>CABFWB010000371.1:257942-287657 GCA_902151455.1 Timema bartmani | reverse complement strand
CAGTGGAAAGAGGTGTTGGGGGAAGGGGGGGGGGGAGGTTAGTATTAGAGAAATAATTTTTAAGAAAGATAATCATGCATGTACAACTTGTACATGCTCTACAGTAGCTTGAGTTAACATTATGAAGAAGGGGAGACTGACTTCAGTTACAAAGCGATTGCAAAGTACAGTTATTTAAAAAGAAATATTGTCGTTCTGACTTTAACTTGAATTATTTTGATAATGTTAGTCAATAATTTTTAAATGTAATATTAAAAAAAAAAATACTATAATAAAAGTTAGAAATAATGTTTTCCAAAATTTGCCACCCCCTAAAGCTACCGCCCCTAGGCCCGTGTCTAGTGGGAGTGTAAATCCGCTTCTAGAGGTAAAGAAGAGATATTGGAAAAGTGATATAAGTATCAACGACATAGCAAGATTTTTCCCTTTTGTGCTCTTTTAGCTCTAATTCAGAAGGCCTTAGCTCCCGTAATTGTATTCATTATTGTTTTTTCTTACCTTGTCTCCTTCTGAAGGCGAACTCTAATGAAATTCAGCGAGTGTCATAAAGTAGTTTATCTCTGAATACTGAAGTTAAAAATGTACTCTGTTATTACTATGCATATTAATAATAACCACATTATTATTTGTTTTAGTGAAGTAATGGAAATGATTTATAATCATAAGAGGAATATTCTCGAATCATTAGCTGAGTGTTTAAATAATTTACCATCTGAGTTACACCATAGCGTTCCTAAATCAAGCGTGTATATATATGAAGTTAAAAATATTCCTATTTGTATAATTCGAAATGTTTTTTCTAAAAAAATATTCCAGCTATTTAAATGGAACAAATAAACTCAAAATTTACGAAGTTTTAGAAATTTACACTTTAGTTTAATATATCAAAACATCCTCCAATGGGTTACAATAAAGTAATAAAAGCAAGTCCAGTTATTTTCTCACATTCACGTATCGACTATAATGTTTGAGTGTTGAACGTGCCATCTGTAGATCAGATAAGTTAATACATAAGTAGGGTACTATACACCCTTCAATTTAATAACTAATCTCCATTATTTGTTTTATTTTATTTTCAGTATATCATCAATACGATGGTTAAAATAATAATTTTGTAGCTGATTAAGTATTTGCTAAACACTCCCTCCGTCCACTTTCCCACTCATCCCCCAACTCAGTATTTGGTGGCTCCCCCAAATAAACCCCTCCATCTACAGCAAGCCACCACTGCGAAACATTTACCTGATTTCTTATTATTTTTTATTGTAGGTGTGTGGAGGTTGTACTGTACCCCTATAGACTAGCCAAGCATTTAAAGATCATGATCGACTCTTGAGGTAAAGTGCTCGACTCAGGACCCAATGTTCTTGAGTTCAAACTCAGCCGGGGCTGATATATTTTTCTTGAACGATAAAAATCCACTGCACAACTTCCTTCGGGAGGTAAGTAAAGCCGTCGGTCGCATGTCGATTGTGGCATGTAAAAGAACCTTGGGAGGTAAGTGAAATTACCTTTCCCTGCCTAATTGGTAGGCCCTTTCACTCTCGCTCATAGAAATTATCGTGTGCTGATATAATCAATAGGTTTAAAAAAAATGTACGTTAAATATATCAAATAAATCAAAATAAAATAAAAAACCATATAAATATTCAAATTTTGAACCATTAACCTTTTTAAAAGGAAATAAAATAAGAGTTTCTTGTATTATTTGATAACAATCAAGTGAAAAAACCACTTAAGTCCATCATAAAATAATTACATAGTTTACTAGATTCAATAATTTAAATAATTGGACATATTAATTCATAATAAATTATAATTTCAATCTATAAAGTCCTATCCTGTTATAGTTTTTTCTACAAAGATTGTTTTTTTGGTGTTCAGCACACTTCACTCCTCAACTGGGCTGTCCGAATATTCACAGTAATGAGGTAGGGATGAGTATGATAGAATTTATAAGGAAATTGACTTGAACTTGCGTTGGAAAGTGGGAAGTGGGAGACTTTAGGAAACACCCCTTCGGTACATCTGACCGGGACTAGAACCCTAGCCTCCCGAATACTGGCAAGAACGATCAGATGAGACCGACATATTTGTCCTCGCAATCATTGTTGTGGGTTACATTAGAGACTTTAATGAAACGCAAATTTAAAAACCTTTCTTAGTATTTATTCTTGATGTTAGGTGTATAGTTTGTTCTGTTTACTAAATAGCATGTAAATATTTTAATTTTCTGAATTTAATAATGAAAAATTTGCCTCTTCTTTCCTGTAAAGTAGAAGTAGTAGCGTAAAATATAATCAACTTAAAAATAAAGTAGAACACATTAATATATATCTATTTGTGCAGTGTGTGTGAGCTAATGGAAAGTTAAGCAAGATTAAGATTACTTACCAACTGCACTTACTTAAATTACTTACATACTAGAAATTTTGTTGCCTCACTTACATAAGTGCGCCACATATTCCTATCTTGAACGAGCTCTATCCAGTCCACCTCATTAAACCCCCATCTCTATCTCGAACTACGTTGTTCTATCCAGTCCGCCTCATTACGACCTATCCCTATCTGAGATAGTTATATCCAATCCACCTCTTTACACCATATGCCTATCTTGAGCTAGTTCTATCCAGTCCACCTCATTACACCCCATCTCTGTCTTGAACTAGCTATATCCAGTCCAGTGGGACTCCCCAAGTGGGAGTCCGCATGTGGCCCGCCACGTATTTTTATGTGACCCGCTAAGCTATCTATCAGCGAAAAAAATAATATATATATAATTCTAGAAATAAAAATTGAATTTTAAATATAATCCTAGAAACGAAATTATTCTGCCAGAAAAAACACCTATTTCATGTTCGTATTATATTGCTTAAGACCAAAGCGTTGGCAACCCTGATCGTTCCAAGGAAAAAATGTATGTGCCCATAACATGGTAATAAACTTGAATGGATTCCAATTAAAACTACATTTGTTTTCAAAATATTTATTGAAAAAAAATCTTGATCAATTTCCAACCATGCAAATACTGACGATACCAGAAAATAAATCTGAAGAATATGCCAAAATGATCAACGCTTTGAGCGATGAATTTTTCTCGCAGGTTTGACGACTTTCGCAAAATTGAAAAAGGTTTGTCGATAGTTCGCGATCCAGTTTCAGTTGACATTGATAGTGCATCGAGTAAACTTCAACTTTAGATGATAGACCTGCAGTGTAATCCTGGCTTAGGGAAATTACATGGTCGTGAAGAAATTTGTAAATTTTACAATTCTCTTCATTCTGATAAATTCGCAAACATTAAAGATTTTGCTCGAAAATGTTGGGCATTTTTGAATCTACCTTTATATATGAACAAAAATTTTCTATGATGAATCTCAATAAAAACTCCTTAGAATCAAGCATTTCTGATGAGCATTTACAAGCAGTTTTAAGAATTTCGATGACTAAATTTACACATAACATCAAAGAAATAATGAACAATATGACAAATTTGCATTCATCTCATTAAGTCATGTTTTATTGGAGGATTATTACTTATTTTTTAACTTATTTATCTTGTATGTATAAATTTCTATTTTTATATAGTAAATTGTGTGTACCAAAAAATCATATTTTATTTGGCGGCTCATTATAATATTTAAATTCTCATTGTGGCCCTTCAGCCAAAATATTTGCCCAGTACACCTCATTACATCCTATCTCTATCTCTCTCTAACTATTTATATCTAGTCCACATAATTACACTTTATCCCTATCTTGAGCTAGTTATATCCAGTACACCTCATTACACCCTATCTTTTTCAAGTCAATTCTAATGTTATCGTACCATTTGTGCCTAGGTCTTCCCAATGCTCTCTTCTCACTGGTTTTTCAGTTAATACACTGAACACGTTTTTAGAATCTACCATTCGCGCTGCATATCCTGCCCACCGCAATCTGTGAGATTTGATTATCCTTACTATAGTCTTGATATAAGTAGAGGTTATATAACTCATCATTTGGTAATCTCCTCCACTCCCGAATATCTTGAACATTTTTTGGACCAAATTTATCTTAAACATCTTGTTTTCGAACAACCTAAACTTCCTTTAGTCATGTAAGGTAAGAGACTGTTTCACAACCGTAAAATTATTGTTTTGTATATTGTAAGATTAAGATTAAATCTACAAACTATTGTTACATTTAGATAAACTCCTAATTAACACCTTCAGCATGTCCAGAGATAATTTTAACAGTAACCTTTATCAAAAGCAATCTGTCCCAGTGTCTGAATACATAAACTGTTAATTAATAAGATTAATAATCAACAAAATGAACTATAACGTACGTTCCACATTATCGATATTACACTCCAGCGGGCCAAGTGTGGATACAAACAATCCTCCTCCTTGCAATTCTATCACGCCACAAACAATTCCTTAAGCATATTCCCCAACTGTAGATCTCTTATGGTCTCTTTCCGCCCACCGTCTTTTAAAAAATAACCCCTTGGTGTTCTTGAAGGTGTCATTCTCATCATATTGCCAAAACCCTTCAGCCATGTCACTTCCAGCAGAGCAATCCTACATTTAGGAGTATTTATTCATTACTTATTATTTTATCACGTCTGGTTTTCCGGAAATTCGTTCGAAGGAATTTAATTTCTACTTTTTGTATTCGATAGTTGTCTCCCCTAATTAGGGTTGCTATTTCCAATCCGTAGGCTAGAAAGGGTAGGAGGTATGTTTTAGTCAGTATTATTTATATTGTACCTTTATTAGACACAATTATTAATTTCAATGTTTTTATTTGTAATAAACACTTTTCTAAGTGGCTATTAAATCTAAAAAGCTCCTATTAGTCTATTTCAAACTAATATAAAATACATTTAAAAGAAGACTTGAGCAAAAGTCTGTAGTGTCCACCAGTTTCTGAATGAATTGACTTTATTACCGTATTGTGACGTGTTTTTTGCCTTTCTAATACAGGTGGAAACTTGTGGTGAGAAAGTTCGTCTTCGACATGCTCGTTAAAGTTTCTTGTGTGAGATTTATATTGACTGAAACGAGCGACTGTTTTATATTGCTTGGTTTGTTATGTGATTTATTTAAAACATATAGTTTGAGGTTATTTTGTGCACGACTAGATCTAAGATGATTCCTCCATTGATTCCCTAAGTTACTACAGATGTCTTGTTATTTTATCATTCAACTAATTAGACCCGCTTCCAGACTCAAATGGTATAACTGCAAGGCGTCACGATCACAATAGAGTGGAATTTAGATTACGGTGAGTTCAGATTTGGTACCTTGTTTAAAAAAACAATCCAATAATTTTAGTAATGAACGTGATATATTAGTATTAATAAAAGTATAATTCAGAATAAATTATTTGTGAAATTTATCTATAGTTAAAATGTATTAAATAAATTTGTTCACAACATTTAGAAACATTAACATAATGAAGTGCGATTTAACAAAATTGTAAGATGATTTAAGGAGTTATTAGGCATGACACAAGTGATACATTATAGGTGTTATGAAGTTATAATATTATAAAATCGGGAACACATTTTAACACGTTAAAAATAAGGGACCTAAAATGTATATAAATAACGCTACATCAATTTTGTCAAGAGTTAGATGTTGTTTATGATCCCTTGTTTCTTGCACTTGGCAGCTAAGTTGCCTGTTAATGTCAAATTTAGTTGCCACATGCAAGAAACAAGGGATCGTAAATATCTAAGGAATTTAAATCTTATATTTCAAAAATATCTTTATTACTTTTCTCTTTAACGTCAATTGTACAGCATCATCCAATTTTTCACTCATAAGCTATATTGTTTACATCATGTCCCTTTATATTATTTTGATTGATTATAACATCTAACTTTTTAAAAACTCAATGTAATTTTTATACTTTTTAGGTATTATATTTTTAATGTGTCAAGATGTCTTCTCGATTTTATAATATTATAAATTCTTAACACCTGTGGGTTATCTCTTGTGTCACACCTAAAACTTTCTTAAATCTTATTATATTTAAGATATATAAAACTTATAAATGTTAAGATGGGGTGCTAGTGAGCATGAGTTTAGGGCAGTATTTTCGAAGTTTTTATAGCATAAACACTTATTTGGCCAAAATAAATCAAATATTTCTTCTATAGAAACATAGAGTTTAGTTTTCCGCACATGCTAATCTCAACAGTTCTTTAATATCTATCAAGGGTGTCCTGGAATTTAGTGACAACTTTTTCTCTGCATTTAAAAAGTTTGTCACCAAATGCCGCTATGCTCATGAGAGATATTCAAGAACTCTTGAGATTAGCATATGCAGAAAGCTAAACTCTATGTTTCTATAGAAGAAATATTTGATCTATTTTTGCCAAAAAATGTTTATGCTATAAAAACTGCAAATTTAATGCACTAAACTGGCGCTCACTAGCACCCCATCTTAATGATTTTCAATTTTGTACACAATTTACTTAATAAATTTCAATTATAGGCCCTATATATAGTTCTCAAATAATTTATTCTGAATTATAATTTCTGTAAAACTATTTTGTACTTTAGCTATATGTACTGAGGGTGGTTTATTAAATGGCTACACGTTTACACTCTACTTCAACGCAAATTCAGTGTGCACTTCCTTTAAATTCAACCTACCTCATATTTAACACGTAGGTGTAATTAGTACATATATGTGTACAGACCGAGTGATTAGTGAGAGAATGTGACAACAAACAAACTAATTAACACCTTGAAATAAATATCTTTGATAACTAAAATGTTATACTTATATATATATATGTTACATTTCTGAATAATATTTATACTAAATAACATAAGTACCTAATAAAATAAATAAGTCTCTTATCTACCCCTTCTTCTTTTAAAGAACATTTCAGATCTGCAAAAGACTGTTGCATATTTTAAGTACTTTTATTGATTTTACTGAGGTTTGAGTAATTATTTCCCCCATTTTGTTATTTATAATCAATATATTTATTAATAATATGGGTAGCCTATTCCATTGGTTTATTAAAAACATATTTAAGTTGAAAGTAATTTATTCGATTACAAATGCTGTAGAAAATAATCGAGTACTTTCAATGGTAGACCTTAAAACTCTAGATTTAACCTATTATTTTAATACCTTTCCTTTTTAAAGCTAAAATTTTGTATGTGTAAGCTCCTAAGCCTAGTGAAGAAAGTATTGTAATTAAATACAATTTAGAGTAATATATGATAACTATAGTCATAGGAAAAGCCATTTAGAAAATACAAAAAAAATGGTTAAAATTGATAACATTTTACATTTTTATGAGTGTTATTTAATAGGTATTGATAACATTTTACATTTTTATGAGTGTTATTTAATAGTTATTGGTAATATTTTACATTTTTATGAGTGTTATTTAATAGGTATTGATAACATTTTACATTTTTATGAGTGTGGTTAGTAGGTATTGATAACATTTTCATTTTTATGAGTGTTATTTAATAGGTATTGATAAAATTTTACATTTTATTAGTGTTATTTAATAGGTATTGATAATCCATATCAAACGTGACAGCAACATATCTTGAAGTAAAAATACGTAAACGTAGATCTAGGATATTTTATAACTGTCAGATAAGGTTCTTCCAATGAAATTAGAACTGTAGCTTATTTTTTCACAATAATTTAATAACTTTAGTGCAAGTGGTGGTATGATATGTGATCAATATTCTTTAATTCATTGTTACTATTAAACTTCCTGGGATCATGTGGACCACTTGATAGGCCACCACGGACCACCAGTGGTTTAAGGATCACACTTTAAGAAACAATATTCTAAGCAATCGGCATCTGTGAAGTTCCTATTTCGGAGAGCTACGTACATTCTGGACTTCCTTTTGAGGTATCCTTCAGCTAAAGTTGTAATAAGATACACCAATACGTCATCAATCCATGTCTTCTGATACATTTTATTACTTGCCAATGGATTAAAATTAAAAACTCCTGCTAATGTGCTTAGCACAGAATCACAAAAAAAATAATGTTATATTAAAACAATTGTACTGTTGGAAATAAATATGATTGGTGTTTTCTACTCTCCTATATTAGGATTTTTAAATAAAATTATCTCTGTTTTTTTGTGTCGGTATATTTCGTTTGAAGTTGTTGCTAACAGCAGTCCACCTATTTAAGATCACCTGTCTGCCATGCACCAATCACTTTGATGGCTACTACTTTGCTATCCTCATCTATCTCAAGTCTAAACATGACAGCCACGCGCATTTTCTCTTCGTATTATATATCCTGGTGATGTTTCATTGTGTGTGCAGAGCTACTGGTCTGTATTGGATTAATATTCTTGTGAAGATCAGTTTGTCGAGTGGAATAAACTAATAATTATCTTCATCAACTACACATTCATCTAGTTTCTTAATAAATACAAGAAATTGTTATGTTTATTTGAGCTTATAGAAAAATATATCTATAAATATAAATAGGTTTTAATATTATGGCGTGTATAATTTGTAATCCCAAAATAATTATGCTTGTAAGAAGAGTATAGCCCTCTTCGGTGCCCGCAGGGCTTAAGGCGTTATTCTCACAATATACTAGACGGCAGATGACAAGGATATTGGGGCTCGATCCCGGTTGGGTGTACCGAAGATGGCTTTTCCTAAACGGTTTTTCATTCTCTATATCCAGTCTCCACGCAAATACAGGCACACTTTTTATAAATTCAAGCTTCCTCATCTATAGCCCATTGGTATAATTAGTGCGAATACTAATAACCCAAATGGTTAATTAGACGCGATGCTATGCTAAAATAATGTTTACAAGTTGTGTTAGCTAGTTGTATTTTGTACAATCCGTTTATCCAGAAAAGTAGCAAGCTAAGCTTACACGTTTCCACTATGGCATAGCTCATAAGACATAGTGTAATCTATCAAGTAATACTGCTACCTTTTAGAGTAAGCAAAGTGTACATTGTGTTTTTATCTTACCATACAAGCCTTTTGAATAATTACTCTACGAGGGCTAGAAATCAAGAAAGTAAAATTTTAAAATAAATGTACCAAAATTCGGGAGAAACCTGCTTCGGTAGCCGTATGGTTTAAGGCGTCGTTCTTGAAATATTCTAGACTGCAAGTGACAGGGAGATTGGGGTTAGAATCCCTATCGGGGGGACTGAGGTTGATTTCCCTGAATGGTGTTACATCCTACCTACAATCAAATGTGGGTACACTTCCTCTCAATTCAACCTTTCTAATCCCTAGCTCACGACCGTAGTTAGTGAATATGTTTATAGCCCAAATAAGTAGTAGGAGGTGGTGCTAAATAAAAAAATCGTGAAAGGCAAGTAGAAAACCATTTGGGCAAACAAAAAAAAACTTCCGCGCCCCCGTCTAGGATTCAAACATTAACCTCCCTCTCACTGACAAACCAGACAATACAGGGATGACAACTAAACACTAACAAACATTAAAAACTCTCAATAATATTTTATAAAATATTTATTATTAATGAAAATTAAATCTAATTCATTTTTGTAAAATTAACTCATCCAAGAATTATGACCATTGATCATGCTCAACTAAAATAGTTTGATTTATACAGCAGCCTGGGAGCTGACAATTCAAAGGCTCTAATTCGAATGAATATGCATAGCGTGACCAGCAGTACGGGTGACTTTTAAACCTGAAATAAAATGTGTACACCCCATCTATCATAGGAGTGGTGGTGCCAGCTAGCAAAAACTACAAGATCTTCTCTCATGTATACATTCACCAAACTAAATGATCTGCAAGAACATTTATGTGGATTTGATGTCACTTTTTAAAGTCAAAAC
The DNA here is from genome assembly GCA_902151455.1 of Timema bartmani. Classification (NCBI taxonomy): domain Eukaryota; kingdom Metazoa; phylum Arthropoda; class Insecta; order Phasmatodea; family Timematidae; genus Timema; species Timema bartmani. The sequence goes on along the minus strand of CABFWB010000371.1, from coordinate 277,825 downwards.
TTCTACTACCAAAACTTAATTTTTATTTTAACTGTTTTTACATCATATGCTGTCTGTCAGCTATCACCACTCCTATGGCGAATAGAATATAGTTGTGATATTGAATGAATGGTTTCCGGAAAAGCAAGGCAGCCACTATTTGGGCGCACCTAGATCAAAATATGGGTGGAGTCCACGATGTTGATGGTAAGACTTCCATGGACCGCCTTTTGTTACAAGTGTTGGGTCATCACACATCTTAACATACCACAAAGTGGACACACGTTTCACGCATGACTCGAAAATTAGCGAATCATGTTTCTCAGCTTTTCATTTTCACAGTAACACCCTCACACTGCGTTTATAATATTTTTGTTTATGATTACAGAGATGATAATGAAAGCGATCACTGAAGGCATTTTTTTTTGCACCACGAATTAACAATCTCCTGGACAGTCAAAATTTATATGACTTTAATAAAAGGGTAAATATTTATAGATGAAATATATCCAAATTTGTAGATTAAGTAAAAATTACCTCACTGAACCGAGCCAGAATTCGAAACCTAACCCCTTTGTCACAAACAAGCTATACCAGATGAGAATGATGCCGTATTCAGTGTATCTGTCATGTTAAAGTCCAAAGACTATCCAGTTCATGAAATGACCAGCCACTTCTAGCTTTGGCTACCGAAATAAACCAAAGCATGGAATATATAATAATTTACCAGCATTTCATGCTTTGGCCGGCCAGTTTTGGATATAACCGTATAAAATTGGCCAAAGCATGAAATATATAATAATTTACAATCTACATTTTCAGTGCCTCTTCAAGTAATTAACCATTATCATGAATGAAAGGTTGATTCACTATTGTAATGCCCAGAGGCTAGGTTAGCTTAAGCTAGGTTAGGATGGGAAAATGTTGTGTCATGCTATCCAGCACTTCAAGCACTGGCCAGGCTGTCATGATCAGTTAGCGCTTTGGTTGCCCAGAACGCAAATTTAAATTTCCCCCCATCAATATTTCGTGATTTGACAGGAATAGCTGGCTAATGTGCAAAGGGTCCGGCTGATTCGCGAATTGACCTGTTTTGGGCTTTGACCATAACATATACACCAGTGGGGATTGCTTTTATTAAAAAAACAAACACGATAAATACTTTACATTATTTATTTCTGAATGGAAATATATAGAATTATATACATACATGCATACATAAATACATACATACATACATACATACAAGATTTTTTATTATTTTAAAGACATAGTGCTGTATAATATCAAATATTATTATGTTCACATACGTAAATGTACATAGTATACTTAGAATTTAAAATATTCCAAAACAAAGATTTGTTTATAATAATACATATACGTTGCATAATAATTATAATATTATTATATTCATAAATAATTAAACATCAAATATATAGATTTAAAAAGACAACATAAAATCACTCTCACATGGGGCTGGGCCAATGCCGATAACCGATCTGATTTATTGGCCGATATTAGCTGGATAGTTGGTTTATTATCATGCAGATATTTTACGCTGATAATTCAAAATTTATAGATATATTTTCAACTCTCAAGTCATGAAAATATAGTTCATAGTTTAAAAAAATATATTTAAATACAGTATCTTGCAATGTGAACACAATTTTTTTTTAACTCTGCGTTAAATATTTTATTTTATAATAAACAGCAAGACCAATATTCTAAACAAAATAAATCATTCAATTTTATTTACCTTAAGGCTTATTTCAAGTTATTAAAACTTTATAAGTAACAAAGTTAAACATTATCCAAAACAATATTAGGGGGGCTAATATGATTTTATTTGTTGTGGGTCTATAAATAGCTTCGAAATCTCCAAACAGGCAACGTCGCTAACCGGTCATTACCATATCTTCCTTACACTTTATTTCAATTATCTCTTTGAGTACCCACACATCTATTCATATCTCCTAACAAGATAATTTTTCAGCCAGTTCACATGAATTCAAACCTTCATTGAACTCATTCCAAAACTCCACTCCCACATTATCGTCTCCAGCCATCACCAGAGTATAACCAGCAACCAAAATAATTTTTCGACTGTCTATTTTCTTAAGTACCCATTGAAGTTTGTGGTAAATGGTTTAATGGTAATCATAAATAACTTTGGCGAGATCAAATGCCAATATTTGGAGCCAACTCACGGTTGTGGCCTTGTGGTTAAGTAAGATATATTCCTTGTATCGCATTTAGTTTTCTGCTGACGGAAAGTCAAGCTGTGGATTAAATCCTGGACGATTGTATCGAAAGTGGTTTTCCCACATCCGATTCATTTATCCATGTCTATAGGGATGAATTGCATACAAGATCTCATGCTAGTAAACACCATTTAGTTGGTGATGACATTTGTGTTGAACGCATTATAAAAAATTAAATTCAAGTAAATGGATTTAACTCCTCTAAAGCAGTGCTTACAAAATCGATACGCTCATACAAGGGGTACGAGAGATAAATCTGAGCTTTATTAAAAATAAAAATAAATTTATACTAAAAGGTTTGATAAACAAACTAACGCAGAATTTGAGGTTATGTCATGGTTTTTTATAATCATTTATTTACATCTTCAGCACAAAGCAAACTGGATCGGATACATCCCTGGGAGAAACTGTCTTCGGCATGACGCCATAGAATGTTAGGTTGAGGGAAAGAGGAGCTTAGGAATAAGGAGGATCCAAATACTAGATGACTTGAAGGAAAGTAGAACATTCTGGGAGCTGAAGGAGGAGGCAGAGGACAGGGGGCATTGGAGGTCTAATTTTCACAGACAAAAGGAATGGACCTGTCGTACGATAGAACACCTAATAAAAATAAAAAATGTACATCTGTCACCGCTTTGTTTAGCTGGTCACAAAATATGTATTTAACTTTGGAACGATCTTTTATAATCTACAAGATATCAGGTATTTGCTTACTTATTATTTAATTAAGTGTTTGGAGAGGTACGTTGGTTAATCCATGGCCACGTGTGATAGTCTGAACAATACTAATACAAATATTTTGTTTTGTCACCGCGTTTTACTACACGTTTAGCCACCAAAGCAGGTTCTATAAATATTAAATATATTACAGTTACTATTATTAAAAACAATAGAAAAATATACGCGCTTCAATGGTCGAATGGTATACGGCGTCACTCTTGCAATAGACTGGACTGCCGATGACGCAGATATTGAGGATCGATTCTCGGTTGGGTCTACTGAGAGTGGTATTTCCTAAATGGTTTTCCGTTATCCCTCTCCACGCAAATGCTGGTACACTTCCTCTAAATTCAACCTTACTCGTAGCTAGAATATTAGTGTAGCTTGCACATATGCCAATGGATAGTTAAACATGTTGTTAAAACATAAATAAAGAAGCATGTATATGAGACTCTCAGTTCGCTTGCAATAGAGTGTACCAGAGATTTCGTGAGTGCTATGTGTGTGGTCGTCATTCTTATACGAGCAAAACTCAATCTTTTTATAAATTATTCAAGTTGTCATCTTTATCTTGGATCGTGTAATGTACACATTATCCGTTAATATAAAGGTGCTATGCTCTTGAAGAGGACTATTAAAGTGGTTGACGCCAAGTGTTTGATAATAGGGTGGGATCGCGATGAAGCCTCACCATATGGTAAGAGTATACACATTTTTGGTTTTCTCCTTTCCTTTCACTTACTGAATAAGAATACAAGAGGTAACGATGTATCTGCCCACTCAATCAAATTTTTTGTGGTACTCATCATCTCATTGCTTCTTGCTGGGAAAACGAAAGGCTAATCTCTACGTTCAGAGCATACATACAAACATAGGATAAATAGGCACAACTGGGTTTAAGCTAAAATACAAAAATATAACAATTGTATATTTTACTTATATAGTATAATTTCTATAACAGAATATAGTTAGCCATATATTCGAATGGAACCAAAATAAAACAGCAAGGAAATGAGCTCCTTAAATGAATCGTCAATAAGTTCTCGTAGCACGTTGATAACATTAGTGGGATCGCATAGTATCAAGCATAAGTGCAGGTAATATTAATTGGGAATATTAGTACTATCAGACAGTATAAAGTATCAATGTAGCTTTTCATGTAGAAGGCTAATATGATCAGACAGTATACAGTATCAATGCAGGCTGTTTTCATGAACAAGGTTACTATGATCAGACAGTATAAAGTATCAATACAAGTAGTTTTCATGAACAAGGTTACTATGATCAGACAGTATCCAGTATCAATGCAGGCTGTTTTCATGAAGAAGACTATTATGATCAGACTGTATACAGTATCAATGCAGGCTGTTTTCATGAACAAGGTTACTATGATCAGACAGTATACAGTATCAATACAAGTAGTTTTCATGAACAAGGTTACTATGATCAGACTGTATAAAGTATCAATGCAGGTTGTTTTCATGAAGAAGGTTACTATGATCAGACAGTATAAAGTATCAATGCAAGTAGTTTTCATGAACATGTTACTATGATCAGACAGTATCCAGTATCAATGCAGGCTGTTTTCATGAAGAAGGTTACTATGATCAGACAGTATAAAGCATCAATGCAGGCTGTTTTCATGAAGAAGGTTACTATGATCAGACAGTATAAAGTATCAATGCAGGCTGTTTTCATGAAGAAGGTTACTATGATCAGACAGTATACAGTATCAATGCAGGTTGTTTTCATGGAGAAGGTTACTATGATCAGACAGTATACAATATCAATGCAGGCTATTTTCATGAACAAGGCTACTATAATCAGACACTTTATAGTATCAATGCAGGTGTTCTTCGTGGCAAAGGCTACTCTGATCAAATATTACCAAGCATCATTACAGGTTATTTGAACAGGTGCCAACATTGTATTAAAACTTGTAACAATTTCCATGTCAGAGTTTATAGTACTCACATAACCATTAAGCAGCGTCCACTTTCAGTTTTATTTTTAGTAGGCCTATTCAATCTTCGATTGAAAAGATAAAATGTCTTACCTAATTGATGTGAAATCTGAACATTCTAAAATTCGGTGTTATTTACATCTAATATATATATATACACATTATTTTGACACATTAAAAAAAGTTTGGATGCGTTCATCACATACCAATCAACTCTGTGATATAGTCGGCTAGAAATCGTAACTTTACAGCAACTATTCCACGTGAATCATTTATGACTAAGCATTGATGGAGATAAAGAGTTAATAGAAGTTCCTAAAACTGGACTTTGTTGAAATATTAAATTATATTAATTGGATTAAAACTGCATTGAAAAGGTCCTTTTTGAACATTATAGAATGCTTTCACAGATAAGCACTCTCCACATATATTTATTCTGTCATAATAGGGTCATACTGTAGTTGTTAACCAGAAACTTTGTCACTTTGTCCCCCATTGTCACCGCAGAAAATTTCTAGTAATCATTCAAATACGAATGCACTGCTCACATTTCTGGTATAACTTGGTCTTTTCTCGTTTACTCCCATCTCGCGCGCGCGTACACAAACAAACGCAGGTGCGAGCCTTGAGCTAAGTTGGGCCTGTTATAACGAACGATCTCAGTAATTAATGTTTTACCTAGATAATAGATTGTATTCTTGTTCCTATTCAGAGTTAAACGCAATGTTTAATATGCTGCGTGGTAGTTTGACATATTTCAAGATTATTTTCTAAAAAGTGTTTATATAATACTAGCCTTAGTTAGTCTTTTATAATGTGCTGTAGCTATGTAGCCTTTATTGAAGGATTGCATTTGACGACATTAAAGTAATTAATTACAAATATATTTCCACTGATATCGATTCTATTTTGTACACACATGGTATAATCTTTGAATATCCTCATTTTAGGGTCCACACTAAAATTTATAATATTTTTTTTAGCATAGTAACAATGATTTAGAAACAAATTTAAATGTTTTAAAGCATTATCTGTTCAATGAAAATCAAGCAATTAAATTACGCTATTCAAGTATAGGCCTATTTATTATACGGAAGAATTAAGTCAGGTTATTTAAAGTTCTTTTATGACTTTTTAATATTTATTAGAAAATTTAACTAGGTGAATAAAGGCTAGAAGGTGCTCAATAGTTATGTAACCTTATTTATTTTATAAAATGTATAGGCTCGACTTCAAATTTACGAAATTGAAAATTTTCAAACATTGTCCAAACTAGGAAGTTAGCGTAAATTTGTTATACATAAATATTTTGTAAATATATTTGGATATTTTTTCATCTGGATTAAGACATTGAAGGTCGAGACAGACATATTGCAAGATGGCAACCATGCTAAAGTCCATCCTATCAAAAACACAGTGATGATTCCGTTTCTTAAACAAATACGAGAAAAACATTTGCCCCAATTTATTTTTCACACCGCTATCAGTTTTTCAATAGTTTTTTTAAATATAAATAATAATGCAATTATATATTTTTGATACGCTACTATTGGTTTTTATTCAGATAAGGTTTTCAATATTTACTTTGCCAATACACAAAAATCTATCTTAAAAATTAAACTTGTATGAATACTTCCTAGATGATCCATCATTTTTACGGGGGTCACAAATATTCCTGTACAGTACAATCATCTGCAAGCATCGAGTCAAATCAATATTTCAAAGATCCCAGGGGGTTTATCACCTTTACCCCCCAAAGCCAGAGCTCATTGACCCCGCGGCAAGTTAGAAGAAGTTGCAGAAACCACCTACAAGGCAAGACGACTCTTCTGATGAATGAGAGACCATCAAGCGTATAAATGAATGATTCTTGAGGGCATCAAGAGGAAGAGTTGTGGTAATGTTCTTTTATTTTTACTGACTTTTTTTTAAATAGTATTTTAGTTGAAGGTCAACGGTTAAATCAACAGGATCTCTCATTACGTTGACGGTTTGGGTTTGAGATTATTTAAAGTGTATATAAGCAATGGAGACAATCTACGCTAAATAATTGATTCAATTTAAGTTTAATTATTAACACTATCTTGGAAATAAATTCAACACCAAATTTATAAAGAAATCGGTGAGAATGCGAACTAAATAATGTGTTCATTTGGTTTGGTTTCCCGGTAATGAGGTGGTTGGGTTTCAAACTAGCCCCAAACGTGTGTACTGAGGATAATTTTTACTTTCTCTCGACACCTCGGAGAGAAAGTATTGTGATTGTCAAAAAATTAGAACTTGAGATTTTGATAAATGTTGGTGTTTCATGACCCCATGAAACCAAAAAAGTTGTTCTCGCAATGCCATCTGTCTGTCTGTAACTCAGACTAAAGCCGAAACTAATTTACCGATTGGATTATAACCTGGTATCTGGGGTGTTCCTAAGTCCGCCCCCCCACCCCCCCGAGGGGCTGGAATTAGATGTCCAACCCTAAATTTATGGGCAAAAAGAGAAAAAATTGATTTTATCACAATTAGATCTAACGATTTTGATTAAATGTTATATCTAGACACTGTTTATTACTATAAACATGATGGAAATTCTAATTTACTCATGGAAATGACCTTGAGGGTACTTTACTTGAGGAAAATTTTCCAATTTTTATAATTTCGCCGCAACTATTTGAGATACAAAATATCTTATCATTAAAAAGTTGTAGTAGGTACCGTACCATTTATTTATAAATAGTTTACCACTTTCCCTCCATGTAAATGCATATACAATTAATATTAATTATTCCTTATTCATCCTTACTCCACCACTGTAAATATGTGGATAGTTCGGATGGGTAATAAGACATGGATTGCGAAATAATACAAAATATGCTTTATGAATTTAAGAATGTATCTATGAAGGTAAAAAATTATCTTTAATAATATACGCTTTTAGCCAATGTTTGACTCTCCCCCAATCTTATGTCTTTAACCCTAAGGTTGGTTTGATGTGATTTTTATCCATCCAGAGCTGGACTCACTCACCCCTTCCGCTGGTTAGTGCTGCCTCTACCATCTGGTAGAAATCTCGTGTACTAGAAGAGTTCATATAGGGCAAATCCATTGCCTTCAACACTGAATTTCAATGAGTGAGCGTGAAAGGACCTACCAATTTTGCTGGAAAGGTATTTTCACATGCATTTCAGGGTTCTTTTACATTCCGCAATCAACATAGGACCGATGGCTTTACTTATCCTCTAAAAAGAAATTGTGCTACGGATTTTTATCGCTCAAGAAAAACCCATCGATTACGGTTGGGTTTGAACCCACGAACATCGGGTGCTGAGGCGAGTACTTTATCTCAAGATCTAATGTAGACCAACAAAATTATTATATCCTCAAATGCTACATAAAATACATACATTCCTTATTTTTTTCTAAAAGTAATTTATTACACATTATTGTAACGTTATTATTAAGCTTTACTTCTTACAAATTGTGTTAATATTGTTTATGTTGAGCTATATGGTATGAACATTAAAAACAATGATTGTATGGAACCTATTCGTATCTACTACAATTTGTGAAAAGATACAAATATTATTATTATTATTTAGCACCGCGTCTTACTACCCGTTCAGGTTATACGCTTAAGTACTAATTACGCTAATGGATTAGTCGACCGAGATTCGAACCTTGATCTCCCCGTCCTCGGCAGTCGAGCTCAACACGACTAGCGCGTTAGTCAACTACGCCACCAAGGCGGGTCAAGATACAAATAGATACTCGTATTAGAGAGTGTTATGACTAAGTCGGCTATACGGATAATGTGAATGACGTAGACTTGGAAGGCTATGGATCAATTGCTACCTGATGCATGGAGTGTTTTTTTATCACCAAATGTTCTTTTCTTCTCTTTTTGCCTTCTTGTTACCTCAGGTAGAGGAAGTGTTGTGATCTTTAAAAAAAGATTGAACTCGGGATTTTTATGAATTTCGACGATTTATGACCCCCAAATCCAAAAAAGTAGTTTTTGCATTTCCTTCTGTCCGTCTGTCTACCTGTCTGTACCTAGGAGTAGAACTTAAACTATTTTACTGATTGGACTAAAACTTGGTATCTAGGGTTTTCATAGGATTGGCCCGAGGGTTTTTTGGAATTTAACATTTAACCCTAAAGTTAAGGGTAGTTTACTAAAGGGTGAAAATAGAATTTTTTTTAAATCAAAATCGACTTTAACGATTTTAATTACATTTCATTTCCAAGCATTGATCAATATTACAAACAAAATGGCTACTCTCAATTTTTTTTAAGCATAAATCGTTACATTTTTACTTTTACACTCTACTAAATATAATTAATTACCTCAAATTAGTTATTTTATAAAGATAAATAGTAAACAACAGCTGTGTGGATACTGTTTTTGAACTATCCATTACGACCTAAGTACTCCACGTTACGCAATTCCTTGTTACATACCTAATGGCAGTGCCTTACTTCCCTTGACGTCTGCAGTTGATGCAAGACTTGTTCGTTTTTCCTCTTTGCCAGGTTCTGCTCTTTGACCTGCAACAGCGGGCTGGCCAACAGATGATGTGCCTTAAGTGCGCATGTCTGTCGCTCATGTTATCACTCAAGAGTCAGAGTTGGGTTCCCAAGATTGGAAACCTCTTGTTTTCCTAAAGACAACCGGAACACTTCAAATATAATAACAAACAGTTATTCGTATGCCGTTTACATGCCTTTAGCTGAATTGAGTTCTTTAATATACAATTTTTTTGTTTAGTTTTCTTATAGTTATTTGAAATTTAATATTATATATCATCAGGACGAGCTGCGTTTTAAGATGGGGTGGAAGAGAACACGAAATAAGGTATAATCTGCAGGGTTTTTTTAATTAAAAAAAAACCTTTTTCAAACAAATAAAGCATATTCCGAGTAGATTAATTTAGTTTGATTTCCTACGCATAATAAACCGAACACTTCCTTAATATTTGTCATCAGTACGATGTCAGTAATTTATTAATTATAATTTTTGTAATCTGATTAAGTGTAAGACAAGGTGTAACATCTTAACTTCGCCAGCATAAAGAAATACATTTAAATAAAAATAAATTCCTTTAAACAGTAGCTTTTAAAATGAATAAAATAAATCCTGTTGCAATGCTACTATGCTCATGACAAATATTAAAGAATTCATGATATTACCCTATTTAGAAAATTAAACTAAGCTTAAATAGCCTACTGAAGCAATTTTTAAAAATATATTTGGTCCAAAAGGATGTTTTGTTATAAAAACTGCACAAAAACTGGCCTTTTCTCGCGTTTCCTTGTACCCTACCTTAGAGAAGTGGAGTAACGTATTTTTGGATGCATGATAAGAGAATGATAAAGGACTTATTGTAAAGCTCACACAATACCACAGCCGATCGGAAACGAACCCTGGTATTTCTAGTCAGATCCAAGCACACAATCCTGGCGCCAGCTCCCATTTGTTCAATACTATTAATTATCTTACTTTTAGTATGTGTACACTTTGTTTATCCTTAAAGGGAAACCGGTCTCATGGTATAGTGGTCAGAGCTCCTGGCTACTGACCTAGAGGTCCCGGGTTTGTTTCTCGGCTGGTACCTGGGGATTTTCCATGAAAGGGGAATAATTCCCATGGTCACCAGGAGTTGGTTAATTAGTCTTAAGTTAGGTTAAGATCGCCATCGGCTCCAGCCTGTAATATTCACTATCATAATCACCTCATCTCATCGGGACATGGAAAGAGCCTCCACGAATAGGATGAACGATTAGTACATTCGGGAGTCCCCTGGGCAAGATTACATTGATACTAACTAAACTTTTCGCAAACTGAGCTACAGATTGATGTAGCCCTAACACGCTATTATTATTATTATTATTATTATTATTATTATTATTATTATTATTACTATCATCATCATCATCATCATCATCCTGAAAAGTAGAAATATTACTTTGACAAATTACACTATGGCCTTATCATATAAGCTATACCACATTTGAATAATGCAAGGTACACTTGCTACCCTAATGTAAACAAAGAATATCCTGTGCAAGTTTTACACTAAAATTAATTTTAGCCAAACTGATAAACACATTGGGCCACATGGGGGTATTTCTGTTCTAGATGTGTATGTTCGTTTGAGCCAATATATCATAACTAGAACTTCCCAAAAAATATATGACCTCAAGCCTAAAACTTAAAATATATCATGACGCACTGATTAACATTTATTTAACAAATATGTTCAGTGCTCGAATTGGACCGTAACGCACCGGAACGCCGTTTCGGTTGACACTAAACTATATTAAGAGCATTCTGGTTGATAAAACACAAGTTTAAAGCGTTCCACCTACATACTAGAACGCTACTTCTTCGATCTTCCTATCGTTTTCCAAAATAATCTATATACTCTAGTCCGAACGAATCCAAATCCTACTACGTGTCTGTATAGTATTGGATTTTGACCGGACCAAGACGCTACTACGCTTCTGTATTGTATTTTATACAACACTGGGGTTTCCAAGAATTTGCTTCATAACAGAAACGACGATTCCTATAACAAGACAATGACGTCTTCAACACAAATATTTTACAGATGTTAATCTTTCCCCTCCTATTTTGTAGCCTCTATTTCCAGGACTATTTCTGGAAAGGGCATTTATTGTTTCTATTCGTAGGTAGAATTGCTATACCTCCAGTTTCACATTGTCTTTCAAAGTGTAAATTTGAAGTTTTAAACTCTGTGCCCCAAGTGAACCAGAAAAAAAAACCACATTTCGTAAGTACATATTTATTTTTATAAATGATGTTCGTGTACAATTTTATTTATATCTACTCGAGCTAGATACAATATTTCCTTGCCACGTAGGTTTTATAACTAAATATATTTTCTTCAAAATATTTATTGCAGTGAATGAAATGAAAAATGACAAATGGTGTCCGCTTGTCGGTGGTTAAATCTTTATAAATGCTAAGTGTATTTAATAAAAAAACTGAGTCTGCTCAGTAAGAGTCAGAATTTACATGAAATTAAAGTGCCAATATGTGATGTTTGAAATAGGCCTATGTAAATACATACAAAATTCCACCACGCAGGTAATATTGCCAATATTTGTTTATAAAAAAAAACACCGCCCTGGTGTGGTCCGAAATAATACTTAGATAAATTAAAATTTACACGTAATAAAGGGCTTTACCACGACAGGCTTAGTAACCTGTTGGCCGAAACGAATCCGTACTCGAGCTGTACGAGGAGAAACAAGATTAGGAATGAAGTTATCCAGGAAAGAGTAGGAGTACAGGTAGTAAATGAGATAATAGAAGAAGCATGACTGAGAACTGACCAAGCCACAGGCTGGAAATAGTTGATGATGATGATGATGATGATGATGATGAGAAATGGCTTTATATTAAAGAATAGAATATCTGGTTGTTTCTGCCAATTAAATAAACACTGTTTGTTACTAAACATTTCACGTTGAAACAAAAATTTCATATGGATTAAATAATAATAGGCCTAATAATAATTCTTAACACTCTCACAATTTTTCATAATAATGTAAAACAAAGAATTTTTTAAATTTTATGGTGCCATATTTTGCTTCTTCTGTAGCAACATTTTGTAGGATGAGATTCCTTTTTACTTCACAAGAAGTGATTGGGGAATGTCTTAGCATGCTTATTATTTCTCTCAATTAATTCAATTAATTTCATTCTAGTATTTTCCTCACAAAATGATAAAAATCCTTCACATGTTTCGAAATTTCGAGAGTCTTATTTTGTACAAGAATGAAAGAGATGTGAAACAAAGATGCTAACAACAATGTCATGTTTATATTTTAATGTCAACAAGATTTATTTATTAATTCTTATACTGAAAATAATTAGTTTTTAACTTAATAAATTAAATTTAAATTAATAATGAATATTATATGGTTTTATACAAGTTCCTACCTAAATAGTTAACTATTTGATATCGTTTTACTGTGGCAGTGTATTTTTCGTTTCAATATAAATTAATATTAATTAATTATAATAATCAATGAATTAGATTAGTATAGTTAACTGCAATGTTATATTCATTTTACTTAAATTCAATAAACTGGCATGGCTCAGCATGCATCTCATTGAAGTGTGTATAGACAATGCAATAAATTCTACCGCCGTAATAGTTTCATGATGTAAAATAGATTAAGGAATTATTGTTTGTTAGTTGTTACCGTCCCGGTTGTTAAAATTTCCCAATTCGAGCATTGAATATATTATTAAGTACTGGTACTAATTTACACTAATTAATAGATATGAAGCACTGATATACGTTAGCTATTATATATCATAAAGCATTGATTTACAGTTATTAATAAAATATACAATAAAGCATGATTTACATTTTATAAATAAAATATATCTACACTTATTAAGCACTTTTGCGATAGCTGTTTGGACTTTCATCGTGATACTTGTTTCAATAATGTTTATTAATTGAACCTTACTCACGAACAATTTTTATAAATAAATGTAAGATATTTTATTAATTTTACTTGGAGCCTTGATGGAGAGGCCTTAGGAAGTTAGAGGGAAAAACGTTCCCTTTTCTTCTCTACTCCTTAGGAGGTTGAATTAAAAAAAAAATTCTCTGACTCGTTATCTAAAATAACCTCCCTGATATGTTTCATCATTACATCTCAAGAGGTTTAAAAGTTAAGGTTATACCTTTGAAAATGTTCCAACTCCAGTTTTACCCCCTTGGGAGTTAAATTACAAAAAAAGGCTAAAATAACCTCTGACCTGTTGCCTAAAATGAACCTCTCTACCAAGTTTCATCTTTCCAGATCAAGAGGTTTAAAATATATGGTTATACCTTTGAAAATTAGAAATATATATATATATTTAAATTTAATAGGTGAGGGAATAATTCATAAAATATTAATATAATCTGTCTGCCGTAAAACCAGAAAAGGTAGGAAGTTTGTTGGTGAGATCCCAGTGGCCCCCTTAGTAAAAATATCTATGCACGCCAGTGTTTGTGATCACAATTATTTTTAGTAGTTCTAATAAAATATATTATACCTATTTAGGCTATTAACGACTTATTCTAAGATATATAGGTGGAATAGGGAAGTTTGCTTAATGGAAATGCACCTATATTAGTGGGAAGAGAGGATGGGAAAACCACAGTGACAGCTCTTAAGGCAATAAAAACCCTGAGTACACCCGGTCAATATTATAATCTTACCCTCCAGTAAACACCAATTCAGTTTGAGCGAAATTGACACCTTAAGCAACGTGACCACCGTGGTGAGATATTGTTTGATTCTCTTTATTCGTTCGTTGCCAACCATATATGAGGGATGTAGTACAGTACTACTTTAAAGTTATTATTATTATTATTATTATTATTATTAGCACCCCGTCTTACTACCCGTTCGGGTTATACGCACTTACGCTAATGTGTAATGGTAGGGTGATTGTGAGATGAAATGGGGGGACCTACAGTTTAACGTGGGATCCGAACCACGGTGGAGACCTGGCATTCCTCACATTCACAAGTTGTGATTAATACACGTCTTGTCAGAAATGAAGGAAGGGTTTGGTAATCAGATAAATCTGTGCCGGGACCGAGGATTGAACCCCGGACCCTTTAAAGTTATTGAATGGCAAAACAATGGGAAAACAATGGGAATGCCTAGGTGCACATGGGAGGATAACAGTGAAATGGACCTACATATAATCTTCCTCATCCCAAAAACCATTAGCGTAGTAATTACGCTGTTAATAATTACAAAATGCACTAATTTTGGTACATAAGCGCCCGGATGGGTAGTAAAACATGCTGCTAAAGGAAAACAAAAAAGTTTAAAATTATTTTTTTTTTTTACTAGAGATGCAGTTATTATCTTGTATCTTGTTTTTTAAGTGCATACACGTGGTGAGTCTAAAGCTAATGCGCACTTATTGAGTCAATTGGTTTTGAACTGTGATCGGTTCTTCCACGACGATTTTATCGTGAAGCGTGCCAAACGCAGTTCACATTGATTTTTTTTTCATCGAGTGATCGAGTGACCCCATTTCAATTCTTCTCTTGATTATCGGCGAACGTGGGCCCTACAACCTCCCACACCCCTTAGATCCCGTAACCAGCTCGCAGTAATAAAATAAAAGTGTGACTATCCGTTTTAAAGTTGCTCAAACGGATAATCTAGCAATGGACTATACGTGAATCCCTAGGCACAACCTCGCGTGCCTAACATACCGCCTGAAAACCAAACATTACGAGAACTCTTAAGTAATGCAAACAACCATTTTCGTCCAATTAAAAGTGATTTGGATGGCACGAATGGCAAGGGCGAGCAATTTAAATTTATTCCATTCTTCTTCATCTTCGAGCAGGTAATGATTCTTATGTGGTTACGATGTGTTCGTGTTTGGTGTGAATTCATGATTCGTGTTTATATAATCTTGCAACCTCATCTGACAAGATGTTGAGTAATTTAACGGTATAATTTGGTAGTTTAAAAATACACCATTTTGTTAATTTTAAGTATGAAGATGGATGCTATTTTTGGTTCACGTTTTAAATTTGTTTATGAAGAAAAATATATTATTTCTTTACTGATGTTTTATCTAATGGCTGTAATTGAAAGTAATTTAAATTTCTTTCAGCATCTCAGAGAGAAAGTATGGTTATCGTCAAAAAACCCGAACTTGTGATTTTGATAAATGTCAAAGTTTCATGACTCCCTGAAACAAATAAATGGTTTTCGCAATACCTTCTGTCTGTCGGTTCATCTATCTGTCTGTCTGTCTATACCTCGGCCTAGAGCCGAAACTATTTTACCGATTGGGCTAAAACTTGATATCTGGGGTTTTCAAAAAGTCCCCCCGAGTGATTTTTGAATTAGATATCCAACCTTAAATTTAGAGGTAATTTACTGAAGGGTGAATTAGAAAAAAAATTAATTTTCTTGAAATTCACTTTAACAATTTTGATTAAATTTTGTATACAAACACTGATTAGCATTATAAACACGATGGGAATTTTCATTTACTCATGAAAATGACTTTGAGGAAAGCTTACATCAGGGAAATTTTCAAATTTTCATCAGTTCTTCGCAAATATTTGAGATACGTAATAACTTATCATTGTAAAGTTGTATTATTGATAAAATTCTTTTATTTGAAACATATTTCTATAAAACCCATTATTTATTACCTATAAGCAAATATATAGTTTATAGTTTTTAATTCAGCTCTCTGAAAATGAATTTGATACTTATGCTCTTTGGCGGCCAAAGATGTTGGTTTCTCTTTGATCAATTTTTCTGTAGCAGAGTTCCTAGTTCCTAATGCCGTAGAGTAAGTAACAGTGTATATTATTTCATTTATGATCTTAAGTATCATGTTTCTATAACAATGTGTAGAGCTATTATCTCGTTTTACAAATCTTACGAGCTTTGAGTAGTTGTCTATTTTAACATAAAAACGGGAGAAAGCCAGTGCATCATACAATTTGTTTTGATTTTTGTTTATCGCATCTTAACACCCATACACATATTTACACTAATAGGTAAAAAAAACAGAAATTTCACAAGACTTATTTTTATATACTTTTACATAGATCATCAAAATGGCTCTAAAAATGTATTCAAATTCCACTGTAGAATTTTTGAACTTAGAATACATGCACGAAATAAATTGAATTAGTCTCGCGAAACAGACTTTTTGTCTTTTAAAATGCGAACTATTATCAATTATGTTGATAAGTGCTATTTAACTATAGCATTCCAATATCAAAAACTAAGTTCTCTCAGCTTAATAACTTTATATCCCCAACCAAAGAGAATTGTCAAATGTATATTTTTGAACCGGATATTATAACGGCCATATTGTAACCAAAGAAGAAAAAGAAGAAATTACCAAGAAATAGGAATTTTTTTAATTTTATGCTTGGTTTTTTAGGTATCTAAAAATTAGCCATAATTTTCTATTTGTTGCAATATAGGACTAAAAATAAACGTTGACTTATTACAATATTCAACAAAAATTAAATATTTTACATACTGACATTTTATAATCAAATCCATTTTTTTAAGCTAATTCATATATGTGTATTACCACAAATCAGAGTCTTTACTAATAGGGCATGGATAATGAAGGTAACATTTATAAGTGCACCCGCATTTCCACAGTAAGAGAGAGTAGAAATTAATTTAGGAAAAAAAAACCCATTTCAGTACACCCAATCAGGATTTGAACCCTCACCTATCCAACATAGGTAAACTAGAGAAGGCAAGAATGACGCCTTTGTCCACGTGTCCATCAATGCGGGTGTAAGTCCCACATGTTAATTTATCAAAGGACCACAAATTAAGGAACAAACTATAATATTAAGCAGCTCTCACACAAATTCAAATCAAATAAAATGCCTACAAAGAGAGCTCAGCACAAAATCCCAATCTATCACTATGGGTTGTAAAACATTTTGGGTTGGGGAATAAAGACATTTTCTGACGTTTGCGTTTCCTCTTAAATATAATACTTATAATAATATAGCTTGTAGCTTTAGTATTTTTTCTTATAAATAATTATTTAAATCAACAACAGTTGGAAAGTTTCTCCAGTAAGTATAAAGGTATACTAGTGGATCGTTGCAGCGATGAAGGAAGACTATCGCATAAAAAATATTCAAAGCTTTTCACTGGTAAAAGTTATATATAGGTTGTTCCCGGATTAAAAGGCTAATCTTTGGGAGTGGAAGTGGATCAAAAAACTAAAACAAAGCGTCTTTTGGAAATTTGCTCGTTTTCGCTTCCTTTTAGTGAAAATAGCAAAAAAACTAAATAAAAACACGTTTTTCTGCAGAGATTCTCGGCATTGGTATAATATTAATTTTCCTGGAAGATGGATCGGTCGTGCTGGACCTGTGGCTTGGCCTCTGCCTTCACCTGATTTAATACCATTAGATTTTACTGTATGGGAAGCTCTCAAGCAAATAGTGTGTGAAGTGCCTGTTAATGACCTTCAGTCATTACGACAAAGGATAACGCAAGCGTACGAAGAAACAACAGTCGCACAATGTTGGTCAGCCACACGTTCTGTCATTGATAGGTGCAATGCTTGTCTTCAGGCTGGAGGCCATCAATTTGAACTAACTAAATAAATAAATAAATAAAATATTTTATTTAATAATTACCTATTTTGTTTTTATTTTGTTTTTGTTGTTTCCGCGGAAAGAAAGAGAAAACTAGAAAATCTCCAAAATACCTTTGAGTTAGTTTTTTGATCCTCTACCACTTCCCAAAGATCAGCCGTTTAACCCGGGAACATCCTGTAGAATGAGGCCTCAAACGAATTTATCGTTAAGGGTTTACTCATTAATGGCGTGACCCTGACATCATGTTTTCTACAGGAGTGAACTTAAAGGAGAATTTAAGGTATTGAATGAAAGCTAGAGGAAAACTTTTATCTTATGAATGAGCCATTTCTCAACATTCAATAACTCTTTCAATTCCCACAATGTACAACTGAACATTAAATCCTTACAGAATATTATATAGAGAGATAGCAATGCTGTAGGAATTAAGGGCAGCCCCTACTTGAAGGAAAATATTCCAACACTACGTTATTTACTATGGGAATGGCAGTTTGGAGCTTTTTAAACCAATGCATGTTTTTAGTTATTATCTTAAAATTTTCCTTAGTGAGTAAATTAAACGTTTATTTTATTAGTTTGAAGAAGGTTAGATCAATGTTTCGAACCATTTACTTTGTTCTCAGAACTGTGATATTTCTCATGAGCTAATTTCACCTTTTCATTAAATTATTAAAAAAATGTAAATGATAAAATCTAAGGTTTTTATTCTAAGGGAATCTTTCACCTCCATTTTAGCGTGAACCATATTTAAAATGAACAAACCACTTCTTAAAATCAATGACGTGGTATTTCTGGATGTCTGAAACGCGTCTCAGAGCTTTGCTATTGGACTTCTTAGGTGGCTTATTCAGTATACCTCCTCTTGACCGGGACTTGAACCAGAGGCAGTAAAACAACTACGATCACTTAAGAGACTATTAATATTCTTTAATAGCCACTCTCGCAATAGACTGGACTGCTGATGACGGGAAGATTGGGGTTCGTATTCCTGTCGCGTGTACTTGGGGTGTCTTGTTAATAAATGGTTTTTCACTCTTCCTCCACGCAAATGTGAGCACACTTACTCTAAATTCAACTTTTCCCTAACACATTAGTATAATTACATGTGTGTACAACCCTAATGGTTAGAAAGACGCGATGCTAATATATATACATATATAATATTTATCGTTTAACTCACTGGACTAGTGATGGCGAGGATATCGGGGTTAAAATTCCGGTCGGGTGTAATGAAGGTAGTTTCCCCTAAATATTTTTCGACTCTCCCTCTTCGCAAACGAGTCTACACTTCTTTTAAATTAAACCTTCCTCTTGTCTAACCCATTTACCGTAATTAATAGTTAGACCTATGTGGTCTTAGGGTAAAGTGCTCACTTCAGGACTCGATGTTCATGGGTTCAAACCCAGATGGGGCCGACGTATTGTTATTATTATTATTATTATTATTATTATTATTATTATTATCATCATCACCACGTCTTACTACCCGTTCGGGTTATACGCACTTACGCTAATGTGTAATGGTAGGGTGATTGCGAGATGAAATGGAGGACCTACAGTTTAACTTGGAATCCGAACCACGGTGGAGGCCTGGCATTCCTCACATTCACAAGTTGTGATTAATACACGTCCTGTCAGAGGTGAAGGAAGGGTTTGGCAATCAGATAAATCTGTGCTGGGACCAAGGATTGACCCCCGGATCCCTAGCACAGAAGTCTGACACCTTACCCCTAGACCACCAGGTCACCCGACGTATTGTTCTTGAGCGATAAAAATCCATAGCAGAACTTCTTTCGG
>CABFWB010000371.1:181560-240765 GCA_902151455.1 Timema bartmani | reverse complement strand
TAAAAAAATAAAATAAATACATACATACATACATACATACATACATACATACATACATACATACATACATACATACATACATACATACATACATACATACATACATACATACACAATCACGTCGTATCCTTAGAGGGTAGGCAAGAAACTGTGTGAAAAAAACTTCATCATACTTAATCCATCCTCACTAACTTTCTCCACACTTCCCTATCCTTGCATACTCCCTTCGCTTCAACAACATCCATACACCGAGATATACATGCTTTTTTATTCTTAAAACTCCTAATGTTTCTCGTTTCACACAGTCGTCCACACAATTTAGCCACATCTTACATGGCTTACTACTTCTTTTTATCCACACACTCTACCTACATATATTTGATTCGTCACCGAATCTACATTCATCCTTTAAACATACCCAGACTAACGTAAGATGCTTCTTTCTCATCGACATATTGGATTCCCTTTCAACCACACTCCTTTAACACCCATTCATTATTGACTTTGTCCATTAAGCGTTCCCGCAAACGTTTCTTTGATATCTTATTCACTGCATTCAACTTGCTCTTGTGCTTATCCTGACAAATCCACGCTTCATATCCATAATATAATGTTGGCACAAACACACTTTATAGATATTGCCATCTTTGTTTCTTTCGACACTACTCCATTCTTTGAAATAGTCTACATACATCCAACTAAGCTCTGAGATATATTCACCCATTTGTTGACTTCACCATCTATCCTTCCACTTTTACAGAAATTCCACCCATATACACAAAATCATTCACTTGTTATAACTGTTTTCCATTTATACAAAGATCACAATCATTTCTCGATCCGTCCTTGTCAAAAATAATCATTTTAGTTTTGGAAGCATTTATACTAAGATCCATTCTGCCTGTCACTTTACTCAAACCATTTAATGCATTCTGCGATTCACTTTCATTCTCTCTCAATCATTAATATATCATCATCTTCGGCATATAGCAACACTCTCACATCCATATTGTCCATTTGTACACCAATTGCATCCTCACAAGCATCCCTCATACACTTATCCATAAATACATTAAACAACCATGGATATATAACACAAGCTTGTGTAACACACCCTGTTGAATGTCAAACCATTCGCTCAAAGCCTCATCCACTTTAACACACACTTTACCTCCATCAAACACCACCATAATTGCATTCACTAACCATGTATTCACACCATACTCTTTCAGAACATTCCATACCTGTTCAACTGATCGTACGCTTTATCCATCTCAACAAATGCACAATAAACTTTCTTCCTTACTGCCAAACATTTCGCAATCACGTGTTTCAATGCAAATATTTGGTTCATGCAATCTCTATCTGTAATGATTATCTAGGGTTTCTGTAAAAAAAGGAATTCCTTCTGTAAAACCTAGAAATCAAAGGAAATTTCATTTTAAGAAATAGAATCAACACTGCATTGGTATGCCAGTTTTCCCAAAGAGATCAATCTAATTCCAAGCTTGGTGCTAGACTTTACGTCCTTCTATTTTAAGAGTAATAATGGGGGTTTGGATTTAAGATTATTCTTGTTGGAGCTATTATTTTACGTTGTCGTATCTTGGAATACAATAATTTATGTCTGGACGCTACAATTGAGCATACTTGAAGCAGTGGCACACCACTTACTCTTAATTCTACAGAAATTGTTATTGTTTGTAAATATTTTAAATTCTATGATAATCTTGTAAATAAAACCTATAAAACATAGCAAAAGTTTTCAAATCAATAAAGTCCAAATATCTGAGGAAGGAATTTATATGGAGGCTAGAAGAATTATTAACACTTCTTTCACGCATTAATCCATCAATACATGTAATATGCAGATTCCACCTTTGATATTATATGTATTATCAATACCTATAAAATAAAACTAAAAATACAGATTTTTTTTTACCGATGTTGACCACAAAAAAAGTTTGTATATTTTTTAAAAGCTCTTTATATTAAAGTTAGACCATAACGTTTT
Source organism: Timema bartmani (assembly GCA_902151455.1). NCBI lineage: Eukaryota > Metazoa > Arthropoda > Insecta > Phasmatodea > Timematidae > Timema > Timema bartmani. The sequence goes on along the minus strand of CABFWB010000371.1, from coordinate 238,751 downwards.
ATACCCTCTTTAAGGAATTAACATTTTTTTTAGATAGCGTAATATTTAATTTTTCTAAGACTTTATCTTTAAAATTAGTTGTCAACAAAAATATTTAGTGTTAGAGTTATTATGTGCTTTGTTATTTTGCTAAACATAATCAGAAACGTTTCTAAATATGGTGAAAAAAATCGCTTATGGCTAAACATAGATTTATTTTTTAAATTACATTCATCCCTATATAAAGGTTGTATTTTAATTGTTGTCAAATAATCTAGGGGAATATTACCATCGATCAAATACTAGGGAAGGTGAATCTAAAAAGCTTTGTTTCTGACTTAGGAGGAATTTTACTATTAAATTAATAAGAAATCCAACAGGAGTAATGCAATAAAAAAGACAAAGTTTAACAGAAACAAGTTCAGGACATTTTGTAACAAAAATGGTTCAAAGTGGTGTTTTCCAGCTTCGATCCTCTGAGCCTACGTTCCATGCTTTGTCGTACTTTTTTTTTTAAAGTTTTTGTTTATTAGCACCGCGTCTAACTACCCGTTCGAGTTATACGCTTGTGTACTAATTACACTAATAGTTTTAGGGAATAGGAAGTGTGTCCATATTTGCGTGGAGGGAGAGTGTAAAACCATTTAGGGGAAAACCACCCTCAGTACACTAGACCTAGATCAAAACCTCGATCTCCCCGTCATCGGCAGTCTAACCTACTACAAGAAAAGAGCGTTAGACCACGCTACCACCGAAGCGGATTCGTAACCTGTTGAATACACCTGAGGTGCTACGCATTTGCTCACATCTATTTGCGATAAGCTCTCTTAAAATCTCAACATCAGAAACAGGAGTTGAGTTGGGCTTTGAATGTATGCAAAAATAAAAATCCATTGGTTTCAAATCTAGTGATCTAGCAGTCATTTCAATAGATCGCCCACGACCAATCCATCGTTGAGGAAAACCTTTAATAACTCTAAAACCAAGCGTTTTGTTTTGGGAAGAAGTCCCTAAAATATTTGACACTAACGTAAGTTACAACCTGTATATGATTGTTGAAAGTACAATAAGACGGACCATTTTCCCGATTAGCATATTGTGGAGAGTCACCTCTCCCCATCTCCCCCTTCCACATGAGAGACTTGTGTGACGTAACCATGTTTTGTATTGGATGAATTGTCCCATGTCCCATATTGGTGAGTGGTTCTCGCTACTGGACCTGTTGAAGCGCTCAGTTTGGTCACAGCCAGTTTCACTAAGTGGCCAATGCTGCCAAGTGGGGAGGTTGGCACATTCAGCCATCGACTAACCTAACCAGGCTTATTATTCAATATACCACTTCTTGATACCTGTTCAGGTTATACGCATATGTAATACTTACGTTAATGAGCTAGGGGTGAGGAAAGTTGAATTTGGAAGAAGTGTATCTATATTTAAGTGGAAGTAGAGTGGAAAACCATTTAGGAAAAACCACCCTCAATACACCCGACCGGGATTAGAACCCCATCCCCCTTGTCATTAAATCTAATCTAACACAAGAGTGACGCCCTATATCATGTGGTCACAAAAGTAGGTTTCAAGAAAGTTGTTTGGAAAAATGTTTTTAAATGAACATATTTTGGTCCAGATGTCAATCAAAATTATAAAGTTTTACCTGAGAAACATTATCGTTTATATTATGAACGTTACATATAGTCTAACACCTTATCTCAGTATGATACCATATATGTCTATTGAGGTTAGGGTCCCAGGTTCGATTTGAAGCACGGGCAAAAAATTGGTCATTGGTGAAATGCGGATTTTTTTCTTTTACAGTGATGAATCAATGTCCGGAAGGCTGGATGTTTTATATGTTCTAAATTTACGTTAGTTTGTAAGTCGTGTGCTGATATAATCAATCGTTTCTGAAAGTTCACGTTCATAAACTTAACATATATAATATAATCATCACCACAATTAGTTACACGTTTCTTTGACTATAATATTTAAGGCTTTTAGCCCAAATTATCTGCAATAGCCATTTTTTAACTTGGTTATTTCAGATAGGCCTAATTATGATAAGCAAATTTTCGTGTAAATCCTTAAAATTCCTTTTCATCCTGCTTACAATTAATATAAATTCGTTGGTCATTATGAAGCATACAACTATATGTTTGATGGGTAATTTAACTGTGAAGTTTTTTTAAAAATTTAATCAAACTAATTCTTCCCAACAATTTTTAAAGATGATACAACATTTATCCCATATATGTTCACGTCAAGGATTGATCCAGTGAGTGAACCTTTTTAAAGGCTCTGTTGCCTTCCGCAATCACAGGCCATTGAAAACATACTTGATAAAACCATAATATGACAACAGTGTTCAAACCATTAAAAATAAAACAAGTTAACACCAGACCAGCCTCTAAAAGAGAATAGAAAACAAACAAAAGTGAGTTCAATAAAATATGAGCGGGGAGCCACTTTGTCATCAGATTTACGGGTAGTTGAAACTATTATGGCCTTTTAAGTGGAGTGTACATAATAGTTGGTTAGTTACTTAGTTACTATATGACACTAGGAACTCGAAAGTTCATTGCTGCACTTACAAAAGTACGCCACCTATCCCTACCTTGAGCTAGTTCTATCCAGTCAAACTCATTGTACCCTATCCTTATCTTTAGCTAGCTATATCCAGTCCACCTCATTACACCCTATCTATATCTTGAGCTAGTTTTATCTAGTCAAACTCATTACATCCTATTTCTATCTTGAGTTAGTCCACCTCATTACACCATATCCTTATCTAGAGCTAGTTCTATTCAGCCTACCTTATTACACCCTATCCCTATATTTATCTAGCTCTATCTAGTACACCTCATTACACACTATCTTGAGCTAGTTCTACCCAGTCCACCTCCCTACACCCTATCCCTGTCTTGAGCTAGCTCTATCCAGTCCACCTCACTACACCTTATCCCTATCTTGAGCTAGTTTTATCCAATCCATCTCACTACACCCTATCCTTATATTTAGCTAGTTTTATCCAATCCATCTCATTACACCCTATCCCTATCTTTAGCTAGTTCTATTTAGTAAACCTCATCACACACTATCTTTAGCTAGTCCTATTCAGTTCACCTCACTACACCCTATCCCTGTCTTGAGTTAGCTCTTTCCAGTCCACCTCACTACACCCTATCCTTATATTTAGCTAGTTTTATCCAATCCATCTCATTACACCCTATCCCTATCTTGAGCTAGTTCTATCCAGGTCCTCTAATTACACCCTATCTCTTTCTAATATTATCCTTCCATCTGCTTCTAGGTCTTCCCTACTTGTTTGGCCCACCATTCTCTGCGAGATTTGATTATCCTAACACTGTGTTGTGATGAGTACAGTTTATGTAACTCATCATTATGTAATCTCCTCTACTCCATAGTATCCTCTTCTCTTTTTGGACCTTGTTTTCGAACACCCTAAATTGGTTTTCATCATGTAAGGTAAAAGTCCACGTTTCACACACATAGAGAACAACTACTAAAATGATTGTTTTGTATATTTTGAGCTTTACATTCCTTGACATCAAGTGAGAGGTTAACAACCTATTGACCAAATAATAGCATGCATTTCCCTACTTTATTATTTACCTAATCTCCAATCTAAATATCGTTATTGCTGGTTGAAACTGTTCCTAAATATTTAAACTTATTAACCCTGTCAGATTATACGTTGTTCGCAAATTATTGTCTCAAATCTGTGTTCTTTGTGTGATCATTATACTTAGTATTTTCAGCGATCACTTTTAAACCTAGTTTCTTGTTAGCCTCTAATAATTATTACAATAGTAAAATAATTTGTTAGTCAAAGAAATATAATATTTATCAGATTCTCAGTGATGTTGAGGATGTACCAATTAATATACATAGATATATAGTATAATCATAATTTTTTCTGTTTTTATTGTATTATCTTTTCGAGTTGTATTCTACGATTTGCAATTTGATTTGTGGTTTAACCACACAGGAGGTTACTTATGTCACTTGAGTATTGGACTTGATTGCTGGTGACTGCCATCAGGATCTGAATCTATGTCGGATGTACTGATGGATTTTTTTTTCCATAAGTGGCTTTCCATTTTCCTTTAGCGCAAATATGGGTGAATCTACTCTAAATTCTTCTTACCTAATCTCTATCATATTAATGTAATCGAGTTAGGATAATCCGAAAGGGTTGTTCATCTTGGATCAATTGGAAACGCGTCTGTCTCCTGAAATGATGGTCCTGGCTATGATTCCCAACAGGGTCCTAAGGCTTCAATGATACATTGGAGTCTAAAAGTACAGTGAAAAAGGGTGAGGGTTCAATTTTAAGTTAAATTGAGTTAGTGCTGCCATCTGTTAGATAATCATGAAACCTTAATAATGCTCTTGGAATAATTGTAAAAAGATAGAAGTCTCTGTCATATTTAAATTACTAAAAAAATATATATATTTACTGGGGCCCTTATGGGGTTTGGCATATAAAAGTTGTCCTGGAAAATGTGTGTAGTGCGACTTTTCCTCTATTTCCCCTGTACTCTTAATTTGTATTCTTTTTTTAAGTAATAATTTTTTTCCTAGCATCACGTCATACTACCCCTCCGGGCTATGGGCTCATGTACTAATTACACTAATGGTTTAGGAATTAGGAAGGTTTCATAGGAAAAATACCAGTATTTGCGTAGAAGAAGAGTGTAAAACTATTTAGGAAACTTACACTCAGTGCACCCGACCGAGATCGAACCCTGATCTCCCCTTCTTCTACAGTCTAGTATAACACGAGAGTAGCACTTTAGACCACGCGGCCACCGAAGCGGGTAATAAATTAAAGTTATGGGGTCTGATTCTTGTGTTTTCCTTAGAATTAATCTAGAGCCAGACGCTAAAACCAATATTTTATCATTAAAGAAAAACCAATGAATAAATAGTACAGTGTTTATTTCCACTGCGTCTTTATACACATTTGGACTAATAGAATTTTTGCTATGTTAATATGATGAATAATTGAGTTGGTAGAATTTAAAGGAAGCGTAAGAAGGGAGAGTAGGAAATAATTTAGAAAAATCTACACTTATTTCACCCAGCTGGAGTTCAAACCCCAACCTTCCTGTCACCAAAAAACTAGACTCGACGAGCCTCAGTCTGCTTACTCACCATTACGGTTTATGTATGTCCTAACTTAGCTGGTGGTGGGTATGAAACTTCTACAATATTCGTTTTAACTCCACATGACGAATGATGATGAGATAAAACATATATTCCTTCCTTTATTATTTAATAAATCAAGGTGGCATCTAACACCGTTCAACAGTGTCACACCGCCTTAAGGAGGAGATTTACATTTGACATGGTCATCAAAGGATTAGGTACAGTGATACGATCTGCCAATAAAGCTGTGTCATGCGATCGCTCAAAGTGCCGGCCGTCGCCGCTTGAAGCGCTAGCAAATGAAATACAACGTCGCGTCTTCTTTACGACTGACAGCTAACATGAAAGTTAACCATTTTGTCTTTTGTTTTGTTGTATGGTTTAGGTTTGTTTTCCGTTTACGCGCTTGAATATTTATCATCAGTAGAACGAACATTACATATCCCCGTACGAATAAATTACTAGGAAAAGTAATTTTTCTATGATAGTCAACATATATATTCATAACCAAATATAATCGCATAGCTTACATACTAATTTGTATTTAAAACAAACACAAAATTGAGTTCTCTGGACTTCAATTCATCCCTAATGGCTCATTTTTCGGCCTTACCAGGAATCTATCTCAATACCCCTGACTAGGGATGTGTTATCGAAATAAAATTATTGATACGTACGTTGTTCATTTTTAGTATAAGAATAAAATTATCGATATCATACTCATATCGAAATAAAATGATTGGTAGGCATAGGTTTCTATATCGAAAGAATAGGCAGTAAATTTAATAAGAATGTCATGTTTTAGTGTAGTTTGTGTAAGAAAATGTTAATCATTTTATATATTTATAATTTTTGTATCTATTAATAATAATATATTTTGTCTATAGCTTATATTAGATTACTGAATAACGATAATAACACAACATAATTTTTCTTAATGATGTACTTAGAATTTTTTTAATGATTATATGGAGCGAGGTCAACTGTTCACAAAACCACTAGTTCTATCTTTTCTTACAACTTAAAATCGTCTACACTAGGCGTGTAAAACTCATTTTTTACTGTGAGCCACATAAGAAAAGTCGCATTATGCTGAGGGCCGGGTTTAGAAATAAGTAAAATAATATATTTTAAAAGGACTATTTTTAATACTTAATGCCGTTTAATACCCGATGTTATTATGGTCACATACGTAAATCTACATAGTATGCTTAGAATTAATAATATTTCAAAACAAACATGTGTTTACCATAAAAAATGGTTGCATAGTATTAAAAATAATCAAACATAAAAAATAAATAGAATTAAAAGATAATCAAATCATAATTTCTTAGTTGTTACATACCTTATTACTTTAAGTGGACCCTTGGTATCGTTTTCCAAATTTGGCATAATATCTTTAGCTGACGTAATTTTCAAAATTGAAGATTAACGCTGGGTTCTAGCTATTTTTCTCTAAATTTTTTTTTTTGCATTAATATGTGTTCCCGAACATAGCTAGTAAACGTGTAGCAAAAGGAAACTGATATGTAGAGAAATAGTTGTAAAAACCTGGTATTTCAACTTACATATATTTTTGCTTCACTAAAGAATCACATCGGACTTCCATTAATTATATCTATAAGTTTTTGTTAATGATTTCAATGTCAACCGAGGTGAAGTAAAGAGACGAAACTGAGATTCACAGCGTTTGGAATCCGAAAATCTTTTATCGAACTCTGTGGCTTCTAACAATTTTATTTGATGGGTATACGATGCAAATTTCAATTAAGATGATTTTAGCTAAGTGAGTTGGGCAACTTTTAAAATGATCCAATTTTTATTTTTCTATTTGTTTTCGCTAAAGACATATTTTTTGTTTAATAACATTAATACTGTCAATTAATATGGTAACAACATGATTTTTGCCTTGAAGTGTAAGATTAAGTTGACAAAGATCCCTTGTAAGGCTTGCAGGGTAAGTCAGTTATTTTATTCACTGTCCATATTTTATCTCAATACATTCTTAATTTTTAAAAAACTATTTATTCCAGCAATTTAAGGAAACATTTTAAAATTTTATGACTCGAAAACCATCGAACGTCTGTAAAATAATATAGATCACAGATCACTTGTATATTCACTTCCTAAGTCTTCCAGAAATGAAGCAAATCGGTGATGATTAAGTCCACGTGCGTGTCTAAAATCTACAATTTTCATACATTTGTCCAATATTTAACATTTTTGGAACTTAATGCTTGCTGGTGAATAATCTAATGAAAATGTCCAAAAGAATTATTTACCTTTTTGATTGCCTGTATCTTTTAGTTTTTCAACAACTTCGTTAGTGGTTCATGGCAGGGGCATTTTCAGTCGCAGGAAAAACCAACTTTTTCAATAGTAGCTTATATTTCTTAAGAGCTTTTGTGAGTGCTTCAAAGAGATCAGCTTCAGAGGATGTATATCATGCTTAGAACTTCCAAACGCTCTTCAATTACTTTCAGGTTCACGTCACATTCGAAAATAAAAAAACCCAAATGAATTATATATCGAATGTATGTACTTTTGTCGATTGCAATACAGTAAACCTCCAATTTTAATATTATTGAACTAAGCTATTCTCTTAAATTATCTGCCATTTAATCGATTCTGTTATATACAATATTTTTACTTAAGCTTATACTTCTAAGTTTTGTTACTTTCTCTGGACACAACGCTTCCATTGTTTTAGTCAAGCATTCGCAATAAATTCCTCTTCAGTAAATGGTTTGGAATTACTTGTGATTAAATGTGATAACAGATACTATATAGTTAGATTTTACAGTAGCTGCATTATCTACACAAGGTTTGGAAACACATTTTTGAAGAACTAATTTCATTTCTTCCAGCTTCTTTTCACGATATTTCGAAACATATTGGCCATAGCTCAATTTGTGATTTGTATCATAGTACCGTTTAAGATGATAATCCCTACAAACTGAAATAGAATTCCTACATATGAAGCATACTATTTTACTCTTCACTTCGATACAAAAAATATTGTAGTTCCTATTTCTCTAGGTAACTAAGATGTTCTTATTTAATATATAAATTTTTATTCAATAGATTAAGATATATATTTTTATTCATACTGATAATATACTTTGACATAATGTTTATCATACTATGCCGGTTTAATCAAAGACAAAACACAAAACTACCACACGACGCTGGTCGTATAACTGAAGGTGATTATGTGACTGTGATCCGATATCAAAAGTAGCAGGGACTGAGATATCTGTTTAGTGATAACTGCACGCACTGCACGCAATTGATTACGGAAGCCATGACTATGGAAAGTTGTTATCAGTCAAAATTAAAGTGACACATCTATTTAAGTTTGTATAATTTTTATTTTTTTCAGGGGTCATAGGGAGGACCGTAGACCTTTTTGACATGCCTTCTCTACACCTGCTGGAGTGACAACTGCTTTACAAATGGCTCAGCGTACAACTCCATGAAAGTATTCTTAGGTTTAGTAACTTTTTGAACTTTCTGTTATTTCAACATCGTTCTGAGTATCACGCCAGCTATGGTAATGTTATCAAACATGTCAGACGCAGACATGTGTATTTGATTAATTTCCCTGTTGTAGCACTGGTCACGCAGTCTAAAGCTTCAGGCTCACAATATACAGCCTTTTTTATGATAAAGAGGTTGAGGTTTTAATCTCAGTTGAGTCCCCTGGGGATGGTTATCACCCCCTTATGACCTATCAATGAATGTGAACTATCCATAAAAATAAACTAATTTTAAGTTCTCGCATAATGAGAGGAAGAAGACATTTTTGAGGAGTTCATTACGCTTTAATGATTTGTACTTTAGTTGGCTCAAGTCAGTATAATATCGTTGGGACCTACAGCTTAAGACAATGACCAACTTTCTCTGAGAGACTTAAGTTTGAATCTTGGGGAGGTCAACATCTAAGTTTTCATGTAAGGATAAACCAGGTGGGGTACGAGGGATTTTGAGCTCTCTATAAGTGAGATTTCAGAAACTCATGATTCGAATTATATGTCAAATTTATTTTCAAACAAAAACCATGCAGATATTTAAATTTCATTTCGGTCAAAAAGTACCACACATTTCAAAATAAATATTTCAATTGAAGCCATTTAAAACTAGATTGTTAAGTGAGAATATTTAAAGAGGGATTATTTTAGTTTCTAAACAATTTTAATACTATATATATATATATGAAGTATCTATATACAATTTACGTTGATCAGCGAAAATATGGATGCTATTATTACAGGAACATAAATAAAGAGGTCGAGGTTGTTTAAAAAAGGTTTTGGACTGTAAATTTTAAAAGTAATCATTAAATGTTTGAATTGTTGTTGGACATTATTACAAATCCTGTGATTTGGAGGTACCAGAAATATGATATAAGGAATTTTTCGCCAAGTACTTACTACAAGACTAGTCAAAATGATTTTGTGTTATTAATTTTTAATATTGGGGAAATTAGTTTTATTTTAATGTTCGTTTATTGATAAGTTATGAAGTAACTGTTTTAAAGTAGGCATAATATTCCATTAATTGTAGTATCCGATAGAATAACTTAATAATCATTACTGTTATTGCTATGAACATTTTATTATATTTTATATACAGGTTAAGTCAAAAGTAAGCCAATTCATGATTGGTTTTTAAAATAATTGTTTTTAATGTGTAATATAGTTCTCATTTGTTTACAAAATAGTTTTTTATTGATAAAACCTTCTCTTAATATGAAACACACGTTCATATTTTTTACTAAATTTATCGGGACACAATAAAGCATTTCCTTAAATTTATTTGACAATAAGATCTCATTTATTTGTTGGAAACCTTTGAGATTTTTTGAAGGCACATCTTGTTTTGGACAAAGCCAAATTAGAGATATATTAAAGATGGGTCTGAAATATCATGGGGGTCGTAAATACATGTAAATATTGTGGTCATTAGAGGACTCTTCCAACGTTGTGGTCAATGAGTTTCAGTATGCATTATTGACACATTCTGCTGAATCCTGTTGTCCTGTTCCCTTTCATACATCATCATCGTCAAAATGTTCAGTCTGTGGCCGGATCAGTTTAGTAAAATGCCTCCAACTTCCTCTATATTTCCACCATTCTTCCTCCTATAATAGCTTACATACTTCTCCTCTGATTTGGACATTTTCTGTTATCTGCTCCTCCCATCTCTTTTCCTTCCCTGCGGTTTATTTCCTACATACTTGATCTCCATGCTCATTACATGCCTACTACACTATGGTTTGGCTAAAAATATAGATAAGGTCATAGTGTAATTGGTCAAGGTAAGACTGCTACAATTTAGGCTGAGCGAGGTATACCTGGCACGAATGCGCTGAAGGTGAGCTTCAGATGTTTTGACGACCTTTCCCGCACTTGTTCTTTCTGACAAATATTTAATATATATTTATTTTATTGATTGCAATAAAAGTTATCTAACACCGTCGATACATTTTGGTGAGGATGGATAAGAAGCTCCACAGTGAAGGGAGACAGGATGGCACAAGGGTCGGTGTTGTAGCAGGGTTATTGAAAAAATAACGCTAAAGAGCTATTCTTGCTTTTTTTATATGAAACATGCTTCTCTACCATCATATAAACGACTACTACTCACTCTTTAAAAAATGCAAAACAAACTAAACCGCATGAAAATGTTTTTAGAATAGACAATAAAGACTACGAGCTAAATCACAGCCCCCTCAACACAGCTGTCAGCTGTTATTATTTTGCAATTTGTTCGCGCTTGTGCACATACTGTTTTGCGACTGCATAACTCTTTAAAGAATCATGTCTATCCTAACCAACAATATATTATTTTTAAATGCCAAACTTATCACCTCTTCTATTTAGCGCTATCTATTTAAAAAAATCTAAGATAAAAGTCTATAAGACATTGTTTATTTATTTGGAAATAAATAACCTATAAAAGCCACACCGACATTTATTTTGGCAGTAGGACATTTTACTCGCACATAACATTTTAGACTACGCATTCGATTTGGAAATAAAATTTGACAGTGTGCATGCGACCTGGACATTAAATAAAGTTCAACAAACAGCACACGTCATACCTGTGACTTATTTATCTCCACACACTGACTATTCAAACACAACTGATACCGCTCCTAGTCACGGACCCAAAACTGTGAGTTTGCGAATGTACACTTTGCTTACCTCGCTTGGTTCCATTATGGTGTAGCTTATAAAATAGGGTCATAGTATAATCACTCAAGGTAAGACTTCTATCTTTCAGGATAAGCTAAGCTACCAATGTTGCCATATTTATCAACGTTAAACCAGAATTGTTTGATTCTTTAAATAAAATCATAACGAACATATGTGGCTTTTACGATTTTTGCATCTTGACACTATGTGAAAGTTTAATACTGACTTATTTTGATTTTCAACACTTATATAATGGATTATTATTACTACTATCCGCATAAATGGGCACATGGACTAAGGTGTCAGTCTTGTATCATCTGGTTTAATGGAGACAGAGAGGCTGAGATTTGAATCCAAACTGGAAATAGGCCTACTCAGGAGTTTTTAGTTTTCTTAAAGAGTTTACTTCCACTCTTCCACGCAAATGTGACTACATTTATTCTAAATATTACTTTTATCATCCTTACTCCATTATTATATACATAAGGATAGCAGGGGTGGGTTGTAAGAGGTGGTTCACAAAAAGTTAATGATTTTAACAATAGTTTGGTCTTACTCTTAACGTGCTCAGATTAAGCTTAGATAACACATCCTTAAGATCAAGGGTTCTTATTTGGAATCCACGACCCCGAGCAATCTGTAGATATATTTCAGGGGTCTTGTAAAATGTGTGAACAATTGCCTTCACAATAGTATGAATTTAAAAAATTAAAACAAAATTTAATTTGTTTATACTTCAAATGCATTGTACTATTATTTAATTATAAATAAAGAAGCACAATTATTACTTCAGTACAAATTTGATTTTTTAATATTTTGCTAACAGTATTTCAATATATAATAGATTTTTTATAATCCTAAGTATTATAATTTCTGAATGTAGTATAATTTTTTTCTGAAAAGGGGTTAATAGATTTCACGAGTATATTGTCAATTAATCTTTTACATTACGTATATGCGATATGGTACTTTCACGGTGAGTAATTTTGGTCAAATCATAAGACTAGGAGTTTTCTTTAATATTATGTTGATGTTCAAAATCTAAAAACAACATTTCTCACTTATTAAAAGAATTAGAGTGCGAGTAAAATGTTGAATATAAACTTAATTTACCTTGAAAGGTAGCAGCCTTACTTTTGATCTATTACACTATGACCTAAATCTCATAAGCTACCCATAGTGGAACCAAGCAAGATAAGAACCTTTCATGGTTAATGGTGTGTACATGGACACACCAATGAAGCTATTTTACCAATATTATCCATACATTTATGTTTACTATTACAATGACATATTGATAAAGTAAACAATAAAGTAGCTACAATTAGAAGCTAAATAAAAAATCAAATGGGGATAAATAAAAATATATTTATTTATTTACTTAAGCGTTATATAAACCAACCCCGTGGAATAGTGGTCAGTGCACCCAGCTACGAACCTAGGGGTCTCGACTTCGATTCCCAACTGGTAACAGGTTTTTTTTTTCCGAAAGGGATATTATCCCAACGGTCACGATGGTTTGGTTGGTTAGGCTTAAGCTAGGTTTAAGATCACTCTTGCCTACAAACCTTCTTTATCATCATCGCATCATCTAATTGTAGGTACGACGTGTATACAACCCCCATAGGTCTATCCTGGGCAACGTTCTGTGCTACCAAAGCGACTAAAAGTCTACATACAGGCGACCAAAAAGGACAATACATATTTATCCCGTTGAAAGATGCCAGACGCTAAAAAAGTGTTGTATAACATTTCAAATTTTAAATGAACTTAATTCCTTAAATTAAATGATTATTATTATTATTACTATAGTTTATAGGTCCATCGACACAGTGAAGTCATTAGGGCCTTTAACAATATACAAAACATAGTAAAATTCCCATGGGGGAGAGTGATAATAATTCACCTGCATATGCAGGTGAATAAACAATATAGTACAAAATGAGTGATACACCTGCTAAAAAAAATCACAGGTGTATACACTAAATTAAAGGTACAGAACAAACATATTAAAAAATAACACGTTAAAATAACAAAACATGTTGAAGTAAAATACGTTAAAAAGACAAAACATGTTAAAATAAAAATATATTAAAATGTACTAACAATGTTAAAAATAGTCTCAATATGAGATATAATCCAAATGAGCCACTTTATAAAAGTGACTCAAATGGCATTTAAAAGATTCGCCTGGGAAATTAAATGAAACTACACATAGTTAGTTTCAAGAAAATATGTTTTTAACTACTATTTTTTTTAAATATAAAATAGTAATAATATAATATATTTTTAAATTATAAATAAAAAATAATACACAGAGTATATTTTATATTTGTCAATATTTTCATAGTGCTGTATTGTATTTTGCCTGGCGTATTATGGCACAACACTTCATTCTCTCTACTTACTATCTAAACTATTTTACACTAACAGCTTGATAACAGTTACGTTATTTGTATTGTAACTATCGTAACACTTTTTCTTTACTAATGTAGATTTTTCACTTACAATTAATGTTCATCACGTTTCTCTGAAGCGTGCGAAATTCTTCCCTTCTGGAAAGAAAATTAACTCACGTATGGACTTGAACTAATAATACATCAATTACAAGAGTCAAAACAGAAAAAACAAAATAATTGATGATTACTGTTATATAACATCTTTATCGTTTTCCCTTGTGGGAGGGAAACTACACAGAGATCTAGATTGTTCCTATAAATCAAAGAACACATCATGACGCTCGGTGTATGTGTTTCAGTAATAAAGCAAACAATAATTTGGTATATGTGCTGTACATTACGTAATGTTATGAATTCACAGTAAGAGAAATAGTATTAAGAACAGAATGGCTTTGAACTTTCGTTGTTAAAAAGGCGTCATGTGTGTTTAAACGACAAATAAATCTAATTTTTGTTTGGTTTTTAATTATTATAGTTAGCAACTAAACTACTATAAACTTTTAATAAGGTTTAGGGAGGATGTTTGAAGGAAGTGCACCCACAGTATAGTAGAGCAAGGATGAAAAAATCACCGTTATAATCTATACATATTGATTTGTGGTAAATAAAATTACTTGATTTCGTTAGATAGAAAGTAAATTATTGGTATAAAAAGTCAGTAAATATTTTTCTTAGTAAAAATGGTAAAAGATTAACTCAAATTGAAATACTGCTCAGAATAAAACTTAAGGCAGCCGCCTCGGTCAGCAAGAAAGTATCAATCTCTGTAGTCCACACGGCTTAAAATAATCTGGTCTGTGTTCTTTTCCACATCTACTTTTCTGGGCTGTTTAAGCTTATACTAACTTCCTTTCACTCTTCACCTACAATCACCATTTGTCATGGCATTAAGAAAGAACTGAAAGAAAACTACTAAACTTCTTATCTCAAGGTAAAGAGGAAAGTTTTTTGCTATTTCTCAAATTTTTTAAAATTTTCTGTCGTAATTAGATGAAAAAATTACTGTATTTGTTAGAGCTAGGCTAGATCTAGAGTCCTTTTTCATCAAGCCTCGTCTAATAGCTCCACATATGTATATGCTTAAAAAGTCGTTGAAAGTAAATTAAATTTAATTTTCACACTTTTTTCCTATTAATAAAACTCAAAATATAGACTTGTTAAGGAAAAAGATCCCTGTTGTAATAATTTTTTTTATTTGAGATAACGCATCGTAGAATTAAATAGGCGTTAGAGCTGAACGTTTGCTTGGAAATTTCTCACTTATCGGGGCGTGCCCCTAAGGGTTTAAATTATCTTATCTTATTTTATTTTATATGTTTGCCTTTGTCACAGTATTTCTGTCATAATAGATATTTTAAAAAATATATGTTTTACTTCTTAATTCAGCGATGGCCTTTAGTGGAGAAAAATAAATTTCCTGGACTGAGAATATTCATTGAAGGAAAAATTTGTACAGTTTATATATAACTAATCATCTTTTGGGTAAAAAAAATGGGCCATCATCCATACTTTATTTAATATTAAGAAACCACATTTAGGGCATATTTTTGCCTGGGAAAATCACACGCCTGATATTTAGCGTCATATTGAACCGTTATATTTATAATCTTGAAAATCCGAGGTAGAGGAATGCTGATTGTGGAAATATATATTAACAAAATTTTGGTAAAGCTCTACATTACGGTTTAATCTAGGAATTAAAAAAAAGAAATACTAAATAAATATACATACTTCATAAGGTAAATCTGATTGGTAAACAAAGAATAGTAACACCCAAATAGGGGTTTGAAACATTTTGGCCCAGCTTTACGTATCAACCGACTTACCGACTAAGCTATATGAGATAGGATATCATTCAACTATACAAATTTCCAAGCATACTGACATAGCTACAGTATCCCCATGGCTTCTTTGGTGCTGACTGACAGTTTACAGCTGACTTCTGACAGTCAACATTTAGGTATATACCTAAATTTTGACTGTCAGAAGTGACAGCTGCTAAACACATGTTTTTTGCAGATCATATGGCTCGGAGTAGGGATACATAATTTGGTCCGGCAGCTTTTCAAAGCCGTCTGCTGTCAGCTGTGAGCTGTCAGTCAGCACCAAAGAAGCCATGGGGCTACTGTAGGTAGTAGTACCACCACTTGATACAAGAGCGCACTATTACAGTGGTGATTTATAAACTACGGAGTTTTCTGTATTGGTACGTGGTAGGAATAGTACATTAGAAAAGTGTATTTAAAATAACATTTTGATGGAATTTGATGTAATTGCTTTAATACAGTGCACTCTTATAGCAAATGGTGGCACTACATCGGTAGGTTTGGAGATATATACCGTCGAATGACACACTAGCATGAAGAAGATTCAGGTTAGCTCAGTCGGTTGGTGCGTAAAGCCTAATTTTTGGTGTCAGATTATAATTTTTACATATTCAAACAATCATGCCATCATAACGCCACCTTTAAAGACAGGTGGGCTTTAAAAATAAAAATAATAGGGGCTCACATTTTAAGGGCACAGGGCAAAAAAGACGAAAGGTAAATTACACACATTTTCTAGAAATTTTTTTTTATATCTCAAACCCCATAAAGATGCCAGCGAATAAATTTTGATAGATTAATTTAGATATGACAGAGACCTCTACTAGCCATAATCTAAAGTGCATTAGAAAGGTTTAGTGATTGTCTAACAGATGGAAGTACTAAACAAATTTGAGTTAAAATGAGACTTTCCCCCTTTTTGCCCCTGTGCCCTTAATTTGTGTTTAAAATACCTAACACAAATTCTTTCTAAAATACCCGACCTCGATGGTATTGGGGTAAAGTACTCGCATCAGGACCCGATGTTCGTAGGCTCAAACCTATCCTGTGTCGACGGATCTTTCTTGAACGAGAAAACAAAATCCGTTGCACAACTTCCTTCGGAGGGAAAGTAAAGCCGGTGGTCCCATGTCAATTGTGGCATGTAAAATAACCCTGTAAGGTTTGATAAAATACCTTCCTGGCAAAATTTGTAGGCTCTTTAGTTCTCACCCATAGAAATTCTCGTGTGCTGGTATTATCAGTCAGTTCAGAAATGCACGTTAAATACCACGAATACATGAAATGAAACTAGCCTTAGTCTTTACAAATTCTGTCAGTTTTTTTTGTATGCAGCCTTGATTTACGATGGACTTTCTCACCTACACCTATATAATAGACACACATGATTACATCCACATTTGGCTACTTCGTACTCTAATCGATCTCTGGTCAACTGGGTCTAAACGCTTGCTATTAATACGAGTAATTGGCGGCTAAATATCGGCCTCTGCCAACTTCTGAAGGCAAGGTGGTGATTAGGTGTGAATTGGTTTTCTATATTATACTCACATCACTAAATAAAAAGCCTTTACTCCCTCGTCGGGATTAAAAAAAAAGTCTCATATTACTGCACTCGGTGGAAAAAGAGTATATGTACAACTGCTAGGTTTCATCAATTTTTACTTTCTCGCTATCTTACAGGTAGAGAAAGTATTGTGATTGTCAAAAAAATCTAACTCGAGATTTCAATGAATGTTGACGTTTAATGATCCCCCGAATCAGAAAAATTGGTTTTTGAATTTCCGTCCATCTGTCTGTTTGTCTGTATGTCTGTACCACGGACCTAAACTATTTTACCGATTGGGCTAAAACTTGGTATCTAGGGTTTTCATAGGGTTTCCCCGAGGAGATGTTGTAATTGGATATCTAACCCTAAAATTAAGGGTAGTTTATTGAAGGGCAGAAAGAGAAATAATATATTTACACAAAGTCGGCTCTAACGATTTTGATTAAATTAAATTTACTAACATCTAAAAATATTCCAAACAAAATGAATACTTTCAATATTTCGGCAAAATTACTTTAAGGGTCCCAGTCGAATGCGTAATTCTTTATTATTTATTATATCTCCGTAACTCTTTGAGATATGAAATTACTTATCATTGCAAATATGTAGGTATATTTATAATACAAATCTTTTATTTGAAACATATTTTTATAAAACCAATAAATTTCAAGCTATACACCATTTTATATATATATATATATATATATTGTTTTTTTAACTTTTCAAGCACTTAAGGTAAAATATTGCGACCGTAAAAAAAATCTACCCCGAAATGTTGATTGATGTCGACGTCTCATTACTCCCCAAACCCTAAAAAGTGGTTTTTGCAATGCCGTCTGTCTGTGAGTCTGTTTAACCCTAAAATTAAGAGTATAAAGGGTGAAAAGAGAAAAAAAAACATTTTTTTCAAAATCAGCTCTAACCATTTTGATTGAAATTTTTATCTAGACGTTGATTAAGATTATAAATAAAATGGCTATTTCCATTTTTCTATGAAAATGAATTTTAGGGTACTTTACAGAAGCGGAAATTTCCGTATTTCCGCAACTATTTGAAATACTAAATAACTTATCATTGCAAAATTGTAGTACTATTAAAAATATTTTTTTTTTATCTGAAATATATTTTTATAAAACCAACAGTTTCTTAAATATTGGCAAATATATTAAAATAATTTTGTGAGCTTTAGTTGTAAAGAGATACTATTTAAGTTTTAACGAAATAATTCTCCAATGCCATAGAATAATTAAATATAATTAAGTCTTTCAAATTTTTTTTTATTTTTCCGTTAACCTCTTAGGAGATATGTTTGTACAACAATGATTTATCTGTTTCATTTTAGACTCAATAATCAATATTTACATTTTTTACTGATCAAAATTTATAAATGAGGAATTGAATAACAATGCAATGACCTACTGAAACACCCAATAAAATGTCGAAAATTTTAACCGGAAGTCGAAATTTTACTATAAAGTGGTGACCCTTGTGGACCCAAAATCTATCATTTTTATTGGTCCAAATATACAATTGACATTCTTTAAAAATAAAATTCTAAAATTTTAAACTGGGACTCAAAAAAAGTTTTACGTAAGTATTAGTGCAATTTTTGTTTGGGTTTGCTAGTTTATATTATTTAGTTTCAAATATATTACGAGTTTTGAGTAAATATCTCAATTTTTAAACAATAGAGCGAGAAAGTCTGTGCGGAATTCCGTACCATTTATTTCTGATAAATAAAACAACAAAATGAATATTTATTCCAAACTATATTTCAAATTATTTCAATTCTAAAGTACATACTTAATGGTTTGCATGGATTGACTATGTTTTACGTCAGTGGGCTAAATGCGGCTCACGTTCAATGAAAATGTGGCCTTTACAGTTTCCTGGAGGAAAGTTAAAGGGAAATTTTCTGTGGCAGATGTAAAATAGCTAATTATTCAAATAAAAATATGTATTTAAAAAATTCCTTATTGAATTTTACTATGTATTTATTTGATTGTTAAAATATGTATGGATATATATAGTTATAATGCGTTGTTTTATGAAAGTATGTATGCATATCTCGTAATATATTTTTGCAAGATTAATAATTTTTTTTGCAGTAAGATTTGAAAGAATCTACCAAACTAAAATGCAATCTATATAAGTAATGAAAGTAATTGTTTATTAAGTGTTGTTTGTAGACCAATGGAATTAATAAATAGGCGAGTATCTTCTGTCCGCGGTACAAACTGATAATCAAATTTCGCCTTTGGGACGGAAAAATTTGACCACTTCGTTCTAAGTAAATTTTAGAGAGTGTAAGTTTTATCAAGATGGACGTGTGTTTGTGAGCGAAAGAGAGAAGGAAAGAGAGAAAATAATATTAAAAGAGAGAGTTTTTAACTTAGATTTATTGCGATGAACAATCTTGATCCTTGATGTAACACTTTTGTTTTGATTCAAAGAGGCTAGAAAAGTAAGCTATTTTATTTAGTTCTGTATGCTCTTATAACTTGGTTTTATTACGAATGTATTTTGAGTATCTTTAAAATTGGTCAGTATTAATAACGTTGGACGATATTAGTATAATTAATTTATTTTAAAATTGATATATATACGAGTATATTGCACGTCTGGACTACATTAATCGTATCTAAGGGCCAGTTTCATAGTCAGATTTAGTACGCCTCAAGTGCGGCGCTATACTAAATACAAGACGTCACCTACCTTGTCTAGGTAGGTGTCGTCCTGTATTTAGTATCGACTCACACTTTAGGCTCACTAAGTCTGACTATGAAACTGGCCCTTAGAAGTGGAACGATTAGCCAGTACTAATGTACCGTTCGTTGCCCCAGGGACGCCCGAATGTACTAATCGTACATCCTTTCCGTGAAGGCTCTTTCCATGTCCCGATGAAATGAGATGATGGTGATAGTGAGTATGAGGGTGTGGAACAAGTGGAAACATTTAAAACCTAACTTAAGCCTACCTGACCAAACCCTGGTGACCGTTACGGTAATTTGACTTTCTGGAAAAATACCCAAGGTACCAGCCATGAATCGAATCCGGGACCTCAAGGCTCGTAGCTAGGTGCACTGGCCAATACACCACGGGGCCGGTTTATTTCAAAAGTGACATTTACCAATCACATCACTTGATGTATAAATACATGCAAATAGATCCAGCAAATTATTTTAGCTTACACATAAATATGTCCATTCGTAAGAAAATTTGGGTGTAGTTTGAGCGCATATCACTTAAAAATTAAAAGTAGAATTTGTTTTTGTTCATTAATATTAAAGGACTGTTTAAGTTTCACAAATATAAGTAAATTGATGTTGATTAATATTTTTAAAATAATTGTAATAATTTTATTTTATTTTGAATTGAGATATTATATCTCTTTTAACTCTATTTCAGTATCCAAAACCTTTCAAAATTAAACCAAACATATTTATTTTATGTTTAGACTAAGCTACATTAATTGAAAAACTCACTAATAAGTGTTAGTGCATATCTGCAATGGAAGATACGCTAGATAATCATACATATTTAAATCAGATCAAAATATTTTGAAGTTATTGAATATAGTGGCGAATTAATACAGTGTATAAAATTAAATTTTAACTAAACTATGCTGACGAGCTTCAATGGCCACATGTCTAGGGCAGTGTTTCTCAAAATCTCTTCAGTTACCTACCCATTTTGGGGCCATTGCCTAACTAAAGTACCCCTTTTGTATCTTCACAAGAAAGACAAATAACGAAAAATGTACCTTCTATCTTATAAACGGTATTAATAACGATATTTTCAAAATTTAATGAAGTTATATTGTGGATACATAAATGGTCGTTTAAATTTTATACTACTTTTTTGTGTTAAGTTAAACAAAGCTGAGAAAGAAAGAAATAAAGGCTTATAAAAGTCCATAACATCTTGTCAAAATATGCGCTAATTTGTTTAGCGGACTCGCTACTATTATGAACTATTTAATGATTAATAAAAGTCAACGGGTGTATTGCGTACTCCCTAAAACCATTCTCATACCTCTAGGGGAAAAAACACTGTGGTCTAAGGCGTCACTCTAGTGTTAGAATGGCATGCTGAAACTGGGATATCGAGGTTTGAAAGCCGGTCGGGTTCACTGAGGGAAAGGGTGGGTAAGGGTGGTTCCTAAATGGTTTCCAACTCTCCTTCCACGCAGTTGTGGGTAGATTACCTCCAAAATGCTTCCTTCCTCATCCCAACCCTATTAGAGTACATGTAATTATCATATTATGCATGAACGGGTAGTAAGATGCTGTGATAAAAAAAAGTTATACACGTCATTTGGACACTGTTGCTATAGACCAGTCGTTTCAAACTCAAATTAGTCAAAAGGCCAGATTCACAAACTCGGGGCGTGATGCGGGCCAAAATCTATATAAACATGTTTGTTCAATTTATTGCGTACTTTTTGTTTGTACCGCGTCTGACGATATCAATTGAGCAAAAATGGCCCTCAGTATATCAAGCTGGGAATCAAACCCCGATCTCTCCACCAGCAGAAAACCAGACTAGACTAGCCTGACGGTTGGTCCGCGTTCCCACCTACATGGTTCTATAGTTCTATAGTAGTTAAATGTACAACTAAAATATTTTAAAAAATTAAAATTTCCCAGGGATTTATCTGGGTCACCGAAATCTTTGAATCAATATTATATTATAATATACAATATATAAATAAATATTTATACAATTAAGTGTTTAAGAGCATAGAAAAGTATAGCACGACGAAATAGTTTAAAGTTTTTTTTTTTTTTGTTTTTAAAACTATGTACACTTTAAATTGTAATTTACCAGCTTCAGTGGCTGCGTGGTCTAACGCGCCGATCTCACATTAGACTAGACTGCCGATGACGGGTAGATCGAGGTTCGAATCTCGGTCAGGTGTACTGAGGGTTGTTTATCCCAAATGGTTTTCCACTCTCCCTCCATGCCAATGCGGTTACACTTCCTTTTAATACAACCTTCCTAATCCTTAAAACTATTAGCGTAGCTGGTTCATAAGCGTAAAACCTGAACAGTCAGTAAGACGAGGTGCCAAGGAAACAAAAAAAAGCAATTTGTAATCGTTAGTTATGTTCTGATTCACTTGGGCCCACTTGTTCCACTGACACATTGAAAGGTTCACAGTTAAAAGAGTGTAAGGTTATACTTGAAAAGGAAGGATTGTGTAGGCTAGTAGCTGTAAATCAATAATATCATTATTATACCTGACTTTCATCCTGCAAAACAATAAAATGGTCACTCAACTCTTGCTTCAGAACAAGAAATAAACTGGAAACTTATTGTTTGAATGTGCTTATGACTGCTGGACGAGCAAAGAGATAAAAGTGTCACATACAGGTGGGCCTGTCAGGTTATTAATTTTATTGCGGGCCGCGGGCCGTTGGTTTCTGAACCCTGCAATTTACTTAACATATTAGTTTACATTCTTTAAAATGAAAAATGACACCTGGAATCAACCCCGGGACCTTTGGCTTAGTACGCTTGTGTTTTAATGACTGAGATACCCAGGAAACGTCAAGTGCCCAAGGTCGTTCTTCACTCATATTTTAAGGCAGAGTCTGTGATGAACGTTATCTAGCTGACGATTTATAGACGTCCATTACAGACTCCACCATATAATATGTGTGAAGAATGGCCTGATGCACTGGACGATTCCTGAATATCTCAGTGGTTAAAGCATTGGCGTACTAAGCCAAAGGTCCCTGTTTCGATTCCCGTGTCCAGGTGTTATTTTTCCACTTAAAGACTATTATATTATCTAGATGTGGCTGTAGCCGTAAATATCAAATACAGTAGCTTTGCTATTTAATACATTATTTTAGCATATCTTAGCAAATGTTAACCATTATTTATGAGTCAGAAATATCCAAACTTTAAATTATGAATGCTTTTTACCGCGTGTTACTACTTGTTTAGGTTATACGTATATTATGCGTACCGTAAGCTAATTAGTGGTCTACATATATTGTAGCTACTTATTAGCCTACTTTAATGAGCTAGATATGAGGACGGTTTAATTTAGAGGACGTATACCAGCATTTGCGTTGAGGGAGAGTGGAAAACCATTTAGGAAAATCCACCCTCAATACATCCAATCGGGTTTTGAACACTGATCTCCCTGTCATCGGCAATATAGTCTACTGCGAGAGTGACTCCTTAGAACATCTGGCCAACAAATCAGGTAAGCTATGATTATATTTGCTTTGATATATAAATAAATACATATAAATACAAAAATAGCTATGATTATAGTTTGGATATATGTATAATATGTAGAGGCTAATTTAATCGTTGAAAAGTTATTTTAATAATATAATTATTATTTCATTTGTATATTTGCGTAATTACGAAATGAATGTGTAACAGAATCGAGAAATTTGATAGTGGTGTATTTAATTAAAAAGTATCTATTTTAGAATATATATAGCTGTACAATAATAGGTTTCATGACTGGTAAAAGGACAAACTACTTGTATTTTCTAAATGACTAGACCTACAGCACTTCTATGCGGCTAAGGGTAAGCTATTTAATAGTAAGTATTCTGTGAAGCTTAGAAATAAATGTTTTTTTTTTTTTTGCGTGTAGCCCAAACGGGTAGTAATACGCATTTAAAAGATAAACATATATGTTTTAAAATTGCAGGTAAGACATAATAAAATAACATATAGGCAGTTAGTAAAGGTTTGATTAAAATTTTAAGTAAGCCTATGGACAAAAACAAATAAAGCTACTATTCAAATTATTTGGTGGAAATTTAACATCAATTATTTAATAGAAAAATATATACTATTTTATATAGGTGAAAAATCGACACCATTACACAGGAATTGAACTAAGGACTTTTTTTTACTGGATTCCCACCCACCTGGAAAATTGGAGGGACTTTTTAGTGGCTAGGAGAAACAAGCAAAATACAGATAATAAAAAAAATAAAAAAAATACTAAAACTCTTTTTGTGTGGGTTTTTAAGACAAGTTGCGAGCATTGAATAGAAAGTGAACTAAAAAACTAAGTATAATGATTCTCACACATGAGCTGTCTTATATCCTCCACTCTTTCTCTCCCTAAATAATAGTTTACGTAACGATTAAAAATATTTCCCCTTCAATCCCAAATTATCTTTTTATAATCACCAACGACATGACTTAGCACTAGTAAATTCTGTGAAAAATATATTTGCATTCCTTTCTACCACTTTTAAATGTGCCTGGGAAAATGGTAATTCCTTCTTGAAAGCCTGAAAATCATAAATACTTTTTTTTTTATCAAGAAGGTAGTGGCAACAATATCTTTTGTGACGTTAGAATCGTCGAGACTCAGGGAATCGTCTTAATATAAAAATGACAACGCACTCAATCGTTTTCAAGGCTGTGTCTATATATGTAAATATAAGATAACTTTATATTTTAAGGTGGGGGTGTAGGGGACGAGAAAAAAGGTCAGTGTGTTGACATTTCTTATAGCAAAACATTTGTAAGTTCAAAATAAATAAAATATCAGTAGAAACACAGAGTTTGATTTTCTACCCATGGTTATATCAACAGTTATTTAATATCAGTCATGGTGTCCTGTAATTCAATGACAACTTCTATCTTCATTTAGAAAGTTTGTCAACCAATTAACGCAGTGTTTATGAAAGATATTCAACAACTGTTGATGCCACTATCTGAAGAAAATTGAGGTCTATGTTTCTACTGGAGCAATATTGGATTTATTTTGGAGAAAAAAAATGTTTTGCTGTTATAAACTGCAAAAACACTGAACTTTTCTAGCATTTCCTACACTCCTAACCTTAAGGCATCAGAAATAGAGCCATAACGGCCAGTGTTGACATTCATAATGGTGGCTATACAAGGTATAATCCAATTTCCATAGGAAGGATCTTTTAGAACATACCTACAAACATTTTTTCTTCCAAAATTGATAACTTTTTTTTTATTTAGCACCGCGTCTTACTACCCGTTCGGGTTATACGCTTAAGTACTAATTACGCTAATGTATTAGGAATATGGAAGGATGAATTTAGAGGAAGTGAACCCGCATTTGCGGGGAGGGAGAGTGGAAAAACATTTAGGAAAAACCACCCCCAGTTCACCCGACCGAGATTCGAATCTCGATCTCCCCGTCCTCGCTGGTCTAGCTCAACACGACTGGCGCGTTAGACAACTACGCCACCGAGGCGGGTGATAACCGTTCAAGCTTGTATGACCTTAATTATAAATATATGAACATTGTTTTAGTAAATTTTGTGACTGTCAAAAAAGTGTCTTCTTATTTGAAAGCCTCTTCCCCTCCTCAGTATTTTAATCCCTTATTAGACCAAATACATCTTATCCTTAAAATATTTTTTTCTCAAATACTTTTATGTTCATCCTTATAGAATAAAATATAGAATAAATAAAATTTATATTTAAATCCTAAACTATTTTACTAACTTATACATTATTAATTATGACGGATCACATTCAAATATTATGTGAAAGTACTTTGTATATTTGCGAGTTCAAAAGACTCAAATATCGACAATTAATGACTGTGCACTGTGCAGTTTCCATACGTGATCGATTGAAAATTGCCGTTGGATCGACCGGTTGCCCACCCCTGGTTTAGAAAGTGAACGTTACTATACACCCCAATAAAAGTAAACCTATTACTACTAATGAACCAAACCGTACTAAGATGAGAGCAATCAAAATGCAGTTTTCTCCCTTGTCCCATTATTGGTTGCTCGTTAGCACGAGAGTGCAGACGTTATTATCACCTGCAAGCTGTGACTATGACACTCAGCGCGCTGGGTAAAACCCCGTGACGTCTAGACTGGACAAACCTCTTCAACGAGGAGGAGGAGGTGGTTTTGAAGATGTGCAGCAGAGAAAGTGCTCGCTCCATTTTTACAAGGTGCTAAGCAGCATTTTGCTCTGGTCAATGTTTGTTTTGATGCGCGTGCATAGCGGTAGGTTGCTAGGTTGGAGTTAAAGTGGGTTAAAGAACAGTAGTAAACATGCAAACAGAATCTACATTTAGGCTACAGTACATTTGCCATTGAAATTTGGGAATGCCAGGAAAAGTAGGGTACACTATTTTATTCCTTAGTGTGTTTTTAAAGAATAGGTGGGGGTTTAAGGCCCCTCTGTTTATAGCGAAAGTAGTTAAAGTGCGGCGGAAGGGAGCGCAAGTGTTTTTACAGTTTTTATATTATTATTATTATTATTATTTAGCACCGCGTCTTACTACCCGTTCGGGTTATACGCTTAAGTACTAATTACACTAATGGATGAGGAATTGGGAGGTTGAATTTAGAGGAAGTGAACCCGCATTTGCGTGGAGGGAGAGTGGAAAACCATTTAGGAAAAACCACCCCCAGTTCACCCGACCGAGATTCGAACCTCGATCTCACCGTCCTCGGTGGTCTGGCTCAACACGACTGGTGCGTTAGCCAACTACGCCATCGAGGTGGGTCAGTTTTTATAGAATTGAAATTTTTGGCAAAAAAATAAATAAAAAAATTCCCTATAGAAACATAGAGTTTAGTATTCTACACATGCTAATTACAACAGATCTTGAATATATGTCAAGGGTGTCCTGGAATTTTGTCAAAACTTTTTGACTAAAGAGAAAAAGTTTTGATAAAATTCCAGGACACCCTTGACATATATTCAAGGTCTGTTGATATTAGCATGTGCATAAAACTAAACTCTATGTTGCTATAGGAAAAATATTTGATTTATTAGGGCCAAAAAATGTAATACTATTAAAACTGTAAAATTACTCACGCTCCCTTCTGCCGCACCTTAAACATAAACTTTGTTTTCTTATCCTTTCGTCAAGAGAACTCTGGGTCATTTTCTTAAAATTCACTTTCTTTAACTTATATGCCTTTAGAATTGATGGTTCGTTTACAGCAATAGGCTTAAAGTGAGTTAATTAAAAATGATTTTTTTTATATCTATTATTTTACTTATACATTTAAATGTATGTTTTATATATTTAGCCTATTAGAAAGGATATATAACAAGCATAGACTTAGATTATTTAAGGTGATATTTAGAATATATGGCATAGAGTTTAGTATATGATAGGTGCTATGTAGAAAGCAAAGCTATTCACTTTAAATTTAATAAAGCTAACAGCCTATTTTTCTAAATAGATTCTCTTTAAATTTGAAGTGATATATAGATAAGAATTAAACCTATAATAGTACTTTGTAACAAATCATTTATCATATTTTAAAGATTAAACCGAATCTTCCAAAGAAACTATGATATGAGCATTAGCTTGAATAGCGGAAGGATTTTTTTTTTTAATTGGGCTACTAAGGTGTATTTATGAACAAAAGAAAAACCTTAGCATTTACTTATAACATAATTTATCTTATGAATCCTAAATTAAACACTTACCCTACATAATTAATGTATACGTCATGCAATTTTACAAAGATGAACCCACATAGTATATTTATTCGTGTATTTTATGAGATCAAAGCACGTACTAGGTCCATAGCTTCGAACAACAAGGATTAACTTTTATTTTTAATCTCTCTATCATTGTCACATAATGATACTCCCTCTATGCTTTATAAAAGTCAGATATAAACAGCGAAGGGGATTAACAAAGAAAAATATAGATCGAAGTTCTGGAAATTGGTCACGCCAGAAAAAAAACAAAACATTGTGCTTGTTTGAAAAATGAGTCTGTAGAATAATTCGAAATCCGGACCTAAAGTTTAACGTGACAATGCTGCAACAACTGAACAATTTGAGATATCTCCCAGTTCTGGGAATATTCCTACATGTGCCAAGGGAACAGGGTCTTTGTAGTGACATAAGCAACAATGTCCTAGGACTTAGGAAAATATAACTGATAGTATAGTTGTGCAGCAGTGGCGCTTTATTACAAATGTCCAAGATTCAAATCTCTAACAGGGTTTATTAAAAAAGACATTTCAGCATCTCAAACACTTTTGTAATGAATTGTTATTTAATATATATATATATATATATATATATATATATATAATCTATCTCCAGCTTACCTTGCTAGCTGGAAAGATATTTACTCTCTTTTATATTTATTGTTCAATTAGGTACACTCCGTTTACCCTGAAAGGGTGTACACTTACCTCGACGGCTTACACTATGATGCAGCTTATAAGATATGACCATAGAGTAATCATCCAAGGTAAGACTAATACCTTTCAGGGTAAACGGAGAGTAAACCTCGTGTTGCTACCTATTTTGGCTATTAAAGTATCTACACTTGTGGGATAGGATAGAGTACGGAGAAGTTTTTGAGGAATTGGACACAAATTTATGTGGAATGAGAGTATAAAAACCTTTTGGATGAAAATATATCCAGTACTCCTCCAGCCGGGATCTAAACTCCGGCCTCCCCGTCATCAGCCAATCAACCCAGACAAGGTTGATAACTTAGTGTGTTGAGATTATTTCATAATAAAATGTTTATTTGAAATATTACCACAATATTTTCAATAAGGTGTAAAAAAAACATTTCTGAAATATTCCTTCACTTTCAGATGACTGTCGTTTTGTTTTTGTCGGCAATCGTCACCTGGTTTGTGTTTTAGAACGTTTTTCTTCAGTGTTTTCTGTTTGGTTTGCAGTGGGTCAGTTGGGTGTGCAACACAATAAACTCTTTGTCAAAAGTAACTTTCACTCGCATAGTGTTCGACTGGTTTCGGAAAACACACATACGTACAGCTATATATTCAGTACCCTACGCAGCCACTAATTATTAGCGGATCCACTTCATTTACGTCATGTGGACTAGTGAGCCAATTAGTTTGTCGCACCTTATCTTACCACCCATCCGGGATGGAGATGAGAAAGGTAGATTTTAGAAGATAGGTACACGCATGGGAATGTAGAGGTAGACCACGTGAGAAATACCACTCAGTCCACTCGGTCAGGATTCGAACATCACTGACACCACCAAACCAAACTTGATTACTAATAATAATAATAATAATAATAATAATAATAATAATATTTAGCACCTCGTCTTACTATCCGTTCGGGTTATACGCTTAAGTACTAATTACGCTAATGGATTAGGAATTGGGAGGGTTGAATTTATAGGAAGTGAACCCGCATTTGCGTGGAGGGAGAGTAGAAAACCATTTAGGAAAAACCACCCCCAGTTCACCCGTCAGAGATTCGAACCTCGATCTCCCCGTCCTCGGCGGTCGAGCTCAACACGACTAGCGCGTTAGCCAACTACGCCACCGAAGCGGATGATTACTAATAAACCTTCAGTTTAGTCCACGCGCGGGTATTTTTTACCAAAAAAGGACATACAATATCATACACAATTTAAAACATTTTTACTTTATTTAAAAAAATAATCATTTTAAAGATGGTTGGTTAACTAGCAGGCTACCCAATTCGATGGTCAAATGGTCTAAGGCAGGGGTGTCAAGCTCAAACAGGTGTGAGGGCCACATTATATCTTTAAGGAGGCATTTCGGGCCAGATGTAGGATTTTTATTTATTACATTATACATTTTAAAGGTTTATACAGAATTAAAAAGCGTACCCTTTTTTACCATCGACCCCTTTTTATTCTTAAAGTACACTCATTTCTACAAACATATTTTCTTTTAATGTGGACACAAAAGGCCAGTTAAATTTTTTTAACTGTCAATTTACAGTAATAAAAAATTTGCTAAAAAAAAGTTATGACAAATACAGTAATAATAAACTTAGTTTAAAATACAAATATTTTTCATTTAAAAACAAAATGCCAGTATAATTATTTATCACATTCACTGTTTGGTGGAAGCCTGGTATCGCTTCCTACTTAATAAATTATCAAAATCTGGAGAAATATTTTGACTTGAAACATTCCTCGTTGTGCTTTTTAAATATTCATCTGTAAGCTTACTTCTTAGATAGGATTTATTCAATTTCAAAAGGAAAAAAAAACTGTTCACAAATGTAAGTAACTTACTGCCGAACATTGATAGTATTTTAGCTGCGTTCATTTTGATTGTGGGGTAGTTATCACCCAAAAACTTCGAGTAAAACTCGGATAGGGTCGGTCTAAACGTTTCCGTGGTCCGCATTCAGACCGCGGGCCGTATGTTTGTCACCCCTGGTCTAAGGTGTCATTCTCCCGATAGACTGGAAGATTAGGTTTCTAATCCCGGTCGAGTTTACTGAGGATATTTATTCCTATTTAACTCTACCTTCACGCGAATTTGGATTCACTTCTTATAAATTCTACCTTTCCCAAACCTAGAATAGTAGTGTAATTAGTACATACGCGTGTTATCCGAATGGTAGTAAGACGCGTTCTTTTTACCAATTTGGTTTTGATATTTGATAAGCTTAAACGTTATTATAATAAGTAATGTAATAATTACATTAATTATATTAGTTTTAGTTTTTTAACACCGACTCTTACTAACCGTTCAGGTTATACGCCTGTATATTAGTTTTTTTTTATTTATTTGAGGTATTTAACGTGAACTTTCTAAACCAATTGATGATATCAGCACACGAGAATGTTTACGAGCGAGAAGAAAAGGCCTGCCAATTTTACCGAGAAATATATTTCCACATTCCTTCCATGGTTCTTTTACATTCTACAATTGACATAGGACCGACGCGACGGACTTACTTCCCCTCCGAGGGAGGTTTTGCTACTGATTTTTATCACTCAAGAAAAATCAGTTGGCTTGACTGGGTTTATATACTAATAATTACACTAATATATTAGGGATTAGGAAGGTTGAATTTAGAGGATGTGTACCCGCACTTGCTTAGAGGGAAAGTGGAAAACCAGTTAGGACAAATCCATCCCTAACTACATCCGACTGGGATAAATCCCCGAATCTCCCGTCTCCGACAGTCTAGTCTCATGCAAGAGTAGTGCCTTAGACAGTGCGGCCACCGAAACAGGTTCATTACATTAGCCCTTTTTCTTATCATATAGGGGAAATTTAAATAATATGTACCTCAGCGCTTTGTCTTATTGACTACATAAATACCTAAATAGGCAACAAAGTCTTGAAAATATTTTAATTTCCCCCTATCACGTCCTCCTATCGTATTACTACCCTTCTGGGTTGTACATATTTTTATTATTTTTATTACCTTAGTGGGGTAGGGATAGTTTCAGTATAATTTAAAGGACATTTACTATCATATTCGTGGTGGGAGAATGGGAGATCATTTAGGGAGAATCCCACTCAGTATCTCTAACAGGGGCTCGAAACCCAACCTTCCAGTTTAAAACAACCCAGGCTAGATGAGCCTGACTGTTATACCACGTGACTACTGATGTGGATATTTGATTTTTGAGTGTAACTGAAGAACTTAGAAGTATTTAAAATCATTTAAAAATAGTATAGTATAAATAAATGGCTGGTTATTTTATTTAAATAGTTAATTAATTATATGTTGTTAAATTGATTAAATAACGCTTTTCACGTCAAAATTTAAATTTACTTCTTGAATAATAATACACGGTCGATGTAAAATAAACCCTTTGAAAATAAAACTAGTGTTGATAAACGTGTTGGGAAACATAAAAATTATATCTAAAAAATAATCACAGTGGTTTACAAATAGCATTTTAATTGTCTTCCAGTTGTTTTAAAAAGGTAATATATAGTTCCACTTGAAGTAATTTTTTCCTTGAAAGCTGATCGTTGTTTTAATTCGAGCCTTGGTAATAAAGCAATCACAGTGTAATAGAGCTCAGTTTTAAATCGATTATAATTGGCATGTTAGTTGTGTGGGTATTGTTGTTTGGATGAAAAGAAACCTCAATTATGATAAGAATGCTTATTATCGACTTTACAACTGATCCACATGTGCCAAAACATGTATGATCATACCCGCCTCGTTGGCGTAGTTGGCTAACGCGCTTAGTTTTCGTGTTGAGCCAGTCTGCTGAGGACGGAAGATCGAGGCTAGGGTGGAATGAGGATGATTTTTCCTAAATGATTTTCCACTCTTTCTCCACGCGAATGCAGGTTTACTTCCTCTAAATTTAACCTTTTCCATTTCCAACCCATTAGCGTAATTAGTACTTAAGCTTATAGCCCGAACTGGGAGTAAGATGCGGTGATAATTATTTTTTTAATGTATAAACATGTAAGGCATATGAGCGTAAAACTTCCAATGTACAAATCCATATTTTCCTTACATCCATTATTGTTTCCAGCCTGGGTCAGTTTTTTATTCAAGCCATATATTTTCCACTATCAGCTTGATAGGCCTGTCGTACTTTCATTTGATGTCTTATAATCTATCTTAAGACTAGGACAGGCACAGCATCCAGTCCCCTGCCGTCAATTTATCATTGTGAAAGGATAAACCCATATTTTCATCAATGATACATTTTCGGTCATGTTGGGAATCAAACCCGGAACCATTAGTTCAATAGTCGGACACGCTACCAACTGAGCTAAGTTGTTTCACAATTATTAATATTTTATTTATATTTTATTTAAGTATTATGTAAGTAACGAATGTACCCGGGCAACGTTTTTCGTTGCTTCAAACTGACAGAAAAATAATATCTTCATTTTATTTCTTTAGGCTTGGTTTTTAATAAATTAAATTTTTTTTATCAAATATTTAAAATTCCAGCCTTTAGTTTCACATGTTCATTCTACTAATTTTAAAATTTTAGACCTCTGCGTTCAGTAGATATCGCTCAACACTCATGACAAACAAACTTATCATGTTATTAATATTCAAGATTAAATATATAAATATAAAATATGTATGAAAGTTAAATGGGCCTCACTGGCTTATCAAACATACTTCTGATGACAGGGAGATCAGGGTTTGAATCCCGGGTGGGTGTACTGAGGATGTTTCTCCTAAATGGTTTTCCACTCTTCTCCACAAAAATGCGGGTACACTTTCTCTAAATTTAACCTTCATCATACCTAACGCACTAGCGTAGTTAGTGCATATGCGTATAGCCCAAACAGATACCAAGAGGAAGGGCCAAAAATAGTATCAGATACTTCAGATCTACAGAAATATATACCTTTATTAACTTCACATAATGAAGAGAGTATTAGAGAGTATTGTAATCTTGAACACTTTAAATATTAAAATTTTAATGTATTTAACGTTGTATATGCCCCCAATATAAAAAAGGTGGGTTTTACAATCTTATCGTACGTTTTGGTGTCTATATTAATGTACCTGGAGCTAAAGCCGAAATGGTTTAGGGCCAGTCTTATGACTCCTGGATAAATATTAATCCGGCCGATAAATATTTTTATCTAGTCAATGAGTTAAAAGTGCGTCTTATGACCACCAGATAGCATCTATCTGCCAGATAAAATGTATTTATTGATCATATTTTTATTGGGTGTTTAAGTACCTGATAACTTTTATCTGAAGTTTAAAATAGTCGTTGCCATAGTGACGCGTTTTTCATTAGGTTTCGCCTATCAGAATCTGTCTTTAGGTTAAAATCTTGATTCGCGTGTTTAGTAGTTATAACATTTAATTCACACTTTTATAAAAACTGACAAGCTATTTGTAGAGTTATAGCTATATAAGAACAAATTATTTAAATGTGAGTACGATAAATTAAATTTAGTAAAGGTTGTACCAAACTATTTCCCACATTTTAGAAGACAGCGAAATTATTACTTGCAAGACAACCTAGCTTTTGAGCCCACGTGACGCCATCTGTTTCCTCGCACTCGTTTAGCCGCCATTATTTAACAAATGTTGAGCGTTGTCGCCCCCTCGGTAGGTTGTAGAGGCAGCAGTAGGGTTTATATGCATGCGCGCACCAGTAAAAACAGTACCAACTTTGCGTTTTCAGCATACAAATATATTTATCCTACAGAAAGCTATCTGGCAGATAAACTCAGTTCATAACACACGTAAAATATTAAAGTGGCTGATAATTTTTATCTGATCGCTAACTTTAACCTCCAATAGCAATATTCATCCAGTAGTCAACAGACCGACCCTTAAGGGCTTTTGTATAAAACTAGTATTTAGATGAATATAACTAAATGCTCTAAAATTAAAATATAATTATTGGTGATTAATGCAACTCCATATTTGTTTGAAAATTCCTTTTGCGATTTTTTAAAAAAATGAACATCTTGGAACTTATTTCGGTGTTGATATGATCTGAAGTGTCATTCTCACAATAAATTAGATTTCTGAGGAAGAGGAAATCAGGGATTCAATACCGGTCATTGAGGGTGATTTTTCTAAAACGGTTTCCTACCTTTTCTACACACAAATGTGGTTACACTTTATCTAAAACTCTACCTTACTCATTCCTCCCACATTATTGTAAATATGCAGAACGAGTAATTTGTGGTGGTATAAACCTGGGTTGTGTGTTATATGATAAATCACATTGTATTTTTATTTTCGGATAAACATTATTTTAAAGGTAGTTTACATTATAAACAACCGTCTTTGTGGTCTAGGGGTCATAACTCCTGACCACAAATCCAGAGGTCCCGGGTTTAATCCCCAGCGCTTCCTGATTCTCTGTGAATCGGTGGGTCTGGAACGGGGTCAACTCAGCCTCCTGAGGACAAATAGGATCTACTTGAATAAACAAGTAGCGGCTCCGGAGTAGAAAACTGAAATTAACGGCCGGAGGGCTCGTTGTACTGACCACATAACTCCCTATATCCATATAAGTTGGCAACATCTTCGCTAACATACGATTACCACTCACTCGGTCAGTATGGTTCAATTGCGGAATAATGCCATGGAGGTTTTTTATATGATAAACGCATTTATAAATGTTTCCTACGAATTATAATAGAATATATGAGAGCGTTATTGTGTTCTACCATTTGTTTTTATTGAATAAGTGATTATTCTAAGTAAACTAAAGCAGCATTAATTCTATCGAAACTCACTACAGTTCATGTGGAAAGAGAATGAAAAGCCACAAAGTAGGAAACCTATGTCAGTTGGGATTGAGCCCGGGTGTATTTATTCGGATCATAGATTTAAAACCGGATATAATTTTAAATTCGTTACACAAGTATCCTTGATCTACGGCCTAAAATAAATTAAATAAATGTGGGCATTAATATGATTTTTATATGTTAATTTTATTTTAGGCAAATAGCTCTTTTTTTTACCGGTAAATCTTACTTCTACCAAAAAACGGAAATACTTAAAGAATAGGTACATCAAATATTAGTTCACTTTGTTCAGAAATAATTTTGTTTGAACATTATTCTTAAAACTAACAATAAGACTAGGCATATTTTACACATCTTACCAGTGACTATCGTACTATTACCAACTTAATTGCAAAATATATGGTTGCAAATTAAAAGATTGATAAGGAATTACTAATTTATGTGTACTTGTAACAACCTAAATTTGTTAAGTTAATATGTTGGTTTAATCGAATACCAATGTGGCTATTAATATTATGAGCATCCAAAGTTTTAGTATAGTTTATTTATTCACGGTGACCTGGTGGTCTAGGGGTAAGGTGTCAGACTTCTGTGCTGAGGGTCCGGGGTTCAATCCTCGGTCCTAGCACAGATTTATCTGATTACTAAACCCTTCCTTCACCTCTGACAAGACGTGTATTAATCACAACTTGTGAATGTGAGGAATGCCAGGCCTCTACCGTGGTTCGGATTCCACGTTAAACTGTAGGTCCTTCATTTCATCTCACAATCACCCTACCATTACACATTAGCGTAAGTTCGTATAAACCGAACGGGTAGTAAGACGCAGTGCTTATAATAATAATAATAATAATAATAATAATAATAATAATATTTATTCATTTCTTATAAATGAACGTATAACAAAACAGAACATGTGTGCTCATGAAATGTAGGTTAATCCCTTTTTCAGAATTAATGTTAAGAGTTCATGAGATATCTAAACATTTACTCCTCAAACCAAACATATTCTCGTTTCTACCACGATTGTAAAAAGTCACATATTGCACGTTGATAAAGTTTGCTTATTTATTAGATAAATGCTAATAGCAGAAATTATAATACTACATGTTAGTTACTGAAACCTGCATCGGTGGACACGAGGACTAAATGTTAAGCTCATATTATTTGATTTTCTTGTAACAAAGCGGTCTGAGTTTGAAGCTTAGTCAGGTGAATATAGAGTATTTTTTAACTAAGGAGTTTGCCAGTCTCCGCTAAGGCAAATGCGGGTGCATATTCTTCTAAATCTACATTCCTCAGTCTTATTCCAAAACTGTAGCTAAAATTCATACAGCCCAAGCGGGTGGTACAACTTAGTGGGGAAAAAAGTTAGTGAAAATATGCCTCTTGTTAATAATTAAAATTAAAAATGTAGGCTATTGAAGCATGGCTTTCTGCATTCTTTGTTTTAAAACAGCGAAAGGGATCATTTTAATAAATTTGTAAATTTAAATGTTTCCCCTCCAATATTTTGTATATTTTAAGAGATGAATAAACCGTTTCAATTCCATTGTATTTTTAAAAGTAAAATACATAAACACCTTACCACGATGCGACATCTGGTTCGAGCTGTATTACCTACCTAAGTTAAATGTCATTCGATGTGGGATACGGCCTCTTAAGAGCTATTTTGTAAAAACAATATTTCATTCCAGAATAATAAATGTTATACTTATGAGTTATGACACATTTTCTTTGGAAAAGTATATTGTTTCTTTATACTTTTAAATTTCTTAGTTTAAGACAATCATTTTATATTTAGTGTCTCAAACCTATTTCAAACTTCACTATCATCTATTTGCGTTCTTACAACATTTAGTCCAAAGTTTAATAATTCCTTACAACATTTAAAAATAACTTTTAAACTTTTAGATAAAAGAAAAATGAGTTGTAAAGTCACAACCAGTACTGTTTGATATAATCGACTTTGCAGAGACAAACTTTCTTAATTTTTGTTATTGAATAAAATATCGGCTCCTAAAATCAATGAAAGACTGAAATTTTTCAAATGTTTTCCGTACACATAGCAAAAAAATAAATTAATATTATAATATATTTATAACCTATCGGAAACTTAAAACACAATATTGATTGTACCGTTTAAAACAAAACAAAATTGCCAATAAATAAT
The DNA here is from genome assembly GCA_902151455.1 of Timema bartmani. NCBI lineage: Eukaryota > Metazoa > Arthropoda > Insecta > Phasmatodea > Timematidae > Timema > Timema bartmani. The sequence continues at coordinate 201,454 of CABFWB010000371.1, read as the reverse complement.
ATACAATAGGCTCGTGACTATTCGGTTCCCGGTTATCCGGTCCTCCTTACTATCCGGCCGGGACTCCAATGTAATTACAGTACAGTATTATACTACAGTAATTTAGATTCACAAATCGATTATATAAAGCTGTTGATTTTAATATTGTACAGTACTTTTCAATCGTAAGCGCTTTAAAAGATGCGCCTTCCCCCACAATAAACACATAGGACGTTGTTTGAAAGGCTGTATGGACTGAAAGATGACTTTAGCTACGTGAGCGCGAACGCATAACATTTTATTGATTGTCTTATGATTAATTTCATTCTAATTTAATTTAAAATAAATTGACTAAAATAAACCTTTTAAATTTGCTGAATTTGAACTATGCAGTACAGTAGGCCTATATTCAATTCTCTCTTTAATTTAAAATGTTTTCCAATGTACATGTTATGTAATCTCCATCATATTCTTTAAATACATTTCAAGGTTTTGTGAATACTAACAATTTTCCATCTAACTTTCCTTTTATATGTATGTAGAACTCACGTTTAAATCTTTGTTTGAAAACTATGCAAACTCGATAAACACAGATTTAAATATACTGTACTATGAAACGCTACTGATATGCATTGTGGGTGTTGACTGCACAGAAAATGATTCACCCTCAAGATCCGGCTTATCCAGCTTTTTTTTTATATCCGGGCCAGCTGACACCACATTAAGCTGGATAGCCGCGAACCTACTGTATTAATATTCATATGTATAAATTATTATATTAATATGTTCATAGATATAAATTAATATATGTTTTTATATAGGCCAATATATATAAAGTCGAACTTAGTGAGTGTTCTTGGGGTAAAGTGCTTACCTCAGAACCCGGTGCTCATGGGTTCATACCAAGCCGGGGTTGATGGATTTTTCTTGAGCGATAAAAATCCGTAGCACAACTTCTTTCGGAGGGTAAGTAAAGCCATCAGCCCCATATTGATTAAGGTAGGTAGAAGAATCCTGGAAGGTATGTGAAAATACCTTTCTTACAAAATTGGTAGGCCTTTTTCGTGCGCTCATAGAAATTAAGTGTGGAAGGAAACCACCATATTTCTTGAACTCCCATAGTACATGGGATATTTACCAGATGGTGCAGGCAGAACTAATCAGCTGAAGAGCATAGTGTATGCCCAGCTCCGGATGGACGGATCACATCAAACCAACATTCGGATTGTTGACTTAAGAAGTGAGAAGAGTGTATATATAAATATACATATATATGTATGAATATACTTAAATGTACACTCAATTTCAAAAATATATTCTTGTGAGTTACAATTTGTTAAGGAGTTCATAATATATTGTTTTAATTAACTATGGCTTAACCCGCTTCTGTGGCCGCATGGTCTAAGACGCTACTCTCGGCAGTAGACTAGATTGCCGATGATGGGAAGATCCAGATTCGAATCTCAGTCGGGTGTACTGGGGTGGTTTTAAAAAATAGTTTTCTACTCTCTCTCTATTCACGCAAATGCTGGTACATTTCCTATTAATATGACCTTCCTAATTCCTTAAATTATTAGCGTAATTAGTACAGAGGTATATAACCTGAACAGGTAGTAAGACACTTTGCTAACAACAAATGTTTATCGAAACTGATAAAAACAAAAGTATGATTAGTAATATGGACGCAAATAAAAATATTGAAAAACAACCATTCTTCATGTTATCTGAAAATGAATAAGAGAGTCCTAAGTAATACAACTCTCTCTTTATGTCCTCTTTACCAACTCACCGCAATGCACTTACCGTGATAATTCATCAATTGTTATGTATTAAGCTATTGTTCATGGGGATACATCAGCTACATCACAAATATTATTTGCAATTAAATTTTAAAAGGTCCGTTGATGTTGTTTCGTCTCATTAAAGTGCACAAGTCTTAAGAGTCCATTATTCCTCGATAATTTTAGTGTAATTACTGTCGAAACTACGAAAGATTTAGGTGTTGGATTTTTATATATAAAACAAAAATTGCAATTACTATTCTGTGAAAGTTTAATAATGGTTGGTATTAATATTTCTTTGCTTGAAGGGGACATGTTTGGTACATAATTAATGTTGTATTGTACAACATCATGCACCATAATAGGATAATATTATTTAATGTCTGTACAAAATTCGAGGTAATGCTAATTTCTTCCTCCAAATTTATTGCTGAGAATTCTTTAATTTTTTCATTGAATTATTTTACAAGTTTTAAAGAATCATTTTCTTTCCACGCACAAGTAAAATTTTACTGTTCGGTTGTTATTGCAATCTTTAAAATAAAGTACCTAGGGTTTTAGTTTGAAAATAATACAAATATTTACTTTTAATTAATACTTGTGTGTCATGATTTTTGAGTGGAAATAATAAATTGGTTATAGTAAATTCTATACAATTCCAACAATTTTTGTTCAAAGATAAAATTAGTTTAAAAAAATATAAATCGATAAAATAATGCATTTCAGAGTAAGAAATGAGCCTTACCTTTCCATGATGAATTTTTTTTTATAGAGCGGAGTTGAAAATTAATTATTTTAAAATTAAAAATATTGATTAGAATTTGCTAAATAAATAATTAAGTAAACCACATTTATTTGTGATTACCGGTTTGAGCGTAATCGTATACGATTCCGGTTAATCGATGATGAGAAGGGCTCTTTAAAGGCTATAAAGATATTTAAATTAAATACCCATAAAATTTAATTATATATTAATATATTATATACATATATGTTGATGTTTGACCAGTTCTTTGCACGGGTAAATTGCTTCAAAACTGTATCAAATTAGGACGTTCAACAGCCGGCTACCAAACTTCTTAAAAATCCTATTTATACTTGCTTTAATTAATCAACTATGGCAATCCCAAGGCAATGATTGAAATCAATAAATCAAAATAAATTTAATATTTGAAAAAAAAATTACATAACAACCAAACTGAGTACACAAACAAACACAATTCTTTCCAATTGTTAAGTTATCTTTTTACCAACTTGCCAAATTTAAATTTTCTTCCACACTGAAAGGTATAATTTTGAATAGTTTAGGAAGGATTTAAACTACTCTACCACCCTAACCTTTCTTAGTTCTCACAGTTCCATTTTAAAATGTTAAAATTCATTTGACTTTTGCTTGCAAAATTTCAATTTTCAACCACACCCAAAATATTTTATTTTAGCACCGTGTATTACTATTCATTCGGGCTATATGCCTATGTACTAATTACGCTAGTGGGTTAGGGATGAGGAAGGTTGAAATTCGAGGAGGTGTACCCACGTTTGCGTTGAGAGAGAAAGATCTGGAAATTATTTAAGAAAAAACATCCCCAGTATACTCAACCGGGATTGAACCACGATCTCTCTGTCACCAGCAGTCTAGTATATTGCGATAATAGCGCCTTAGACCATACGGCCACCGAAGAAGGTTTGAAAATAGTCGTATCAATTTCAAACTCTTAGATTTCTTGCTTTTCAATTTTGAAATTCCATTTATTCAGACATCATTCGGTTATCCGGTAAGATATATTTACTTCCATGACAAATTTCAATTTTATTTCACACCGCGAAGATTTTTTCTATTCTTTTAATACATTTTTAACCCCTCATTTCTTAAAACCAATTTTGAAATTTCAAATTTTTAACATTTTTTTTAGTTTTGATCATTTGGGGCGGTTCACTTAACTTCCTGAGAGTATTTAAATTTTCTAACACACTAAGAAAGGTTTATTTTCTATCAGTTTTTTAAATTCCTAGATTTCCTTCAACACAGATCTTGATTGTAAAATTTTAAAAAATCATACTTTTCCAGCTATCTGCGGAACTTTGTACCATATTGAAAGATTTTTTTTTATATAAGTTTTGAAATTTCTTATCATTCTTTATTCCACCATCATCCCTCCCATTTTTAATTTCAAATTATAAAATGTTTTGCTTTTGAGTGTTATCTTTACCTTTATTTTATACTACCATCAGTACCATATTATACCATATTATACCATATTATACCATACTATACCATACTACTGACTGAGTGCCCTAATATAATTAATGTAATTTTACTGTTTTTATAGCATTAAATTTTTTTGGCCAAAATAAATCAAATATTTCTCCAGTAGCAACATGAAGTTTAGTTTTCTACACATGATTATATCAACAGATCTTGAATATCTGTCAATAGTGTCCTGGAATTAAGTCAAAACTTTTCCTCTTTATTTAAAAAGTTTTGACTAAATTCCAGGACACCCTTGACCGATATTCAAGATCTGTTGATATTAGCTAGGATGTGCAGAAAACTAAACTCCATGTTGCTACTGGAAAAATATCTGATTTATTTTGGCCAAAAAATTTCAATTCTATAAAAACTATAAAAATACTTTCTCTCCGTTCAGCCGCACCTTAATTGACAAAGATCAAGGATCAGTTTATGATGATATACATGTGTTAAGATAAATTGCTAATATATATTTATTGCCATCCAGTTGTCAGGTCTGCCCCCAATGTTCGAAAAATCCATACAATATCGACGAGGCTAGAAATTGGACTATCCCACGTTTACGAGGCTCCCAAGGGGAAGACGAACGTTATGAGGCCATTGGACCGTACATGTTCTGTTGCAGCATCCATTTCTGCCAAAAGAACTGGTTTAGATGACAAACAGTCTACTCTCTCCCTCTTTCGGTATTTCTCTGTTTCGCTTCCCATAATGTCGCATTAATAAGGATGCCACACCTTTGCCATGGAGTTCAACTTTCACCAATAAATAAGATGAGAAAAACACGTCTTTGCGTATTACTACAGGTCTGGGCTTATCGCATATATTCACACTTATGTGCTATAGATGAGGTAGGTATATTTTAGAGCAAGTGTACCTGCATCTGGTTTGAGATAAAGTGCTAAGCTATTAAAGAATATCATCCTAGTATAACCGTCCGAGAGTCAGATCCTAAACCTCCATCAACAGCAACCCATACAAGACTAGACTAACACCTTTGTCCACGTGACCACCGTACTTTGTGAGTGTGTCATTTTGTTTAAGAGAGGAATGTACCAGTTAGGTATTAATACGCTTAATAACTCGCTTCAGTAGCCGCATGGTTTAAGGCTTCACTCTCGCAATAGACTTGACAGCCAATGACGGGGAGATGGGGTTTTATTCCAGTAAGGTATACTGAGATTGGTTTTCCCTAAATGGTTTCCAACTCTCTCTCTCTCTCTCCACAAAAATGCGGGTACACTTCCTCTAAATTCAACCTTCTTAGTTCCTATCACGTTAGAGTAATTATTACACAGGCGTATAGCCTGATTAGGTGGTAATACGTGGTGCTAAAATAAAGTTTACTTAAACTAATCTTGAAGTTTTTTCCTTTAGTGAGTAAATATATATAATTAGGCCCATTATTAGATCAGTGACAGTGATCTTGGCTCTTTATATATAATTAGGCCCATTATTAGATCAGTGACAGTGATCTTGGCTCTTTATATATAATTAGGCCCATTATTAGATCAGTGACAGTGAGCTTGGCTCTTTATATATATCTTGTATATATAATTAGGCCCATTATTAGATCAGTGGCAGTGAGCTTGGCTCTTTATATATATCTTGTATATATAATTAGGCCCATTATTAGATCAGTGACAGTGAGCTTGGCTCTTTATATATATCTTGTATATATAATTAGGCCCATTATTAGATCAGTGGCAGTGAGCTTGGCTCTTTATATATATCTTGTATATATAATTAGGCCCATTATTAGATCAGTGACAGTGAGCTTGGCTCTTTATATATATCTTGTATATATAATTAGGCCCATTATTAGATCAGTGGCAGTGAGCTTGGCTCTTTATATATATCTTGTATATATAATTAGGCCCATTATTAGATCAGTGACAGTGAGCTTGGCTCTTTATATATATCTTGTATATATAATTAGGCCCATTATTAGATCAGTGACAGTGAGCTTGGCTCTTTATATATATCTTGTATATATAATTAGGCCCATTATTAGATCAGTGACAGTGAGCTTGGCTCTTTATATATATCTTGTATATATAATTAGGCCCATTATTAGATCAGTGACAGTGAGCTTGGCTCTTTATATATATCTTGTATATATAATTAGGCCCATTATTAGATCAGTGACAGTGAGCTTGGCTCTTTATATATATCTTGTATATATAATTAGGCCCATTATTAGATCAGTGACAGTGAGCTTGGCTCTTTATATATATCTTGTATATATAATTAGGCCCATTATTAGATCAGTGACAGTGAGCTTGGCTCTTTATATATATCTTGTATATATAATTAGGCCCATTATTAGATCAGTGACAGTGAGCTTGGCTCTTTATATATATCTTGTATATATAATTAGGCCCATTATTAGATCAGTGACAGTGAGCTTGGCTCTTTATATATATCTTGTATATATAATTAGGCCCATTATTAGATCAGTGACAGTGAGCTTGGCTCTTTATATATATCTTGTATATATAATTAGGCCCATTATTAGATCAGTGACAGTGAGCTTGGCTCTTTATATATATCTTGTATATATAATTAGGCCCATTATTAGATCAGTGACAGTGAGCTTGGCTCTTTATATATATCTTGTATATATAATTAGGCCCATTATTAGATCAGTGGCAGTGAGCTCGACTCTTTTTGATATATCTTGAACCTACAGGATGCAACTTTTGTTGGTTTTCCGCATTGTTATTTTCAATGTAGGATTTCCTCCAACGCATTTTTCACGCTAATTTTAATGCGTCTCATTAAGACTCACTTCCCTAACACTTGTCGCCTTACATTAACGTAGGTCAGGAATTATTACATAGGTTATGTTATGGCATCACCAGTAAAAATATTATTTCTGTGTTATATAAACGTGAAATACCGCACTGATTCCCTCAGTGACTCATAAACTCAGCCCTCATTTCTTCATTTAGATAGAAAGCTGAGATTGGACATTTAAGTTGCTTACAATGCATAATATACCCCTAAAACTTTCATAAAGCACTTCTTGGAGACTGAAAAGAAAGTTTAAAAAACTAAAGTAAGATTATCCCTACGATTTATTTCCCCCGCGTTTATCTCAAAAACTTAAAATTCAGCATTACCTTATTGGTTTGTATGGAAAGTATTGTCTGGAGAAATTCCTAATGTATCCCTAAGTGGGGTTTGTCTTTAGTTTCTTAAACAACTTTATTTATTTATCTGAGGTGTTTTACGTGCACGTTCTAAAGTGACTGGCTATGTCAGCACACAAGAATTTCTACGAGTGAGAGTGAAAGGGTCTGCCAATTTTGCCGGCAAAGGTATTTCCACATACCTTCAATGGTCATTTTACACGCCAAAATCGACATGGGGCCAACGGCTTTACTTTTCCCTCCGAAGGAAGTTATCATTTTATTGCCCAAGAAAAATCCATTAACCCCGGCTGGATTTGAGCCCACAAACATCGGGTCCGGAGTCAAGCACCTTACCAGAAGACCACCGAAGTCAACGTTAGTTTATTTGATCTGGCCAAAGAGCCGATACTTTCACTTGTATATATTATAATTATTGGTTCGTTTAATATAATTTATATCCACTTCAGTGGCCTAATGGTCTAAGGCGTCTCTTTCACTGGCATCACTGACCTGCTGATGACGGAGAGATCTGGGTTCAAATCCCTGCAGGGTATACTGAGGGTGGCTTTTCCTAAATGGATTTTTACGCTCCTTCCAGGAAAATGAGGGTAGGTTACATCTAAAATTCTTCCCTCCTCATCCTTAAATCATTAAAGTAATTATCACATATGCATATAACATGAACAGGTAGTAAGACGCGGTAATAAAAAAAAAATTATGGTTGATTGTTCCTGAAGGCGATAAGGGGATCAAACGGGCGTCTTGAATGAAAATCATCCCATCAAGAATGGCTCGTATGAGATGTTTTTTTTTTCTTTTTTTATCGTATGATAAATATGACCGGAAGGGACATCCAGTTCGGTCGCCTAAGGGTTCGGCCAGACTGGCGAGCGTGTGAGCGAGCGAGCGCGTGATTAGTAGATAGCTCTCGATAGTTGTTGACGAGAAGGTTCCAAATCTTGGCTCAGTGAACTGAGGGTAGTTTTTAACTAGTGATTTATTGTTATGGTTTTCTCATCCTCTCTTAACGCTAATGGCCTACTTTGATAATATTGAAGTATTTTAAGATATCAGTTTTACACATATATATATATATATATATATATATAAGTATGATTTATGATCTTACCAATTAAATTAGGTCGTTAGTAGCAAGTGGGATAAACCTATCGATATTAATAAAAATGTCAAAATGAGAAGTTTTCCTAGCACTTAATGAACCAACATAAAATAATATTGTCTAGCGCCTGTAAACTAGACTGTACCGTCTCGAGCTCGCTCCAGTCTGGCCACCTCTCATTACAACCAATGTGTTCTATTTTATATTTTAGTCGCTCGCTCGCTCGCTCACCCAGTCTGGCCGCCCCCTTATGTGTAGACTATTAGCCGCTCTATTGTCACAGAACGTTGTCCAGGGTACACCTATGGAGGTTGTCAACACGTCGTACCCTCAATGAGATGATGTGGCTATGGTTATTATGGAGGTGGGAAGCTGCACTGAGTCTTAACCTAACCTAAGCCCAATTTACCAAAACCTGGTGACCGTTGGTTACATTCCTCTCAAGGGAAGAATACCTAAGGTACCAGCCAGGAATCTAACCCGAGACCCCTATACTTGTATCCAGGTGCACTAACCTCTACACCACGGGGAGTATTTAGATGTTCTGATCACGCCCGGCGAAAGAGAGTTGAGTGGTAGATAGAACGATGATATCACGCTCTCGACTTTGTTTATTAATTTGTTTCGCGAAGGTGAGTCTAAGTAGCTATTACATTCTACTATAAAGAACAAAGAACCAATTATTGACGAGAGAAAATAAATAAATTCTATGTTTATTTTTGTGTAACGTCAAGAATGAAAGGAGGAATCAAATATCGTGTCTTTCTCCGGTGTGAAGTTTCGATTTCTCTCATTAATCTTGATACTGTAGTGTGAGAAACAGGTTGCATTCGGACAGAGAGGTCCTTGGAAATAAATAATATACTCGTTGCAGCTACTTGTGTTGAGAAATATCTTGCGATCACTATCGAAGAAATGATGTAAGTCTAACCCTATTTTCAATAAAACACTAGCAATATTTTTATTACTGAAACGTTTCACACAATAGGCCTTTTACTATCTCCGGTATCCGGTCCTGCGGTGTGATGGACAGTGCACCTGGCCATTAACCTAAGGGCCCTGGATTCGATTCCCGGAAGGTGTTCTTAGTTTTTTTTCTGAAAGGGGAACTATACCAACGGTCGCTACGGTTTGCTTAGTTAGGCTCAAGTGTTTCTATTGGTTTCATACCCTCATACTCACTATCACCAACCATCATCTCATCTCAACGGGACATGTAAATCCACGGAAAGGATGTAATTACGATTAGTACATTTGGGCTTCCCCTGGGAAACAGTACGTTATTACTGGCTAATCTTTCCACAAACTGGGCTACAAATGATGTAGCCCAGACGCGCAGTATTATTTTTCTATCTTCGGTGTCTGAATGGCCTAAGCCCTAAGGCCTCACTCTCACAATATGACAATTTTACCTAATCTCCTTTTACGCAAATGCGGGTATCCTACCTATAAAATCCTTTATTCTCCATTCCTACCCATTAGAGTAGTTATAATATATGCGTATAACCTGAACAGGAGGTAAGACGCGCTAATAAAAAAAATTGATAGTGAATGAATATACCAATTTAGCCATTCATAATAGGTCTATAAACCTATTAAAATTGCTCTAAACAATAAAATTAATTCAAAATATCAACAAGTAAAATATAATTAATTACAAATATAATAATTAATCAAGATAGGTGAAACATTAATGATTTTAAAATAAATGTGTAGCAGAGATTAAATTATACATTTGCTTTGAATAATGAGTGGCGTTTGCCATATACGTTCTAATGTGTTTTGATAAGTGATTGATGCATTACTTGCTATGAAGTATCGTGTCTTGTCAAAGTTTATTACCATCTATAATATATTCATTTGGAAACGAAAGGAAGTCTTGCCATCATTGTTATAAAAGAGTCCAACTTTAATAGGAAGAGCCTGCAAAGAGCTAGCAAAGTTAATATATCCACTTTCATGTATTCATATCCCTGCAATTATCACTTTTGATAGATACTATAAATGCCTTAGGAAAATATTTGGTTCAAAGAGGGACGAAGATAATGGAACATGAAAGAGGTTACATAATTATGAGCTACATACCAAACATTGTTAGGGTGGGTCTATCTCGCAGGTTACGGTGGGCCAAACATGCAGCGCCTAAAGCAAACCTAACGGAAAGAGACCATTGGGAAGACTTAGACACAGATGAGAGGATAACATTAGAATGGACCTGAAAGATATAGGGTGTAATGAGGTGGACTGGATGTAATTAGTTTAAGATAGGGACAGGATGTAATGAGGTGGACTGGATGTAATTAGTTTAAAATAGGGATAGGGTGTAATGAGGTGGACTGGATAGAACTGGCTCAAGATAGGGATAGGTTGAATTTAGGTTGATTGGATATAATTGGCTTAAGATAGGGATAGGGTGAATTAAGGTGGATTGGATAGAACTAGCCCAAGATAGGGACAGGGTGTAATGAGGTGGACTGGATAGAACTCGCTCAAGATAGGGATAGGTTGAATTGAGGTTGATTGGATATAATTGGATTAAGATAAGGATAGGGTGAATTGAGGTGGATTGGATAGAACTAGCCCAAGATAGGGACAAGGTGTAATGAGGTGGACTGGATAGAACTGGCTCAAGATAGGGATAGAGTGTAATGAGGTGGACTAGATAGAACTGGCTCAAGATAGAGATAGGCTGTAATGAGGTGGACTGGATGGATAGAACTGGCTCAATATAGAGATAGGCTGTAATGAGGTGGACTGGATGTAAATAGTTTAAGGTATATATAAGCTGTAATGAGGTGGACTGTATATAATTAGTTTAAGATATGGATAGGCTGTAATGAGGTGGACTGGATGTAACTAGTTTAAAATATAGATAGGCTGTAATGAGGTGGACTGTATAGAATTAGTTTAAGTTACGTATAGGTTGTAATGAGGTGGACTGGATAGAACTAGTTTAAGATATAAATAGGTGGCAAAACTTTTTAAATTAATCAATGAAATCTCAAGTTCCTAGTGCCATAGATTAAGTATTGTGAATTAATTTAGACTAACTGTGAACTGAGTAATCAAGCGCTTCAAATTTTCTTAATAAATACAAACAATATAAAACTTGAGTTTCCTGATGAGCAACGATGTGTGTTGTGAATTTGTTTGGAAACTACCTATTAGTTCAAAAGTTATATGTTGCATTTCATATTTTGTGAATGACTTATTTTCTATAATCAATCTTCTATACCTTCCGTAATAGCTCGTGAAAATAATACGAGTCCTATAACATGTTGAACAAATAAAACAATTTCACACGATTGTTTATGTTTCAATTTAGTCAACAACATATTAAATCAACACTAAAACGAATCGTAAATTATTGCTCTGTAATATGATTACGTATTAAAGAAACTCTGTTTAGCGGTACCTTGAATGACATTGCAAAACTACTTCCTGAGAAAACAACCAAATGTAATCACCGACACGATTGTCATTGAACATGCCAGCAACTTTATTATCTCCAATGACAAGGCTATTAAATAATGCATCGCCAGGTCATTTAGTGCATGACCCGCCCCGGTGGCGTAGTTGGCTAACGCGCTAGTCGTGTTGAGCTCGACCACCGAGGACATATTAGCGTAATTAGTACTTAAGCGTATAACCCGAACGGGTAGTAAGACGCGGTGCTAAATATTATTATTATTATCATTTAGTGCATGAGAACAGATACAGTGGAGGATATTTTATGAGAATCCCTGATCCATTTTGTTCGTTATGGATGGTTAAATTTTCAAAGGAAAAGCCTCCTAAATAACATAAACATATTATTTTGTGGCCAAACGTAATTAATGCTATTATATTCTTACTTACTCTATGGCATAAGGAACTCGAAAGTTCATTGCAGCGCTTAAAAAAACGCTAGCTATTCCTATCTTGAGCTAGTTATATCTAGTCTACTTCATTACATCCTATCTCTTTCAGGCCAATTCTAATGTTATCCTTCCATCTGCATATAGGTCTTCCCAATGATTTCTTCTCTATGGGTTTGCCAGATAACACCCTGGACAAGGTTCTAGACTCTCCCATTCGTGCTGCATGTCCTGCCCAACGTAACCTGCGAGACTTGATTATCATAACAATGTCTGGTGATGAGTATTGTACAGGTTATGTACCTCCTCATTATATAATCAAAGTGTAAATAATATTTATTGTGCATTATTGGTTTGGATTAGATTAAAATACGAGTAAATCTTATTTAACCAGTTTATCGAAAAAGTAAATGCATAGTTATTCCTCTTTAAGAGCATTTTCATGCATTCCGCATCTTTTTACTCGTCCGTAATATTCGCATATTTATACTATTGAAGTCGTTTAGAATTCAAGAAGGTAGAATGGATTGTAAATATAACCTACACGAAATATAAATTGGCATATATACGACCGATATTTGAAATCAGAAAATCTCCATCACCTACAAACCATTAAAGATGAGATCAGTACCTTGGTATGTGTTTCCATCTGTGAAAGCTAAGAATAAATTGCGTTGGATATATATTATATATATGTATATATATAATAACCAACAAAATATCAACCCACACACACATATATATTTGATATATTATGGGTTGAGATTTTGTAAGTTACAGCTTATATAACCATGCTATAGAATGTCCGAGGATTTAAACGCTATTTATCAAATATACGTCTTATTGACTAAAGAGCTAAATAAACCACTGAGATAATTATTAATTTTGTCATACTTATTAAGGTTCTGCTACACCATTAAGAGTATTATTATTATTATTATTATTATTATTATTATTATTAGCATTGCGTCTTACTACCCGTTCGGGCTATACGCAGTTACGCTAATGTGTAATGGTAGGGTGATTGTGAGATGAAATGTAGGACCTACAGTTTAACGTGGAATCCGAACTACGGTGGAGGCCTGGCACTCCACACATTATTAAGAGAAATAAATAATATCACAGTGTTTTTAAAATTGTTCATGGTGGGTCAAAACTTTTTTTCTTTCAATATTACATAAGATATCTAAAGGATTTAATAAAACCGTTCAATTTATCACACTTACATAAATGTCCCCCCACTATACAAATTAAATGTAAAAAATTTAATCTAATATGTTAAAAATGAAACCAGTGTAACCTCATGTAAATGAAATAAGCAAATTTTGACAAAACTTGTTATTAATAGGCTATTATTCTTTTATTTCAAATAATATATACCGAATCTATTTGGTATTTTAAAATTGATCAAAAATTATATTTTTGTTTTAAAAACAGCAAATAATGTTGATATTAATGAATTATTGCAATTAATGGCATTGTTATGTTGCCAATAGATATGCCACAATATAGAAATATAATATAGAACTTGAAATTTACATCCATTACTGTTTCCAGTCTGTGGCCTGAGTCAGTGTTTTATTCAAGCCATATATTTTCCACTACCTGCTGGCTACCTGTCGTAGCTTCATTAGTCTTATAACCTAACTTAAGACTAGGACAGGCACAACATTCAATCCCCGGCCGTTAATTCATCACTGTGAAAGGGTAAACCCACAATTCATATATGATACATTTTTCACCCATGCCGGGAATCAAACCTGGGACACCTAGTTCAGTGGACTGAACGCTACCGACTGAGATAAGGTATCGGGTGTATATTGATCTTGAAATATTATATTCAAAAATTGTGTCCATGGTAAATCATAAAAATATAAAACGACTTTCAGTTATTGATCTTGTGGTAAAGTCTCACCTCAGCCTCCAATGTTTATGGGTTCACACCTAGCTGGGGTGAACGTATTTTTCCTAAGAAATAAAAACCCGTAGCACAACTTTCCTCGGAGGGGAAGTAAAGTCATTGGTCCAATGTCGATTGTGGCATGTAAAAGGATAGATGTAGAAGATATATGAAAATACCTTTAACCGGAAATATTGGAGGGTTCTTTTGCTCTCGCTCATAGAAATTATGGTGTACCGATATAATATATAGGTTCATAAAATGCACGTTAAATACCTCAAAATAAATAAATTGATCTTGGTCAATCTTGGTACACATAATACTTTACTTTAACTTTCATGAATATAAGTAGGCATTTAATTTTTTATAGAGATCTATAATATTCTGGCAAAGGTTGTCGTAATTCAATCTATGTAACAAAAACTTTAACTCCTTTTCTGACGTTTTCTTAGGGCCGGTCTTATGACTACCGTATAAATAGTGCTATCGGGAGGTTCAAGTTAGCTACCAGCTAAAGGTTATCAGCCACTCTAATATTTTACGCGTATTATGAGCTGAATTTATCTGCCGGATAGCTACCTGTAGGATAAAGATATTTGTATGCAGAAAATGCAAGGTTGGTACTGTTTTTACTGGTGCGCGCATGCGTATAAGTCCTTACGCTACCGCTACAATGTAGCGAGTGGCGAGAACGCTCAACATTTGTTTAATAATGGCGGCTAAACGAGTGCGAGGAAACAGATGGCGTCACATGGGCGCAGAAGCTAAGATGTCTTGCAAGTACTAATTTTGGTGTTTGCCATAATGTGGTCAATAGTTGGGTACAACATTTACAAAATTTCATTTACTGTACTCACATTTTGATAATTTGTTCTTATGTAAATATAACTCTACAATAGCTTGTCAGTTTATATAAAAGTGGTGTAAATTAAATGTTCTAACTTTATATAGTTAGAGCCCGGGCCTGTGCTTAATAAACACATGAACTAATATGTTAACCTAAAATCAGATTCTGATAGGCGAAATCTCATTAAAAAAAAACAACGCATCGTTATGGCAACAACCATTTTAACTTTCAGATAAAAGCTATCAAGTACTTAAACATCCCGATAAAAATGTGATGGATAAATACATTTTATCTGGGAGATAATTGCTATCTTGGAGTCATAAGACGCACTTTTAACTTATCCACCAGATAGAAACATTTATCTACCAGATTAATATTTATCCAGGAGTCATAAGACAGGCCCTTAATATAATATTAGGGAAGTTTACCAAAGCCAATCAAGTCGAAGTCTATAGATGCTTGCGTCACTGATATAATCAGTATCAATACTAAAAAACACAATTATAATTAAACATGTCAAAGAGCATTTTTGGTCTATTTTCATTAAATAACAAGAAATAATTTAAGAAAAATAGATGGAGAGTTTTAAAAATTAAATTAACTCAAAATACCTACGAAAAACACGAAGGGTATAAAATAATCCCAAGAAATTCAAACTAGTTTTATTTGACAACCTTAGGTTAGTTAAGATTTTTTTAACTATAATATTCCTATCAGATACTCGCTCAAATATGTACCAGATTGCTAATAAGAAGAAACAATTAAAACCTTTGCAACAAATGAGTAGAAACTCTCGTTTAAAATAAGAAGAAAGGTAAGACAAAGATGTTTCTGTAACTGTAATATGCACTCGCGTTAAGTTATTTTATTAAATCTTTTGGTAAAATTTAACCTTCCTACTTTATACTCGAACTTATGTTCTACTGAACCACAACAAATTGAATACAAAGTGTTTGTCCGCGCTAAAGAATTGACAAACAATACAACAGCATTATGTAGTCAAGTCTTGGAATTTTCTGTAATACAAAAACTTGTTTTACAATGAGTGATATCTCAAATCAACAATACAAAATGCATATAATCCTAATAATCATACATGAATTCTTTCTATTGCTCGACAAAATCTTAGAACACAAAGCTAGTTTATCTTTTTCAAATACTACTGAGGTCTCATTTTCTAAATCACAAGGTGGAAACTGCCAACGAATAAATCAGCAGTTTTATGGTGTAACAAGTGACCTCTCAAGCTTGGCCTATTTCAAAGTTTATTTCAGGATTAAATCTCGCTGACTGGTATATTTATCTTGCTAATAGCTCTGTGAACAGTAGAACTCGATCCTTCCTTTCAATAAATGCTAAGTGCATAAATGTCATGTTCTTAACGTTACTACAGTCTTGAGATTTCTCTTTGGATTTAAAATTGAAATATCTTCTGTGATTTCTTATTGAATTTGAAATTAGTGTTTTCTCCTTGGCAATACAAGTTAGACCAAAAATAAATGGTACTGTGCACCGCACAGAACTTTTCCAGCTTTTTTAAAAATAAATATACATTTAATAAAATCTCGTGAGATTTGTTAAACTAAATAATAGGTCTATACATTGTTGTAGAAACATTTCACCAAAGATCATAAATAAAATAATATACACTGTTACTTACTCTACGGCATTAGAAACTATAAACACTGTTACAGAAAAATTTAGGAAAGAGAAACAACTTTGTCCACCATTTTCAAAGAGCTGAATATAAAAGTACCTGTATATATTTGCTAATAGCTCAGAAATTACTGGTTTTATAAAAATATTTTTCAAATAAAAGATTTGTATCGCTAATAGTACTACAACTTGACATTGATAATCTATTTCGTCTCTCAAATGGTTTGTGGAGAAATTATGAAAATTGGAAAATCTCCCTTATGTAAAGTATCATCAAAGTAATTTTCTTGAGAAAATGAAAATTTCCATCTTGTTTGTATTGATAAACAGTGTATAGATTTAAAATATAATCAAAATCTTTAGAGCGTATTTCGAGAAAATCATTTATTTTTAATTTTTTTCCTATCAGTAAACTACCCTTAAATTTAGGGTTAGGTATTTAATTCCTAAAATCCCTCAGGAGGACCTTATGAAAAACCACAGATACCAAGTCTTAGCCCAACCGGTAAGATAGTTTTGGCTCTAGTCCTAGGTACAGACGCCATTTTGAAAACAACTTTTTGGTTTCAGAGGGTTATGAAACGTCGACGTTTATATTACGTTATGTTCATAGAGAATAACCATGGTTTTCATCATTCAAGACGTCACTATCACAATATATATATCAAAATTAAATAATATTTTTAAGGGGCTTGGACAAATTCTTATAATTTTAAATTCAACAGACATGGGATGAGTTATGAATGTAGGGTGGAAGTGGACTTGAGAAAAGAACGGTGTTTTGGCAGATTTTATGGCAAAAAAACTTGTTGGTCAAAATAAATCAATTATTGCTCCAATAGAAACATAGAGTTTAATTTTCTTCACATGGTGATATCATCAGTTTTTGAATATCTGTCATGAGCATATTTACATTGGATGAAAAACTGTTTAAATTAAGAGAAAAAGTTGTCATTAAATAATAGGACACCCTTTACAGATATTCAAGAATTATTGTTGATATTACTACGTGAAGAAAATTAAACTCTATATTTCTATTAAAGAAATATTTGATTTATTTTGCCAAATAAGTTTTGCTATAAGAACTGCAAAAACATTGCCCTTTTCTCTCGTTCTCATAATATACTCTCACCTTATATGAAACCAATCTGGAGCAGCAGCCATCTTGAAACGGATAACTCTATCGTTAAGCAATATACATACGTTGTTTAGCCTAGTTTCAAATAATATCACTACCAAATTTAGTTAAAGTTAGTCCAAGAATTTGGTAGAAATCATGGAACAATCATCTAAAAAAGACAGATAGATGAAATACCAAACGGTCGGGCTAAGACGGGACGGGGGAAGAGGGAAGTAGTAAGATGCGGTGGATAAAAAAAAGTTATATCTTTGAATGTTGGACAATATTTAACCAGGAAATAGTATAATTTGATCTATATTAGGATTTTGGTTGCAGAACCTTTTAATAAAAAAACACATTTTTTAATGGTCAGCATTGATATTATATTTCTTTAGCACTGCATCTTACCAACCCATTCGGTTTATACACTTATGTACTAATTACGGTAATGGTTTTAGTGATTAAGAAGGTTATATTTATCAGAAGTGTACCCGCATTTGCATGGATGGGGAGTGAAAAAGCATGTTGGAAAAACCACCTTCAGTACATCCAACCGATATTCGAACCTTGATCTCCCCATCATTGGCATTCTAGTCTACTGCGAGAGTAGCACCTTAGTCCATGCGGCCACCGAAGCGGTTAATATTGATAATATTTAACTGTGATAAAACTAATTATTATTAATGCTATTTTACTCATATATATTTACATTATCTACCAAATATGACTGATGCATAATACCACATGACTTGATATGTGAATATACTAAACAGATTTTGTACCTGGGCTGTGATCTGTCAAATTAGGAAGGTTTGACAAATACTGCTGTCCTTTATAGGCCTATTAATACCAAAAATGATTATTTAACTAAGTAATTGATCTTCTTCACTAAACAAATGATCGCTTTCAGTCCCTCAAATTACCAGATTAGGTCATCCTCCATACCCATTGGGTAATGCCATCTCGGTGCTTGTAGAATGTTTTTAGCACTCAAGCCTACACCTCCTCGGGGTTCAATTATCTTCATTTCGGTTGTATCTTAATAAGAGTTATAGCATATCGTTGCAGGTATCCTGCTGTTTACTTTTCACCTACATTCATCATTAGAGGTAGATAACATAGAAACAAATCCACTTAAAGTTTGGCTGACGTTTTAACATTTTAGAACAGAAGTGTTGAGAAATATGACCAACCACTCTACTTTGGAGCGTATGTATTGTCGAAATTATTTCAAAGAAGAAATGTATACTAGATTGATATATTGTTCTTATTATTGTTTGTAAGTATTTACACATAGGTGCACGGTTGATATAAATATTAGGTTGCATTTATATTATTGATGAAACCGTCAAATGTGATCTACTTTGACCCTTAAGGTGCGGATTTTACTCTTCTAACTCTGATACTAGAGGTCAGTAAAGGTTTTTATCATCCTGACTCTGTTCCTAGAGGCCAGTAAAGGTGTTTATCCTCCTGACTATGTTATTAGAGGTCAGTAAAGGTGTTTATCCTCCTGACTCTGTTCTTAGAGGTCAGTAGATGGGTTTATCCTCCTGACTATTCCTAGAGGTCAGTAAAGGTGTTTATCCTCCTGACTATGTTATTAGAGGTCAGTAAAGGTGCTTATCCTCCTGACTGTTATTAGAGGTTAGTAAAGGTGTTTATCCTCCTGACTCTGTTCATAGAAGTCAGTAAAAGTGTTTATCCTCCTGACTCTGTTCCTAGAGGTCAGTAAATGTGTTTATCCTCCTGACTATTCCTAGAGGTCAGTAAACGCGTTTATCCTCCTGATTTTGTAACTAGAAGTCAGTAAAGGTGTTTATCCTCCTGATTGTTCTTAGAGTTCAGTAGATGTGTTTATCCTCCTGACTATTCCTAGAGGTCAGTAAAGGTGTTTATCCTCCTGACTATGTTACTAGAGGTCAGTAAAGGTGTTTATCCTCCTGAATCTGTTCTTAAAGGTCAGTAGATGTGTTTATCCTCCTGACTATTCCTAGAGGTCAGTGAAGGTGTTTATCCTCCTGACTCTTTTCCTAGAGGTCAGTAAAGGTGTTTATCTTCCTGACTCTGTTCCTAGAGGTCAGTAAAAGTGTTTATCCTCCTGACTCTTTTCCTAGAGGTCATTAAAGGTGTTTATCCTCCTGACTCTGTTCCTAGAGGTCAGTAAAGGTGTTTATCCTCTTGACTCTGTTACTAGAGGTCAGTAAAAGTGTTTATCCTCCTGACTCTGTTCTTAGAGGTCAGTA
>CABFWB010000371.1:75438-180813 GCA_902151455.1 Timema bartmani | reverse complement strand
AGGGGGGGGGGTTGTGGGGTGGGATGACCGACCTTACTCTGTTTGAACGTGCTGTGTCAATACAATACATCAACATAGCTCAGGTGCAGTGTTAAACAATTATTGTGTGTTTTTCTTGTAAAGACTATACTAACTCTAGTAGATAGCCAAACAATTCAATTTCATTTTTCTGTAGCCTACACAAGAAAACATATTAAAATAACAGTTTTTTAATACCCTTAAAATTATGATAAAACTTTAAGGTAGGGCGGTAGAGGACGCGAGAAATGGCCTGCGTTTTTATAGCTTTTATAGCAAAACTTTTTTTGATGCAAATAAATAAAATATTGCTCCAGTAGAAACAAAAAGTTAAATTCTCTTCAAATGGTGATTATCAACAGTTGTTGAATTGAATATCTGTTAAGAGTGTCCTGTAACTTAATTTCAACTTTTTATCTTAATTTTAAAAAGTTTCTCATCTACTGCCGCTATGCTCATGACAGATATTTAACAACTGTTGATATCAGCGTGTGAAGGAAATGAAACTCTTTGTGTTTCTACTGGAGCAATATTTTATTTGTTTTGGCCAAAAAAAGTTTTGCTAGAAAAAGTTCAAAAACACTGGCCTTTTCTTGCGTCCACTTTTATCCAACTTTAAGGTGGTATGGAAGGAAATGTTAGCTAAGTCCGGTATTTCTACTGCTTTATATCAAAACTCTCTTTTTGACCAAGATTAAAAAATTGCTACAGTAGATATATGTCCAGTCACATTTTCTACACAACAATTCTTCAACATTTGTTATGGGCTTCACGGGATTTTTAACAAGAGATTCTTTCTTCATGTAAACACTTTCTTTTCGAATGTTCATGACAAATATCTAAAAACTATTGAGCTAATTATTTGTAGAAAACTAAATTTAATGTATCTATAGAAGTAATAATTTATTAATTTTTGCCAAAATGAGTTAAGTTATAAAAACTTGAAAAAAATTATCAACTAACTTTCCCTTCACATCAACTTAAGGGTACATTTTAAAAAAATACTTAATTTTTACATTTAATTTGACACTTTTTGTTTATGTGCATGGCTTCTTACTATTCTTTAGGGATCACAGATTATTTACACTTAGGAGGTAAACATGAATAAAAGGTAATGTACCCTTATGATCGTGAAGAGGGTAATCCAGGGCTAAGGTATCAATCTCTTTTGGTTTGGTTTGACGATGACACTAAGGTTGGGGTTCATATCCCAATCTTGGTTGGGTGTACTGGAGATAGTTTCTCCTAAACAATATATCACTCTCCTTCTAATCCAACGTGGCTACATTTTAGATAAATTATAACTTTCTCTTACCTATCCCATTAAGGTGATTACACCTTGACGGTTAGTAAGTCGCGCTGCACACTAAACAAAGAAATATATCAAACATGACAGCTGCACGTACATCACATCTCCTGACGTATGAGCATTATGGAATTAGTTTGGGTAACTTTTGCAACTGTCTGCTATTGTTCTTTGTAACGTTTCCTTGTTGTGTGTAGCTTAACAAAGTTCTCTTCATTGATAAAGGAAATAACGTTTTAATTAATGCCAGCTTTCTATTGAGAAACAACACGCATTGGGCACGACAACTATAATATAACGATGGAAGTGAAGAGGGTTAAAGGGGGGGAATAACACGATGAGATGATATAAAAGTCGTGACAAGATATCCATGGATGCTTCATTGGAGAATTTTGTTACTGTCCAATTTATGGAAATGTTTACGATATAATATACTCGGGAGTAAAGATGGATGCAACATTTGAGTTTGTTTATGAGGCAAAAACAAAACTATCATCATGTCTGTTACGTTGGGCCTGGATAGGAAAGGAAGACTTATTTATCTCGTGACTTATCAAATTAGCCATAAGTGAGAGCGATGTGGAAGGACGCATAAAGTTCGCCTCCTGTCAAAAGCAGGAAGACCGAATTCTCAGACGCGGCATTTATAAGTCGGACGCCCAGTTTTCTCACACTTGCTCGACGAACCGGATTCATACACCTCGAGGGACCTGAGTTCATCCCCTGATTTATGTCTCTGAGCTGTGGCGTTAAGGAAGCCTACAGATGAAAGGCTTAATGTTACACAAATTAAACGAATGGAAAATACAGTGACTGAAATAAGAGGCACGAATATAAAAGATGTATGAATCCGGTTATTTACTTCATTTATACTTGACATCAATGGCGAAGTTTTTTTTAACGTTTGTAAATTTTGTTATGTAATTTGTATATAAAACAAAGCAGATTTTTTAAAACTTATTTAGCACTGTGTCTTACTACCCGTTCGGGTTATACGCTTAAATACTAATTACGCTAATGGTATAGGGATTGGGAAGGTCGAATATAGAGTAAGTAAACCCACATTTGCGTGGAGGGAGAGTGGAAACCCATTTAAGAAAAACAATCCCCATTTCATCCGAGCGAGATTCGAACCTCAATCTACCCGTCATCAGCAGTCTAGCTCAACACGAGACTAGCGCGTTAGCTAGCCTACGCCACCGAGGCGGATTGAACTAAGCAGATAATACTTAGTTTCTTGTCGACCTCGGTTCTATTTCGGTAAAGAGTTTGCCTTAGGACCTGATACTCGTGGGTTCAAACCCAGTTGGGGTCGATGGATTTTTCTTGAGCAATTAAAAATCCGTAGCACAAATTCCTTCGGAGGGGAAATAAATCTGTCGGTCCTATGACGATTGTGGCATGTAAAATAAATCTGGAAGGGATTAAAAATACCCTTCTCGGCAAAATTGGTAGGTTCTTTCGCTCTTGCTCATAGAAATTCTCGTGTGATTTAATTAGTTGGTTCTAAAAGCGTAAGTTAAATACCTCAAATAAATAAAATAACTTTGTTTCTTAATCACTTAGTAGTGGATTGTTTTTAAGTAACATTTGTGGCAAGGAATTGTGTATCATTATACAAAATATTATAAACCAAATTATTTACCGATTCAATGCAATTAAAAATACTTTTACAGGTAAGAATTATGTAGCAAGTATCCTATTTGAAATGCTGTTTAAATTCAACACTCATAGGCTAGCTACTTTAAAAAAGAATATTCCCATTAGGCCTGCTGAGCTGCAAGAACAAAATAGGCATATGTTAATTAAACCCTAAAGAAAGTCATTGATGTATATTTATTGATTTTGATTGAAAATTGATAAATTATTTATTTTTATCTTTGACAAATTGTATTACATTTTAGAAAGTATTCAAAAAATATGACGGGTGGAGCGTTTATATTAATAATGAAGGGTTTTACAAATAATTAAGTGTTAAACAAGGGAAATGTTGGAAGTTAAAATGTTTGTAATGTGACACCTTAGTTATAAAATTATTTAGTGAAATGTTAGTTTGTATCACACTTAAACTGATTTTACAAGTAATATATAGGGATTAAAGTTACAGGATAAAATATGTATTGAAAC
The DNA here is from genome assembly GCA_902151455.1 of Timema bartmani. Lineage (NCBI taxonomy): Eukaryota > Metazoa > Arthropoda > Insecta > Phasmatodea > Timematidae > Timema > Timema bartmani. The sequence continues at coordinate 177,362 of CABFWB010000371.1, read as the reverse complement.
GTTTAGTATTTACCGTAAAAAATAGAGTGTGAATGTTAATCTCTAGTCTCTTGTAGGAAGCATGGGTGATGCATATACAAAAACTTTGTTGTTAAAAAAGTAAGGTTATATTAAATTATTTCTGTAATCATTTTTGTCGTTCGTAGGGAGTTTGGGGGAGTATTTAGTGCCTCTTCTGGGTTTTAGACGTCTCGGCAGCTATTGTTGGCTCAAGCGTATTCCTTGGTTCATTATTTATGTCGTGAGAGAATGAGAATTGAGTGATGGGGTGAGTATGACGGGGGTGATAGAGAGGGGTAGTAGACTTGTTGATGGGCGTCTTGTGTCGAGTGAAGGGGAGAGGAGAGGTAGAGAAGATGTGTGGAGGGACATCGCTTGACGTGTTAGCGAGAGCGCTAGTTATGTCTTATGTGTAAGGGCGTCATTTGGTGTGGTGTGAAGGTAGGAAGGTTGGACGTGTGAGGGCCTCATGTGATGTCATGAAAGGAGATGGGAAGGCGCGTAGGGAATATCGTGTGGTGGAGGAGAGGGAGAGTGAAGGGTGAGTGAGCTGTATGTGTCATGGGTGCCAAGGAAAAGGAGGATAGTGGCCCGGATGTATTATGGACGCTGATGGCTAGGGTGGTGATGGGGGGGAGGGTGTTAAAGGGACCAGTGGGCGTGATTAAAATATATTTAGATAGTTACAGAAAACTGGGGAATGTTTATTGTATTTGGTGGATTCAATTCTTATTCAACATTTGAATAGGAAAATTCCAATTTCATTAACCAGCATACAAAATTAATTTGTTGGTGGTCAGTAATATTAACATTATGCCGTGGAATTATTGTTACTAAATTGTCCTATGTCTAGAAGTTCAAATGAGCCCAGCTCATATATGGTACCCAGAGTCATCACATACTCTGATATCGCCGTTCCATAGCATTAGATAGAGCTGAAACGATACATGGAGTCAGCGTCGAGCCGTTACAAGACGAGAGAGAGTTGCTCTTAGCATTATGGACGCGAAATACGTTAAAACTAAGGCCATGGGCGTTACAAGAGCGAAGGAGACACTGTATTACAGCATCATCATAATCATAGTATATTTGGAACATAAGCTTCTCCGACGTATCCTTTCTCTCCACCACATCTCCTGATCCACAATGACCCAGTCTTCTCCTCTCTTCTCAAAACTTCTCTGCACTCCATTCAGCCACCTGTCCCTTGATCTTCCTCTCGGCCTCCTTCCCCCACTTCCAAATTCACCATCTTATCTCCACTCTCCTCACACGACCACACCACCTTAGTCGTGATATCTCTATCCTGTCCTTCACCGGTTCTTCCTTGACTATTCCTCTCACCCTTTCGTTTTTCATCCTATTCGTTCTTGTCACTCCTTCAGTACTTCTCAAAAATTTCATTTCACAGGATTGAATTCTGCTTCTATCCTTCTTTCTCTCTCTCACTGATCTCTCTATTGTTTCTTCCACTTTCCTCTGTCACATTCCGCAAGTATTTAAAGATTTCCACTATCTTCAACTGCTTCCCTCCTACTATCACACCAGTCGTATACCTGTCTCTCTTACTTGTCGTAGTCATCATCTCACTCTTTCTTAAATTAAACCTCATTCTATGCTGAGCCAACACTTCATCCCGCGCATACAACTGGCATGAACTTATTTCTGCTCACTGACAATTCATAAGGTCGTCGGCAAACACCATTTCTTTCTTACTTCCCTTCCCAATTCTTTCTACCACTTCCTTCATTATTTCGTCGATAACAACAATTAACAGTAGGGGACAGTGTGCACTTCCTTGCTTCAGGCTATACCACCACTCTGTCTTATCCCCTCCTACTTTTACACAGCTTGCACTCTATTTGTACATATCTCTAACTCTACTTACCATCCCATCCCGTTATTATTCAGTGCTTCCCATACTATACATCTGCACACTTTGTCATAGGCTTTTTCAACATATAGGAAGGCTATAAACACAAGGCCAACCCCTCGTCCAAGTCAGGGGAGATGCGCGACGGCATGAAGTAGGGGGTTACTTGTGGAAGTGAAGTATAGTGGGGACTATGTATGCCCCATGATAGCTATGGTAGTTGTGAAGGATCAGCAACAACTCTGAAAAAATGACTGATAACTGGGCTCTGGTGAAGCTATGAATAACCTGGCAAGACAGAAAAGGTTATACAACTTGCTTTCAAAAAATGGAACATCATGTCAAACCAATTTTAATATACGCTTTACATATTGTTTTGTTAAATAATAAGGGGAAAAATATACACGCTATGTTCATGGATTATTCACTTCATGTTGTCTTCATAATGAGATTGAATTTGCTTCTAGGAACTGTGATCTGTAGGAAGGTGAATGTAATACTCATACCGGTGTATGCTGGTCGTGGTGGCTCAGAAGGAACTTCCCTTCTGGCCTTGCTTCAGGGTGGTCATTCAAATGTCACGCAACAATCCCCCCCTGATGAATGTGACCATCCCCGAACACTTCACTTGACACTTTTGACATCTAGTCTCACTTCCTTGATCCATGGTCTTCCCTTCTTACTCCGGCCCGTCCTGGAACGGCCTTGGATATAGCTGGTCTCGGTAGAACTTGACTTATTCTGCGTCTGGGTTCGCGTTGTCTTGAAGAAGGTACAGGTACATGTGTCGGCCGCACAATGTGACCTGGGTTTCCGGATTATGTTGTTTGCACATCTAGGAGAAATATTTGGTTGCAGACTAAATGGATTTAATTTAATACATTAATTATTTTGAAAGGATAAGTGATTTGCAATACTATTGCTGCGATAAGACGTAGATTTTCAACTGTTAAAGGAATAAAAATTAAATTTTCTGCTGGTGTTGGTAGGTCTGCAATTTTTAACTGAACGACTAGCTCTGTGGGTCAATGGAGACTTTAACTTATATTTGTAGCTCAACGTTGCGTGTTTGCCCTCACAGGTGTTGTACGTTGGATCTTGTCATAGGTTAGGGCAGCTCTTCATACTGTGTGTACCTCTATAGTGTGGACACACGGCCTGTTTTGGACAGTCAGCCATTTTGTGTTGCTGGTGTATGGAAAGTTTCCACTGAATACCATTGATGGTATGAGTAAACTCTATTGGTGAGTATGGCGTCTAGCGTTTTCTGGTGTTCAGTAAAAATAAAAACCATGAAAGAAGCTTCCAAATTGTTATTGATAGGAATTTCTCGCTTAAACTTCAAAGTTCTTCTTCAATAATGGTGACGCATTGTTGTATTGAATCACAGTCATGGCACAACCATAATGTTGAGTAGCGATATAGTTGTTTATTTGTAGACTTGAAGCCCATTCCGTTTATTGTTGGTATGATTTGTTTGATGTCGTTTCTTGGTACGAATTGGCTGATGGTTTTGGTAAGATTTTCGTATCCATGATATTAGTTTTCCATATTTGTCAACAATATATCTAGAATATGTTACATATCACGTCTTGTGACATCGAAGATTGAATAATCTGAGAAATTGAAAGTGTGGTTGTTTGTTTGAATAGTTAACTAACGGTGGTTTTCGTGTTTAAGTTTAATGGCCCTTGCAACAATGCTATTACATCTTTGGGTTAAGTAAACGCACGGGTCGTGCTGAAAAGTAATGCCTCCTATTTAATTATTATTAGATAAACAGACGTAGGAGTATAAACGATTAAGCGTTTTAATATCTAGTATTTCCCGAGTCGCGAGGTCAAGTATCCAACCTCTGTCACTGGAATTCTTTGAATCACGGTAGTAAACATGGTGGAGCATAACGCGAGTATGTAACTGCGGATAAAACGGTGCGGCGTGCAGTGATTAAATTCTTAACTAAAGTAAACGTGCCTCCAATAATTGTTATTCATTGGCAAATGACGGTTAATGATAGAGAAAAACGTTTAGACATCAGTACTGTTCAACGTTGGGCTGTACGTGCTCGCGAGGGAAAGACAAAGGGCCTCTTCCCAGTTTGATAGACAAAAAATGGAGCAGAAGGCCATGAACCACTACCAATGAAGCTCACCGGAATATTGTGGATAAACTCACTAAACAGAATTCCCGTGTTTGTCAACAAGAACTGTTGAACAAAGCTGGCATTTCCCGTGAGCGATTCCAGACATTTATTGCCGATACGGGTTATAAAAATTTTACATGCTATGGCTACCATGAATGCTCACTCCCGAAATGAAAGAGAAGTGGATGGATACTATCCGACATATGTGTTGCTCCATGGATGTGAAAGCGATTCATTTCTGGACAACACCGTCATGGTAGAGGAAATCCAGGTGCATCATTTTGAGCCAGAAAACATAGGAATGACCCTAGGGTACCTCCACAAATAATCGCTGGCACCAAAATAATTCATTAATATGGTGTTGGTGGTCAAAATCATGTTTCGCAGTTTTTTGGAATGTTATAAGTGTGGTGCATTCAAAATTCATGCCTAGAAGCACATTCATTAATTCTAAAAGTTAATGTGAAACCTTGAAAAAAACTGAAAGAATGGCTTCGGAAAGTTATTCGTCACATGAAGCAGCCTCTCCTTCAACACGACAATGCTCGACCTCACACGAGCACGAGATTAACTGCGAATATTTGACGCCTTGGTTTCACAGTCACGGGTTATCCACTTAACTTGGCTCCACCGGATTTTCATCCCGTTTCAAAATTTAAGAAACACCGTCGAGGACATCACTTTGGGTCAGACGACGAAGTCAAGTCAAAGATGAATTTGTGGTGACGTCGTCAAGATGGGAAAGTCTATCGTGACGGAGTCATGCAACTAGTAGAACTTTGGCAATGTATGTTGACCGCAAGGGTGATTATGAGGAAAAATAAAGGAATATAGGTGGATAATAAAGTACCAGAAGGTTAACTGTTTTGGTTTTATTCAAATGTGTACACCCATTTCCTTGGGAAAAAACTAGGAGGCATTACTTTACAGCACCCCCTGGTATCAATGGTGTCAACATTACTCTCTGGTGTAATTTTATAGGTTCTTTTACTTACGGAAAATTTGGCTGAATATAGGAATCTTAAGGGCATAGATGTTTCCTTTATAGTTGGTTTCACTATTTCTGGCAATCCCTTATGCACAGATAATACTTCAATTTAAGTTATTTGGTGGTAGAGGAGTTTCTTTGGCACTGCTACACAGCACGATTATTTTTTAAATTTAATATTACATTGCATTTCCTTGGAAAATTAATAAAGTTATTAAAATATGTTTTATAAATGGACAATGGCCGTTACAATTTTAAGTCCATGAGCGTAATGCTGATTACGAGGATAACATATTTAATATATTCTTGGATTTCTCATATATCTACCATTTCATTTAAAGAAAGTACACTAAGTTGGCTCACCACATTATCCAAATGATTTAAGAAGCTTCATACAGTCGTTTGTCCTCCATTTGTGCTCATACGTGCACGAAGTTCGGATTTTGTGCCATTAAATTACAACTGTAGCAAAGTTTTTAATGTGGTAGACCAGCTTGATGCAATCCTCTATCACTCCCTTCCCTTCCCTTTGTATCGTTATGTAGGCTACTCTCAAAACAAGAACTCGGGTAGAAAATTGGTTTCTTCAAGTCATCAAGTTAAAAATCGAATGTTTGATTTCAAATAATATTGATATTAAAATGACTTTTTTTTTTTACATTTTCAGTTTTTAATTTCACTAAATCGAAATCGAAGCTGAGGGTTCATTATTGAAGAAGTTTTTAACACATATTGAAATGTATGTGGGTTAGGACCAATGAATTAGTTTCACTATAGCCGAATTGTTCCCTACAACCGAGCTCACTAAAAAAGGATTTGTCTGTAATTGTATGTATTCATCGTTGGAATGAATGTCTTACATTGTTGTGGTTTTGACAATACACGATTGTCGGGTTTTAGATTAAGAGTACCCTCATTAGCGTGTAGGAGAAGTGGTAAACTATTTAGACAAAAGAAAAGTCAATTGGCTACACCCGACCAGAATTCGACAAAAGATTGTATGAATTTTAAATTATTTGTAGAATGTGGTGGGCCAACTTGATTTAGATGTTATAAATGTGTTCATGTTTATCTTATTGCAAGCCCGCAGGACTCAATGTCTCATGATTGCGAACAGTCTAGATTGCGAACAAGGCAAACATTCCTCTAGACTACGAACACACCCAAAATGTTATGGTCATCTAAATATCGAGTGTCTGGATTTTAATCAAATAAAAGAGCAACTCAGTGAGATTCCTGCTTGAGGGGGGAGCGGGGGTGACATGGATGAAAGGGGTTGTTGGCAGCACCCACAGGCCACCGAGGTTTTACACCTAACCTAGCCTAACTTTAACCTAACCCAACCTAACTTTACCTAACATAGAAATACTCGTGTTAGTAATTTATTTAAAATAAAACTGGGCTGAAAGACCGCATGACTGCTAGGCACCCATAGGCCATCCTTATTGTTAAATTAGGAATGGGATGGCATAACAAACACAGCGTATCCATAATATGAACTCCTCATATGTCAAAATCCGATAATATTCTTCAGGTAGCCACGTGTTCGCAATCTGGACTGTTCGCAATCAGGACAACACTGAAAGAGTTAGGTTTAGGCTTTATTTGCATACAGATAGGTCTTCTTAGTTTCCATTGAATGTTTCTGTTTGATTTAGCTGTGTGCATTCATTCCAAGTTTTCGTATATGTTTTCGAGCATTTTCTTAATATATATATATATTTTTAGAAGTTTCAATGTTATTTTACAGGTTCTCTTGGGACCATTTTTCAGTCATCAAAGTGCAAGCATTGTTGATTAGATTTTTGAAAGTCGAACCGTTTCTAAAATTATAATCAGTTGTATTTTTAAAGAAACAAAAACTATATTTAGAAATAAATATTATATATTAAATATACATTAGAATGGTTACACTGATTCTGGGAATTATTTGTAAATTAGCCTTAAATATAGGGTTTCTTACTTCTTTAGATAACTATTTTTTTATGGCTTGCATGTCTTAATAAATTATTATAATTCCATCCCAGATCCAATTTAGACAAAGGTTTTTAAAGTTGATAGTATTATTGTAACATATGTTTTCCATATTGACCCACCTCCATGTATCATAGTAGAATAATGCAAGCTCGCTAACTTACGGAGTAAGCGAAGGGTACATAAAAAGCAGAACGTTATCCTTAAGGTGGGGTGCTAGTGAGCGCGAGTTTAGTGCATTAATTTTGCAGTTTTTATAGCATAAACATTTTTTGGTCAAAATAAATAAAATATTTCTTCTATAGAAACATAGAGTTTAGTTTTATACAGTTCTCAACAGTTCTAGAATATCTGTCATGAGCATAGCGGCATTTGGTGACAAACTTTTTAAATAAAGAGAAAAAGTTGTCATTAAATTTCAGGACACCTTTGACAGATATTCAAGAACTGTTGAGATTAGCGTGTGCAGAAAACTAAACTCTATGTTTCTATAGAAGAAATATTTGATTTATTTTGGCCAAATAAATGTTTATGCTATAAAAACTTCAAAAATACTGCCCTAAACTCACGTTCACTAGCACCCCATCTTAATATTGAACACAGTTTTGTCCAAACAAAATTTAATTGGGAAGTTAGAACATATTTATGGTATTTGTTATTCATAATTCTGTATTTTAATTACTTTAACATATAATTTATACAATTATGTTTAGCTTGTTGAATTTACTTGGTTGAGTGTCAGACCTTGCAAGACTGACATATGCAAATATATGTTCATCTAGAGATGGTTAAACAACATACTATCACCATTTGTAACGGTGGCAAGTTAATTACTTCCTTGTTTTTGGAAAAAAATAACCTCACATCTCAATCACAACTGGCCTTGTGGTCTATCATAACCACATTTTTATAAATAATAATTTTTGTCGATGAACAAATAAATATACCACCATAAAGTAAATGTTAGAAAATCTTTAAAATCTGTTTAATTTATGCCTGAAACATTTAACGCTAATCAACACAAGCTTCTCCAAAAAAGATAATTTTCCAATAGTAAATTGAATAAATCATCAATAGACGGTCCGATTTTCATAAGGAGTCCTTTAATAAAATGCAAAAATATTTTTGCGGTCAAATTTGATAATGTTTTACTATATAACTATTGTTTTTTTATCACTATTGATTATGTATCTTTAAAAAGTGACAGCTGTATACCACAATAATTGGCGTATACATATGTGAAAGTAAATCTGGTAACCTTGCTAGCTCTAAGATAAATACTCTTCCTATATAAATTTAAATGTAACTCCAAGCCAACTTGCTATATTGCTGTGATGGCTATAAATTAATTTAAATCTCTTTATTTTCTATTAACATACAATTAATTTATTCAACACTAGAAATCATTCGTAATTATTGTATTAAATACATGTTTTACAGTAATAATATATATCAAAAACTTGTAATTATAAAGTATATTATGGCCATTATTGTAAAATAAATTACAGCCTGAATTAAACTACTGTCACATAAGATTATATACAATTATTCGCTTTGCTCGTTGAGGGCTCCGCCCCTAAGCCCCCGGTGAGTTTTATTTGAGAGTGGATGTAAACTAATATAATTCTAGCGTTGTTTTGAACGTAACAACTTAAAGTTACGGGTATTGTATTCTATATGCCGCACCAACGTTAAAGTTGCTCCACCATTTTGATTTTTTTCGGGGTTAAAAATTAAACTTTTTAACTTTTTGGAATTTTGCCGTCGGTTACAGGCTATAAGCTATAAATTTACAAAATTTCAAGCTTTCAGCTCATTCGGAAGTGGGTAAACATTAATCTCAGTCTCAGTGAGTGAGTGAGTGAGTGAATGAGTGAGTGAGTGATTGAGTGAGTGAGTGAGTGAGTGAGTGAGTGAGTGAGTGAGTGAGTGAGTCAGCCATGTGGCTTTATATTAGTATAATTTAATCCAAATAAATAGATAAACTGATATATTCTTAAGGCTAAAATAGGTATTCTACAATAAGTCATAGATTATGAAATTATACAGAAATAACCTAAAACTAATATTTCATTATTTTCTCAGTATTATAAAACTATATTTTATGAATTCAGTATCCCACAAATAATTTGACAATATTTTATTTTGCAACTGATATGGGTGGTAGATGTTTGTAATATAATTATGACTCGAATACTAAAGCCATAATAGCAATAAACAATGAAGTAAGTAGGATGTATTCTTGAAATGGAGCCTTATGCTTTGTGCCAATCAGTGGGAGCTCACTAATACAATGGACACTTTACGAGGGTAAATATAGAGCTGGTAGATAAATTAGAAGATTATATGGTAGTGAACGTGAACATTAATTACCGTAGGTGTGTAAATATTACTTTGATTAGTTAGAATAAATAGAAAATAAAAATATAATAAAAATTAGTAATAAATATAGTAAGCCAAACCAGTTTGGAATGGAATCTCATGACCTCCTCCCTACTGTCTGCCATAATCTCCCTCCATCCACCCAACCCTCCCACCAACACCATCACTATAGATATACCACTGGACTCATTCTTAAAGTCAATATGTGTAAATAAGTCGTTCTTGAACTCAAGCGTTCCTTGGAGTTATACAACCTTCTTTGAAATGCAGTACGATGTATTGCCTACTGAATATCTCTCAGCGATGACTGATTCGCTACTTGCAAAGATACAGGGCTCACCAAGTGTACACTTCATTTACCCTAAATGATAGTAGTCTTACCTTGAATGATTACACTAAGACCCTATCTTATTATCCATACCATAGTTGAACTAAGCAAGGTAAGCTTAATACCTTTCAGGGTAAGCGAAGCTTAGATAAACATTATCTAATGTCATGAATGTAGGCCCTAGCTTAAATGGACGCTCTGTGTTAATTGCAACACTAACGTAAACGAAACGTTTCCAAACAGAAGAATATATCAAAATAAACAACAGGCCGATCAACATCTTGATTACAGTGGATAAGTCGGACTTGAAGTAGTAATGAATCACTGCGTTGTTTTTTTTACGATGTGCGTGTAACCTCTAATTCTAAATGAACCCGTGTCGTGAGAATCAGAAAAAAAAGAAAAAAACCTTTTATTGGTAGTGTAACAAGACTATAACTGACGCCGATTTTCTAATAAAACAGTCAGATGAAGAGATTTCATCATCTACACGCTGGTCACTGGGAAGAACAACCGCTTTTAAAGAGTGCCGGCCACACGGATAGTGTGGTGGCCTTTTACATGTCCTAGTGAGGTTCGACTCCCGAGAAAGTAGTCTTGGAATATATATTTTTTCCCTATATTATGTCTCCAATTTCATTTATCTGTGAATTATTTATTGTATACTCTTTTCTATCTTAGCTTTTATAGTTTAAGCTTCTGATAGGCAGTTATGATAATATACTGTCATAAAAACAATGATTTAATATATTTTTTTAGAATTTTATATTTAATTTTTGACTTTAAATAACTTAATATTTAGCTTAGAAATATTATTTTGCTGGTGTTTAGGAATGTATTTCGGATTTGTTTCTAAAACCAAAGACGATATTAAATGTAGACTTTTGATTCTTGAAATATATCTTATTACTATGTAAACATATTCCATACCACATAAACAATGCAAACTTTTAAAACGGTTTTATTTGCTTACATCTACAACAACAAAAAAAGTCATGATTATGTCATCAACCTTGCTATTGGTTAGCTGCAGCTCTCCACTTTTGTTTATCCTGAGCCGAATTGTTTACATCTTTGTACCTTCTTCTACCAGCATCGTTCGCTATCTGATTCATGTACTCTAGTCTTGGTCTGCCGCTTGAATTTATCCCTTCCATTTCTCCTTCTATAGTAATAATTATCTTGGTCAGACTATCGTGTCTCAGTATATGGCCTACCATTATAACTCCTCTTTGCTGTATAACTTTCCAGAATTTCTTTTCATTTGCTTTTTTTTAGCAATTCTGTAATTGATACCATCTCCATCCATGATACTTTCAGCATTCTTCTGTAGCACCCTATTTCAAATGCTTCTAGTCGTTTCCTTTCAGTTAAGCCATTGGTCAAAATTTCAGATCCACAAAGCGCAACGCTATAAACATATGCCTGAATTTTCCTGATTTCCAAATCCATGCTAGTCTTGGTTCGTAATGTCTTATTGTTATGAAAAGCTTTCTTCTTCTGTGCTATTCTATTTATAATATATTTATTGCCTCTGTTAACTTATGTTATTTTACTTTCTAGGTAGCAGAAGTTGCTGTGGCCTTAATTCTTCTAGTTGTATTGGTTGATTTCGCCTTTAATGCACATTATAATTCAGTTTTATTGTTCTGCGGATTCACATGTTCGCAAAAAAACAAAAAACAAGCACAGAACAGAAACGTGGTCACGTGACGAGCTCTGAACCACTCACAAGATTTCCTCGTCATTGGCGCGAGCTGTTCTACTAAAAGTTCAACTCATCTCTACTTTGTCCACTCTGCCTGAGATCTTCGGCACCGTAGAACCAACCAAATCTTAAAACCTACCATCTCAAATCTGTGCGCATGCGCTGTAAAGCCAGAAGCCAGCAGACAACTTCGTTAGCTTTTGTGAGAAGATTTGAAATAACCTGTTAATAAATACGTGTGTGTTGATATATTGAATTGTGCAATGCCATTGCATTATAATTTGTAAACACCCATCGTTACAAATTAATTAAAATATATACTTATTACTAAAAAATAAAATTTGTTGTTAATCAGTCTTCTATAGTAATAATTATCTTGGTCAGACTATCGTGTCTCAGTATATGGCCTACCATTATAACTCCTCTTTGCTGTATACCTTTCCAAAGTTTCTTTTCATTTGCTTTTTTTTCCAGCAATTCTGTAATTGATACCATCTCCATCCATGATACTTTCATCATTCTTCTGTAGCACCCTATTTCAAATGATTCTAGTCGTTTCCTTTCAGTTAAGCCATTGGTCAACATTTCAGATCCACAAAGCGCAACGCTATAAACATACGCCTGAATTTTCCTGATTTACAAATCCATGCTAGTCTTGGTTCGTAATTGCTTTTTGTTATGAAAAGCTTTCTTCTTCTGTGCTATTCTATTTATAATATATTTATTGCCTCTGTTATATTATGTTATTTTACTTCCTAGGTAGCAGAACTTGCTGTAGCCTTAATTCTTCTAGTTATATTGATTGATTTCGCCTTTAATGCACATTATAATTTAGTTTTATTGTTCTGCGGATTCACATGTTCGCAAAACAACAAGCACAGAACAGAAACGTGGTCACGTGACGAGCTCTGAACCACTCACAAGATTTCCGCGTCATTGGTGCGAGCTGTTCTACTAAAAGTTCAACTCATCTCTACTTTGTCTGCTCTGCCTGAGATATTCGGCACGGTAGAGCCAATCAAATCTTAAAAACAACCATCTAAAATTCATGCGCATGCGTTGTAGAGCCAGAAGCAAGCAGACAACTTCGTTAGCTTTTGTGAAAAGATTTGAAATAACCTGTTATTATTATTATTTACACCGCGTCTTACTACCCGTTCATGCTATAAGCACTTACGCTAATGTGTAATGGTAGGGTGATTGTGAGATGAAATGGAGGACCTACAGCTTAACGGTGGAGGCCTGGCATTCCTCACATTCACAAGTTGTGATTCATACACATCTAGTCAGAGGTGAAGGAAAGGCTCGGCAATTAGATAAATCTGTGCCTGGACCGAGGATTGAACCCCGGACCCTCAACACAGAAGTCCGACACCTTACCTCTAGACCGCCAGGTCACCTAACGTGTTAATAAATACGTGTGTATTGATATATTGAATTGTGCAATGCCATAGCATTATAATTTGTAAACACCCTTCGTTACAAATTAATTAAAATATATACTTATTACTAGAAAATAAAATATGTTGTTAATCAGTTGTTTTAATTTTGCGTTGCAATGCATCATGGGTCAACATAGAGCATTTAAATTGCTGCGCCACTCTGGCAGATTGTATTCGTGTTTGCGAGGGGGAAGAAGTGATAATAATTTAGGGGAAAACATCCTCGGTACTTTGGGCCAAGATCGAACCCTTATTTCCCTACCAATGACAATACTGTATCTTAAGTATTACCTCTAAAAAAATTCCATACATTTCTAATGTAGACAAATTTTATTGCACATACATAAAAATATATTGTTTAACATAATATAATTAATAATTTGAATAACATGTTTGGTTTATTAATTTATACATGCCCACTAAAATAGAAATAAAATATTTGACAAGCATTTTTAAGCTAGTCATTAAAAATTATCAACTACCGATATATTCTAGTAGAATAAGTTTGTGTTTCTTTTTATTAAATTGTGGCTATATTTATTTGTTAATCGGAACACCTGGGATGAAAAAAAAAGACCAAAAGCGAACCTTATTGCTCGTGTTTGTAAGGAAAACCACAAACCGGTTCTGATCTGCTCCTTTTGAACTCTTTGACTCCGATGAGGTCGCCAGCTGACCTCCGATGCTCCACGAACATCGCCACGTCGTACAATACATCGAACACGGCGCATGCGATTTAGACTTTGTCTCATTTAAGGGGGCATCAACAAAATAATGCGTGAAAAGTGTTTACTGCCGGTCCGTGCTATCCGCATATTAATACTAGTGGGATGGATAAGATATCACCCTAATTTTCATAGTAAAGCCGCTTTTTGAAAGCTTTCAATGTTATTAGAACTACTTTCATGTATTTTACTTTACATTCATTATTGTTTCCAGCCTGTAGCCAGGGTCAGATTTTTATTCAAGTCATATATTTTCCACTACTGGCTTGCTAGACCTGTCATGCCTTCTAATCTAACTTAAGACTAGGACAGGCACAACATCAATTCCCCAGCGGTTGATTTATCACTATGAAAGTGTAAACCCACATCTCATCAATTATAAATCTTTTCAGTATACAGACTACCGACTGAGATAAGGTGTTAGACACTTTCATGTGTTCATGCGGCAAAACATATTATTCGAAATTCCATATGTTAAACAGCTGTCACTTTTTAAAATAAACATAGTAATAATAAGAATAAGGAATGATTTATATATATTAAGACATAATTTAGATGTGAACACAGTTCACACACACACATATATATATATATACAATTTAGTGACTTACTATCAGTGTTGGTGGTCGAAAGTGGTTTTCTTACCAAATTTAAGCTATAAAATATATACTGTTTGGTAAAAGAACATATTCGTATTCCCAGCTGGGATTTCAACCCTGACCTCTCGCTCATAGACAGACAAGACACGATCAAGCTGATGCCTATATTAGTTTGCCTACTGGTCCGTGTATCAATCATATTATTTTAATGTATGTAAGAGAAGGCGTAACCAGTGACATTTCCCGACATTGATTCAATCAGTTGTGCGTTTCCGTGACTCTTAAGAGGAAAAAGACGACAAATTGATATATTTGTTTATTATGAGTGACATTTTACAAGTAGCTTACGTAGGAGTTTGATATTTACATCTATAAAACACAGACATCAACGTTTAACCCTTAGCCCACTCACCAGGACAAATAAAAGAAAACATATTCTAAAATATTAACTTTAAATTAAGAAAATGAACATCATTTTCCTAGTCTCAAGCGGTAGCCCTCATGCCTCGTTCGATCAGGATAATATTTAGGTTTTAGTTTACTTACCCGAAAAGTCCCCAAAGAAAGAATTTAGGATGTAATTCACAATAGTGGTAACATAGTTTAAGCCGTCAGTCTCACAATAGACTGAATTTCATATGGCAGTTTAGTAAAAGTTTTAATCGTGTTTGGGTGCAATAGAGGTAATTTTCTATAAGTAATCTCTCCACGCGTTTTATTATTTTTTCAGGTTTTACGGATACATTACTTACGCTACTGGAATAGGAACGAGGAAGTTACCATTTTGGAGAAAATGTAACCACATTTTTCTGAAGGGAGAGTGTTAACCAGTTGAAGTAAAAGCCACCCTAAGCACATCCAACTGGAACTCGAACTGCGATCACCATGTTATTGGAAATGCAATCTAGCATGAAAGTGACGCGTTAGACCATGGGACCACTGAGTCAAACATGAAGTAATTCACCATCGCCTTTTGTCATGACCCCTCCATACAATCGCGGGTTCATTTCATTTTCTAAACTCCCTAGATCATGCCACTAGTATATATTATGTTGAAAGTAATAATAAATCTACTTTTTAAAAGGTGAGGAATGTTTAGTATTTGCTTTGGGCATCCCATCTAACCAGTATTGTCAAAGGAATTACTATAGAGGTAGATTTATATGAATCAGTCAAAATCGGTTGAATTAGTTTTTTTAATAAATAAAGCACAGATTAAAACAATATTGTTACATGTAAAAATAGCAATATTATTGTTTAATCAGTTTGATTCAATAATTATTGCAAATACTTAGGCAAACATCCATTAGTAAGATTGAATAAATGCGTAACAATTTGGACTAAATACCAAACATGAACTAGATGATAATTATTTTAAGTTTGGACAAATTCCGTACAAATATTTATCTCTCGACAGTTTCTAGGCCAAATTTTAACAATCTCTTAGTGAATTTTTTTTCTTTCTATTTTTTATGTTTCCTCGTATAGAATTGCTAACCTGGATGGTTGAAGATGAAATTATATGAATTGTACATGTTCTCTTGAAAATCTACGTGAGGTCCAAAGTTGGTTAAAGTCGGTAAAATATTTAAATTAAAAACATTATAAAGGACACACACACACGTATGGATAAACAATACACCGAACTACAAAATATAAGATGGAATATGTTATCAAGAAATAACCTACACCTAATTTAAGGGCATCACACCATATACCCCTATTTTAGGGGTTTTAAACCGGTGTACTATTACATTTGGATTTACATAACATGAATGCAACTTTATCTTTGCCCACTTAGGTGGCCACATGGTATAAGGCGCTATTCTCGCAGTAGACTAGACTGCCAATGATGGTGATATCAAAGTTCGAATCTCAGTTGGGTGTACTGAGTGAGGATGGTTTTTCCAAAATGGTCTTTCACTCTCCTTCCAAGCCAATACAGACCCACTTCCGATAAGTATAACCATCCTAATCTCTAAAGCCTCTAGCGTAATAAATACATAAGAGTATAACCTAAACGGGTAGTAAAACCTTATCCTTAATATTTCTGTTGGTTAATGAAAAAATGTCCCCACAAGTCTAATTAAAACTTATTTTTAGTTAAAACACGTCTGCTCTAAATATAAAATGAGGACCTTCTATATGCGTTTCAATAAAGTGTAGTTATGGGGGGATGGGTAGACCTGGAGGGAGGGGGGGCTCAGTCCCCTTACATTTTTAATATGGTCTGAATAGTCCACCTGCTTTCCTTTTTTCCAACAAAATCTAATTAGGAAACGCAAATATCATTAAACTACAAATAATGTCGAATTCGTTAGTTCTTGTTACACTATTACATTGAGTATGAGTATTTAAAAAATCAAATAATATTACCTTGATAATAAATTGTTAAACTTTCTTGCCCTTTCCCTGATGTTTCTCGATTAGAGTGGTGAAGTGACTTAGCCTATGCTATAAATCACGTGATTTTGAGTTTTGTATTAATATATTACCATGATACCCCTCCTTTAAATATCAAATGTTAAAAATATTCTTAAGAACAGCCTCTTTAATATACACATCCCCCTCAACCCTCAATTTATTCAAGACTACATTACTGGTGTGCCATGGTAGGGGTGCGAATCACAGCTGAGTGTGCACTCCTTCCAATCAAATGCTGGTACAATTATTATATATATTTATTTACATAAATATATATGTATTTTTCAACATATATGCTATGACATTTTGATTACTAGTGCATGTATTCACCTTTTATGATTTGTATTTCTGTTAGTTTCCTTAAAAGACTCCCCTCAATTGAGAAATAAAAACGAAAAATTTGGCCGTGACTAAGGAATTAAAAGTCATTCTCTGAGCAAAACACGCCTGCTCTAGAAATAAAATAAATTATTTTGTATAAGCTGGTTTTCCTTTAGATACTTTACATCATCTTAGAGTGACGTTCCGGAGGGAAGTTCTAGATGCCTTGGTATGTTATTTTTAATGCTAGCTTAAAAAATTCGCCAGCCCCTCGAAAGTACGGGACCTGCTTTTCACGTGAAAATGAAGGCAAACTACGCCTGTACATCAATTAAATTAAGAACTAAACAAGGTCGAGCCATGACGATGCTCACATCTTCTTTAAAGGAGGATAAAATCTCGCTTATCTTGACCCTAATAAATTAACTCATAAATAGGCACTGGCTATTAAAAGAAGTGTGAATTTCAATAGCACTTTTCTTTTTGTCGGTCCTTAATCAATTCCCCGAGATGAGTTGTTGGAACATTTGAGTGATCTTGTTAATTCAAGTCATCACAGGAAATCAAATTACTGAACAAGGCTTACGTCATCGTAATGACAAGCTTGAGATTTAGAGAAACACAACAAGATCTCAGACCCTAAGCTTAGCATTCAGTGAAAGAAAAACAACATAATTAAATGGTGATACATTTTTAGCCATGCCGGGATTCAAATTAGAAACCTTTGGATCAAAATGAAGACGTATATCCACTAAGGGACTTTTACAGTAGTTAATGGTGTGAGATACTTTTTAGTAGCGACGTACACTCAAATCCAAAAGCATTGGAAATAAAAATTATAGGCCTATTTCAAAATGTTTAATCAGTTTATAGATCTGTCTGACATATTTTCAGTGCTGCTAGAGATATTGATCTGAAGGTCCTGAGCTCGATTTGTCAAGATTATTTATTTCTTTCTTTCTAGGCTATCCAGATATTTACACTAATGAGGTAGGGATAAAGATGGCTAATTTAAAGAGAATATACCCGTGTTTGTGTAATGGGAGAGTGGATACAAAATAATAATATCGACCTCATTGCACTAGGCCGGGAGTTAATCCCGAACTAAAAACAATCGACAAACCAGACTGATGAAACTGACGCCTATCTCCACGTGTCCACTGGTTTGTGTTGTTGGTATATAATTTGTGTGAAATTCTCATAAGTTAATGATGGCTATAGGGAAGATTAAATATATTTTGATTACAAGACACAAATTGTGTGTACAAATTTTGGCTGAAATACACATATCAAATGGATAAGGCACAAGATAAAATGGAACGGTGCACCACACAGACTCACGCTTTTATCTCAAAATAGACATTTAATAAAAACTCGTAAGTTTTGTGAAGTTAAATAACAGGTCTATATATTTTTGTAATAACATTACACCAAAGATCATAAATGAAATAATATACAGTGATATTTCTTTAATATATGGCAATGGGAACTAGGAACACTGTTACAGAAAAAGTGAGAAAATTGAAATACCAAAGAGCATAAGAATCAAATTCATTTTCAGACACGAATTAAAAATTAGCCTATATATATTTGCTTATAGCTTAGAAATTGTTGGTTTTATAAAAATATACTTCAAATAAATTGTTTTTATCTTTAATTGTACTACAACTTTACAATGGTAAGTTATTTCGTCTCTCAAATAGTTTTGCAGTAATAATGAAAATTGGGAAATTTCCCTCATGTAAAGTACCCTCAAATAATTTTCATGAGGAAATGAGAATTTACATATTGTTGATAATTATAAACAGTGTCTAGATGTATAATTTAACTAAAATCGTTAGAGAAAATTTTGAGAAAATATATTTGTTATCCTGTTACACTTCAGTAATCTACTCTTAATTTTAGGGTTGGATATGTAATTCCAAAAACCCCTCGAGAGGACCTTATGAAGACACCAGATACCAGGTTTGAACCCAATCGGTAAAATTGTTTCGGCTCTAGTTCGAGGTACAGACAGACAGACGGCATCGTGAAAACTATTTTTTTTTTTTGTTTCAGGGGGTCATGAAACGTCGACATTCATCAAAATCTTGAGTTCTAATCTTTTTACGTTCACAATACTATCCCTCCGAAGGATTAATATAAAGTAAAAATGGCTGATGGTATGGTAGGCCTAAGAAATTGTTCTTGGTGAGGTTAAAAAAGAATTTGGTCCATTTTAATTAATTTTGAGATTAAGATTAAGTTGGGTCAAAAATTCATATTATTTTAAATGAAACAAATATAAACGTATTTATAAAATTATATTTTCTTTTAAACTAAACAAATATTATAATATCAGTTAATATTATTATTATTATATAAAATATTATAATATCAGTTAATATTATTATTATTATATAAAATATTATAATATCAGTTAATATTATTATTATATAAAATAATATTATAGTTTAAATTACACAAATTAATTTATTTAAAGATTATAGCCTCCCACATTTCACTAGATCAAGAATTTATTTAGTAAAAATCAATCAATCATAGGTTGTATAACATTTTTTTATATTACTCTTCATATCAAATTTTAGTGAATTTTTGTCAGAGTTTGAGATTTAGAGAAACACAACGCCAAGATCTCAGACCCTAAGTTTAATATTCAGTGAAAACAAAAACCCTAGTTAAATGGTGAAACATTTTCAGTCATGCCGGGAATCAAGTTAGGAACCTTTGGATCAAAATGCAGACGTACATATACTAAGGGACCTTTACAGCAAACTACTTGAAATAATGTATTTCATCAACACTCTATTTACAGCAGAAAGTAAGTTTGTTTGTGGATGTGTGTGTGTATGTGTGTCCAGATAAGGATTAGCCACTTCTCGATGTGCTGAAAAACTGAAATTTGGCAGGAGGATAGAGGAATTTCCTCCTTATAGCCAGAAAAATCTAAAAAAAGAGATATTTTAGAAATTGAACCCCAGGAAATTAAGAGAATATAATTAGAAAAAACTTGTATATGAAGCAGAAAATTATAATTTGGAAGACATGCAGAGTGACAAAACCAGCTAATCAAATAAATCTTGATATTTGCAATTTATAAAAATAGCTTTGAGAAATTATGATGAGAGGCTAAACATTTCTAAAACTAATAGAAATAAACTCAGCAGGCAGTTAAAGAGACCACTCCAAATAATCATAAACATTTTAAAACCTTTATATTTTAAATGATATTGAAATTTTTCAGGCAGCTACTGTATAGGGACCACCCCAAATCATCATAAAGTCATGAACATTCTTAAATTCCAAAATGAAGGACCAGAAAAGATAAGGACATCATCCTCTCAAGATTTCTTAAATTAGTAAACAAAAACCCTTTTCAGTATGGTAGAAAACTTAAATATATTGTTAAATGTAAAGGGACAAACCCAAAACCCAGAAGAGTCTGAAATTTTAAAATTTAAATTGAAGATCTGGAAAATGGTCAGGGCTGAATATTTTCAAAATTAAAATTATCAACCATGAAAAAATTTGTAAATTGGTGGGAAGGTATAAATACCACCCCAAAATAAAATTTCAAAGCGGGAGTCTCAAAATTTCAAAATAGAAATGTGTGAACTGAAAAGTGTTGAAGGAGGAGGATTGGTTTGAAATATCTCCAAAGTTATTATAAAATCTACCTTCAGGAGTGGAAAAAATTTGGAAAATTGATAAAAGGACAATCCCAGATAGCTTAAAAGTTGGAAAGTTTGGAATTTCAAAATATGAGTCTGGGAAATTGATGAAATATGGGGGTTCAAGATTTCTAAACTAATAGAAAAAACTTTCTAGATATGGAAGACAGTTTTAATTTTGTACAAACAGACAAAGAAAAACTTTAAAACAAATGAACACAAAACCATATATTATATTAAAAGGTGTAAAAATACAGTTCAGGTTTGTACAAGGAGGAACTATAAAAATGTTTGTAGCTGGGGGTTAAATGTCATAATTTGGTATAATTTTGATATGGCCTACCCGTGCAAAGAGCGGGTCAAACTGCCAGTTAATAATATAAGGTCATATTTTAACAGGGTCACAACAAAAAATATCAATATGAGTGAGAATTGTTTTAAAGATTTTTATAGCTTCAGAACTGGAATTTTAAATAGAAATATATCAGCATGATGAATGATGATATTTATCATCAAGTAGGTGGTGCCCTTAAATCATACTTTATTTATTTTTCAAGTTTTTTAAAACTTATTTGTTATTAGTTTTATGTATGTAGTTTGCTTGAAGTGTTTCTTAAAAATTATTCCTGAAGAGAACTTCTCATTAAATGTTTTATGTCAACAACATGTAAGTTTATTTTATCTTCTAGAAGGTGCAGTTAACTAAACTATTATGTTTAGTTGATGATTTAATTGATCGTTAAATACACTTTTAATATATTTATGATTAAGATTGATGTTAAAAACTATTGTTCACTAAATACAATTTGCTGTAGGCATTTTTGACTTAATTGTTTTCCAGTTACTTGACTAGTGTCTTCTAGGTAAGCATTTATTTGAACTTCGGTATAATTTAAATGATTATTTAGCGAGTGGACGAATTTATTATGAAACCTATTTGAAATGGTTTTAAACATTGTATAATTTGTCTAATATTTTCATTGTCACACGAAAATATTTACATATTTATTGACATTATACTAATTCTATAGTAAAACCTTAATAATGCACTATAAACACGTTAAGGTGGTTTTTACATAAGTAAACATTGTAAGAAAGGTGTCTAAAAATGTTTATTTCGGAGAAAAAAATGTTTTAATCAAGAAAATACAAATGGTTTCTTAGCAAAAAAGATAAAATAATTCAGAGCTCGTAGCCGTATTATATGGATTGATCTTCTAAAGAATGGGCAGTCGGAGGACCTTTTAGAAAATACAAACATACTTTTAACGCTCATTTAACATTTTACTATATTGTTGTTATTATTATTATTATTATTGTTATTATTATTATTATTATTATTATTATTATTATTATTATTATTATTATTATGGCCGGCCTCTTTGCCTAGTGGTCAGCGCCCATGGCTACTAATCTAGAGAACCGCCTCGGTGGCGTAGTTGGCTAACTCGCTAGTCGTGTTGAGCTCGACTGTCGAGGACGGGGAGATAAAGGTTTGAATCTCGGTCGGGTGAACTGGTTTTTTTTCTAAATGGTTTTCCACTCTCTCTCCACGCAAATGCATGTTCACTTCCTCTAAATCCAACCTTCCCAATTCCTAATCCATTAGCGTAATTAGTACTTAAGCGTATAACCCGAATGGTTAGTAAGACGTGGTGCTAAATAATAATAATAATACTAATCTAGATGTTCTTGGTTCAATTCCCGGTGGTACTATAGGTATTTCTCCTGAAGGAAAATTGCCCCTAGGTATGCCATATGGTATGGTTAATAGTCTTAAGATTTCTACTGGCACCACATAATAATAATAATAATAATAATAATAATAATAATAATATCATCTTATCGAGATGAAGTGACCGCACATATATGGTCCCCTAACCTAAGAAGACGGCTAGGCATCCGCCACTGGTAGTAGAAGACCAAACTTTCTAGCCGACAGACCCTGATGGCATACGCTAAGAAAATAAAAGTTATATATATATATATCAGAACTGTTGCAGATTACATGACTTGTCGTATGAATATGGGAAAGTAGATATAGTAACTTATCATAGGTCTCAGATAAGACATTTCTACGAAAATTGAGCTATAAAAATTGAGAGCTTGGAATTAATTAAAATCTCAAAACACTTTCACAATACCACCCCCAAAAACTAGAAATTATGTTCTGAATAAAAACAGAAGTGATTCGAGGCAGATAACATGCCCTGGTAGGTGTTCATGAAGACAAAACATAAACCATGACGTAGAGCTGAGGAATTATACGATCTTGTTCACTGTTTGAATACACACCTAATTAGAGATCCCCAGACGTCTCGTACAGTTATTATGATGGTGGATCTAAGGCCAACACCACAATCTTTTAATCAGATGCAGAGCCATTCGCGCTTGATGGATCTTCTTTGTTCGGATTTATAAAACCCACCCTGTGTGGTAATGATGCTGCGCGTATGGACCACCTGTGGATCTTACGCTGTCCTGTGTTTGAAATCTCTATCGGGAATATTCCTGGAAATAAAAAAAAAAATGCCTTGTCATTTTGAGCTGCGGCAAGAATCATGATGTAGTGATAATTTCCATTCATGCTTTAAAGACAAGAACTATGGTGCATTGAAGCTTTACAAGCTAATGGTACCTTTCAAACTCTCTTGGCAAATACTGACGAAACGTGAAGATGTGTATCGTGGAGGAAATTATTTCAAAGCTGTCAATTTGACGAGTTGACCCATAGACTTACGAGAGAATGGTGTCAGGAATTGATATTTAAGGTGGTATTAGAGGGGACGTGTAAAAAGATAAGTGTTTTTATAGCAAAACATTATTTGGTCAAAATAAATCAAATATTTATTTAGGAAACACAGATTGTTTTCACGGGGTGAATTTAATAGTTCTTGAATATCTGTTATGAGCATAGCGGTATTTGATAACAAACTTTTTAAATTAAGAGAAAAAAGTTGTCATTAAACTCCAGAACACCCTTGACAGATATTCAAGAACTGTTGATATTACCATGTGAAGAAAATTAAACTTTATTATTCTACTGGAGCAATATTTTATTTATTTATTCCAAAAAAAGTTTTGCTATAAAAACTGCGAAACCACTGACTTTTCCTCGCGTTTCCTAAATCACTAATTAACATTTCCTTGGGAAAATAAAGTAGAACAGGAATAACTATCCCAAGCACACATAGCTGGGGATTGAATCCAGTCCTTCTAAGCCGTAATCAGAGACATTATCGTGAACCTAATACTGCCAGTAAGAAAGAAAGTCTCGTGTATCAACATTCCTCTTTGAATATGGTTTGTTGTTTGTACTCCCCTTCCCAAACAATATTATTCTCGTTCATGATTAGAAAATGACCCGACGTTCGGAAGACACGAGAGGATAATAATGACCGTGTTTTGTTTCCGCGTGCCCCACGCTTCATCTGTTGACCCCCGTCTGGACCATTTAGCGCCGAGGAGGAATGTCCCGTGCCGTCTCCTAGATAGCATCTGCCAGCTCGACGCATGCGCACAACTGTTTTCACCTCACGGCGCCGGGTCACGAGGTTAATTAGTACGGCACGGTGCTCACAGGGGGGCTGGGAACAAACTCTGGTGAGAATGGTTGGGAAATAAAGCCAAGAGGTGACATCAAATTGTATGTTTGTGTTTTATAAAAGGACCCTCCCATAAAAGAAATATGTATTTGTAGAATCACGTTTTCCTCGTTTCCCGGGTAAAGTTAGCAGTCTTGAAAAAAAATGTATTTGGATCTTGGGTTGAGATTTCTCCTTGGTGATAAATTTCTCCAGAAAACTAATCGCTACTGTAATAAACAGCACATACCGACAAGTGAGCAGGTATTAGATACCTTATCGACAGCACACACCAGTGATCACCCGATTCGTATCTTCAGGCTCGTAATATCTATGTGAAGTATTTTAAAAAATCTACTGTTTGCACATCCTTAGTTTCTCTCAAGAACGTTTGTCAAGTTTCAGTATTCTAGCTCATTTTTTTTTAGCACCGCGTCTTACTAACTGCTCGGGTTATACTTTTATGTACTGATTGCGCTAGTGGTTTTAGGGAAAAGGGAGATTATCTGTATAGGAAGTGTACCCGCATTTGGGTGGATGAAAAGTGGAAAACCATTTTGGAAATAAAATAAGTCAGTACACCAGACCGAAATTCAAACATCAATTTCACCCTAGTCTACTGCGAGAGTAGCGTGCTAGACAATGCCACCACCTAATCTGATTCACACAAGTGTTTACGTAGTCTAAAGCATCAGGTTAGCAATATAGATTATATTTAAAAACAAAAACAAAAAAAACATGCCCGATGTGCACATCCGAAAGTTTTCCTAAGTACACCGAGCTCCCCAGAACCAGAAAACCAAAATAGATTAGTGTAACGCCCTTTCCCACATGGTGTGGTTACCTAAATATGGTATGGTACTCATTTAAAATTATCATGTAACTTACAGGTACACAGGGTCTTTGGCGATTTGTACGAGGGCATCCACAGGGACAGAATACAATAAGGAAATTTCGAAAACATAATTTAAATATTGTGAAGAAAAAAGTATTTATGGTTTTCTTTTAAACATGCCGTTTTATTACCACGCCCAGCTCTGTTGGAGTGATAATAATAACATTGTTACATCAATCGTAGCCCAGTAGTAGAAAGATTAGCCAGTATTAATGTACCATTGCCCAGGGGACGCCCGAATGTACTAACCGTACATTCTTTCCGTGGAGGCTCTTACCATGTCTATAAGAGGTGATGGTGTTGGTGAGTACGAGGTTGTGGAACCAGTGGAAACACTTAAACCTAAATTAAGCCTAATTAACCAGACCCTGGTGACCTTTGGGGTAATTCACCTTTCGGGAAAATTACCCAAGGTACCAGACTAGAATTGAACCTGGGACCCCTGGACTCGAAGCCAGGTGAACTGACCTCTACAACATGACCCGGCTGGTAAGAGTCATGGAGACTGTAAATATAGTTTTGACAAATGCGATAAACTACTGCATAAAAAATAACACTTAAAATCACAGACTGAAAAGTAGAATGCATTTTAAACTTATTCCTACAAATTATTTTCTCCCGCCACTCTTTCTTTCACGTACAATAAAGTTGTTTTTTTGGTCGAGTGACCTCAAGGAAATCTGGGAAATCTGGTAATTTGCCTTTAGAATATATCTTTTGTAACCTAACATTTCATTAAGAGCTTGCCTGACACCTTATACTACGTGACTACCGGTGTTTACTACTAGTAAGGTATCATAAAAGATAGAAAGATATACAATAATTAACCACCCGCCTCGATGATAGAATGGTCTAAGTCGTCACTCTCACAATAGACTGGGCTACCGATGATGGGGAGATCGCGGTTTGAATCCCGGTCAAGTGTACTGAAGGTGGTTATTACTAATTGGTTTTCACTATTCACACACAAATGTAGATACACGTTCTCTAAATTAAGCTTTCCTCACCCCTAACACATAAGGATAATAAGTTCACATGCGTATTACCAGAACGAATATCAAAAAACAAGTATGGTTCTCTTTCAGGGTCTTTAAAGTGGGATGGAGGAAGGGACGTAAGAAAAAGACAATGTTTCTTCAATTTTTATGGCAAAACATTTTTTTGGCCAAAACGTTTCATCATCAGATTAAGGGGGTAGGTCTTAGATACAAGGTGCGAGACTCATTAACCGTTCCATTAATTAATACAAGATTGGAAATTTTACGTAATCGGGGGACCTGGCGGTCTAGGGGTAAGGTGTATCTCTGTGCTGGGAGTCTGGGGCTCAAACCTCGATCCCGGCACAGATTTATCTGATTGCCAAACCCTTCCTTCACCTCTGATAAGACGTGTATTAATCACAACTTGTGAATGTGTGGAATGCCAGACCTCCCCCCGTGGTTTGGATCCCACGTTAAACTGGAGGTCCTCTATTTCCCCTCACAATCACCCTACTATTACACATTAGCTTAAGTGTGTATAATCTGAACGGGTGGTAATAATAATAATAATAATAATAATTTACGTAATCGAACATTCCCTTAATATCCCGGGTAAGTGACACCGTGGAAACCACATTCTTTAGCATGCCAGACTTCCGGAGAGAATAATAGCAGCTAGTCCACTTTGCCACTAACTCCGAGAGCTTTCATTAAAACGATAATATGGGCTCATTAGTAGCATCTACCAAATAATCACGGTCATAAAAGTAAATAAATGTTTAATTTTGTAATTTTTATTCCTTCGTTTAAGAACATAAGACATTTATTTTTCTTACAAATTGGTTTTAAGATAAATTATACGTCTACTTTTAATCTCCTCCCAACCTCTTGGAGATCCTCTGTGAGCTTCTAAAAAAATTAACTCGAGATTTTGTTAAATGTCAAAGTTTTATGGCCCAGCTGAAACTGAAAAAAATGTTTTTGCGATGCCGCCTGTCTTTGTCTCCGTCTAGAGCCGAAATCATTTTACCGATCGGTCTAAAACTTGATATCTAGGCTCTTTGAAAGTTCCCCTGAAGGGTTTTTGGAATTATATATCTAGCCTTAAAAATAAGGGTGGTTTACCGTAGGAAACATAAAATAGAAGATTGATATTCTTTAAAACCACTTGAATAATTTTGATTACATTTTGTATCTAAGTACAGATTAACATTACAGACAAAATGACAATTCTCGTTTTACTATGAAAATCACTTCAAGGGCATTTTACACAAAGAGAGATCTCCAAATTTGCTCATATCTCCGCAACTATTTCAGATACGAATTAACTTATTATTGGTAAAGTTATAATATTATTTAAAAAAAAAAATTTATTTGGAATACATGTTTAGAAAATTAATATTTCATAAGCTATAAACAAATATATACAAAATATATCTCGTAAAATATATATTTGCAAAATATATCTCGTTGAAATGTGAAATTGAATGTTTGGTGGACCGAGATGTTCCTCTTTTATAAATGTTTCTGTAACAGTGTACACTATTTCATTTATGTTTTAACATGAAGAATTTTTGTAAGAATATATACTACTAAGTTAAAAAAAATTTAAGAGTTTTCAGTATATATCTCTATTTTAAGATAAAAGAGAAAGAAAGTTTGTGAGGTGCAACGTATCATTTATTTTCTTTGTCGACGCGTCTCAATACATGTTTGAGCCTTAAGCATACGTGCTAATTACGCTAATGTGTTAGGGATGAATAAGGTTTAATTTAGGGTAGGCCTATTCACATTTGCGTGGAGGGAAAGTGGAAAACCATTTAGAAAAACCTAAGAACACTAAACCGGGATTCTAATCCCTGAGGTAAATAAATAATTAATATGCTGATGGAAGAAATTAGTTCACATATTTATTAAATTAATAATTATTTGCTTGATGAATTGCGAAGACAAATATTTTCTTCAAATCTACTTTCCTTTAGGGTGTAAGTTTATCTCTATGATTTATCAACATTTTCTTAAAGTATATTTATTGTTAATTCACGTTAATTCGAGAGAACGGAAACTAATTTTAAATCTTTCAAATGGTTTCGGCACGATTTCCTTTATAAATATTGCTCACTTACAAATAAAAGTCTCAAACAGTTTATCATTTAAAATTGTGCTTACCTTCTAAAATTTTAAATTTACGATCCACTGAATTTCTGTCTTGGGAAACCATCTCATTGCCAATTAACAAAGCTATTTTTTTTATCTAGCATCGCATATTACTATCCGTTTGGATTATACGCTTATTTACTAATTACGCTAATAGGTTAAGAATTGGGAAGGTTAAATTTAGAGGAAGCGAACCCACATTCGCTTGGAGGCAGAGTGAAAAACCATTTAGAGAAAACTACCCCCAGTTCACCCTACCGAAATTCGAACATCTTAGGAGGTACAAACTCCCCTTAAATAATTAGGGTAAATAAAGAATTAATTTTCTTATTACTCCTTAATTAATTGTTTTTGTACTATTAAGCTCTGCATCTCTAAACGAATATTTTCGTTGATTCTGTTTACTGGGGTTGATGTACTATTCGATGAGTCGATGGCAGCTTCTACGTTGCAATAGAAATTTGTATCAAATGATAAGAATAAAATCCGGCTTATCTCCATGTTAAATGAAAAACTTGAAGAAGCTGGATTCGTTGTCAAACAAGATGATGAAGATGCTTAATGTCTCAATAACAATACCATGATTACGACTGTGTAATGGCAGTAGGCGAAGACATAGACCTTTTGGTGCTGATAACAGCATTATCACTACCTATAGCAAAAATTTACTACATGAAACCTATCAGAGGTAAAACGGACAAGATGATTATTCCTTGAACAGTTTAAAATTTCCAAACGAAGTAGGAGACAACATTTGGTTTCTACACTCATTCAGTGGTTGGGACACAACTTCTGCATTCTCAAAGCAGGGGAAAGTAAACGTTGTTAGGTTATTGAAGGAAGACAAGAAATTGCAGATAATCATGCAGATTTTCAAGGAACGAGATACACATCCAGTTAGGATTGACGTGGCAGGAAAACAGGTAATTGCAGCTCTTTACGGAGCCAAGATTGATGATGGCTCGTTGGATAATCTGAGATTCCAACTATTTTCAAAGTCCCTGTCGAAAAGTTCATTTAATCTAGCCTCTTTACCACCTACTCAGGCAGCTGAACTTTAACATTCCTTTCGAACGTACCACCAAATACAGCTATGGTATGGCAACTCCAAAAGCCCACTAGATTGGGGCTGGAAGAACACCCGAGACGGTCTTCTTCCGACTACCTCAACTAAGGATCCAGCTCAGCAAACGCTACTAAAGTCTATATCTTGTGAACTCACAGAAAGATGTAGAGCGTCCTGCAGATGTCGGAAGTTGGGCTTCAATTTCCACGATTTCTCACAATAGTCAGGGACCATCATGCAAAAATATTGACGTTTCAGATAACCTGAGTTTTGATACAGAAATTGACATTTAATTGAACCACTTTATGTCTGAAGTGACTGAAACATCTCACGAATTGAAAAATGACAATGAGACCCACGATGACTACGAGGAAAATAAGAATACTGAAGAAGTAGAAGATTTTGACCAACCATCTACTTCCAAACGAATAAACATTTCTTAAAAAAAAAATTATATGTGAATTAGGCCTACATTATACAGGGAATACCACTTTAAGAAATGTACCATAAACTTTACTGCATGGTGATGTGGAAACGAGTTTTAAAAACTGCATACTCGTATATAAATATTTATATATTTGCATTAGTTTTAATAAAAAGCATTGAATTAGAGTAATATTAAACATACACAGCGATATACGGCGAGCGAAGCCCGATATTTTGAGCGCTTCGTGGAAGAGTACTACACTTCTCACGGCTATTGCTCCAAAACTATAAATATTACTGAATAAGTCTTTCCAACCATTTTTATAGAGATTTTAACTATCGCCAATATAAGTAATAGCTATTTTCACTGTCAAACTATGAATATATTGGCGAAAAACTGAAATTTTACTCAGTTTTTTCAATATGGAGGCCAACGCAGATGTCTTTCGTGGGGGGAAACTTAGTTTGTTCATCAGACCTTCTAAATAAAGCAATCGAAACAATTTCCAGCTTTTCCCTAATTAGTTCCGTCAAAAGATCGCTACCGCCTGGCCTAGTGTAACCTTGTCACAACATATAAACATTAAGATGTTGTCTTACTCACCATCCTGGCCCCAGTTGACCCGTCTCAGCAAAACTATAATCCCACAACACATCGTGGCACGGTCTAACTTCGAACTGAAGCGAGGCTTTAGGTTCATTTCCCGACGCCAGTGATACTTAAAACTTATTAATTGTTGGCACGATATGGACTTAGTAAATTTTGGGCTCGTAAAGCCATGATGATATTTAGTTTTTTGGACGATTATTTCAAACCGTGTTATCTTTTATTATGATCCCTATGGGGGACCTTTGGATCCTGTGCCTTAGTTTGATAATTTTCGTATCCACTTAACGGATGGGTCTTTTTTACCCTTTGGGTACCGCCTTTTGGGACGGTCGTTTAAAACCTGATAACGTCATTTACCAGCTCTCCTTATATTAATATTTTAAAGAATTATATTCGTCTTGTTATTTATTAAGAGACTATTTATCTTTGTTGGAAATGTTTAAAGTTTATGAATTGTTAGTCAAAGAAGGGGCCGCGAGTCGGCGAGGTTATACCACAGTCTTGACTTTTTTACTAATGTTTTTCTCTTGCTAGCCGCTAGGTGGCGTAGGTTTCAATATTATGACCGTTGTATATAGATTCTAATATGTCTAATATTCTAATATTCAGTCGGGAGGAAATTTGTTATATTAGACTATATTGTTATTGTTTGACCTTTGGGAACTGTCAGTTAGGGTAGCTAAACTCGTATGTGTATTTGCTGGATCGCATTCCTGATTGATCATTTTTAGTAGTGACTTTATTTGATAGTAAGTTTGTTGCTATGCCAGGACTATTTGATATTACTTTGAAGGCCAATTTAGTATAAATTGTCTAATGTGTTTTGAGATGCGATTTACGCGCAAATGTATTTATTATGTCATATATTACCTTTGGCAATTTGTCTTGCAGAGTATGATGCCATTTGGGCTCTGGTTAATTCCTAAGGTTCATCTAACCAGTTCACGCCGATTAAATGAATGTTTGCCTCTAATATATATATTTCAATCGCCTAGCACTATGTTGTCTCACTCTCTCCTTGAGTTGTATGTATATTGTTATCTGAATATAATAACTCTCTTGTAACCATCCCCAACTGTTACTTCGGAATGTAGATAAAGAGGGTTTACACTAGTAGGGCTGTCAAGGAAAAAAGAGCGCTATTGGAATCTGTAAACATCATTTTGGCGTGAACCATAGTTTGAAATAACGCATCGTAGAGTTAAATATTGCGTTACAGCTGGACGAACGTCTGCGGGGCAATTTCTCGCTCACCAAGGTGGCCCTCTTAAGTTAGATCTCAAGATAGATTATTTACCTGTTAGATCGCTGCATTAGTTATGATTTAAGTAGCTGTCCCACCAGATGGATGATGGTGTGTTTTACCACGTGTCTTTCTCACGTCCAGTTTAACCTAATAAGACATTTGTTATTTTATGAAATTTATAAGCTTGATTCGACAACTTGCTTCATTTGTTTTTATGAATACTTATATTAAAACTAGTATTAAAAGTACACCCATTGCTTGAATATTAACCGGTATGGAACTGTTAGACGATTGTGTTAAAAGATATAAAAGATGTAAGCAGCGGTAACTATAGCAAAGATTTATCATAAAACAGATCAAGATTTCAAAATTAAAAATGGATACGGCTTTTTTTTTAAATAGAGTAAGTTATTTATTGTTAATGGGAAGAAAAGACGCAAAGCACGCGAGCTCCCCTATTGCTCAAGCTTATAAATAAGTGATGGATTAAATAGCAAAGCTATTATTATTTGTTAATTACGGCTACAGCCGTATCTAAATATAATATTCTTTAAACTGTAAAGAACACCTGGACACGTGAATTGAACCTGTGACTTTTGACAAAGTACGCCAATGATCGATTCAAGTGCTCAGATCTCATTTTTCAATTTAAAGTATATTATAAATAAGTGCCTGCATAATGAAGTAAATTTACCATTAAGAGCGCCACCTGCTTAAAGAGAAATATTCTCGCACTGAGGTATTTCTTATGGAACTGACAGTTCTGAAGCATAAAGCCACTATATCAATCCTTGATTATGTTAGATTTTCTTTTGTAACCCTGTTAAAAAAAATTTACTTTATTTATTTGAGGTATTATAGATACAAGCAAGTTTCTGATCAATTGTTTTGATCTCCAAACTGTGACATTTCACGCTAAACGTAATTGAAAATGATCTGATTTTACCTTTTCATACAAGTTTTAAGAACTATGAAACAACCAATTTAATGTTTTAAACTCAATATGAACGTGTTTATTCTTCTCACCTCCATTTGGCATGAACCATAGCTTAAAATAGGAGCTACGTTTTAATTAACACATAATTTCTGAAAGTCTGAGATATATTTCGTTGCTCTGCCAGGTAGCCCCCTTAAAATAATTTACTCAATTGATCCAACTGTTTATTCAAACCAAATTTATTAAAACATACATGTCAAAAACAATTTAAATAGTCAGATGAATTTAAAATAAACATAGGATAAAATATGTCAAATAATTATTTTCAAACTTTGGACACAGATAAACAGCTTACCAGCATTATTGAAGCGCAAAAATAAAATAGGCTGTTTTTATCAATATGATATCCTCTAATATGATTATGTTCGTAACAAACATTCTCCCAACCACGTCTCACTACCCTGGTACATACGCATACTTACAAAATTACGTTGAAGGATTAGTGATAAGAAAGGTTTAATTACGAGAATGTGTTCCCCAAATTTGAGTGGAGTAGAAGAGGAAAACGATTTAGGAAAAATTACTCTCAATACACCCGACCGGGATTCGAACCAGAATATATATAATAGGCATGTTTGTATATTGCAAGAGTGACGCCTTAGACTATTCGACCACTGCATAAGTCTGTGACAAATGTTAACGAAGTCCTGGGGTAGTTTCCCATGTTCAGGTGTAACTTTCCAAATTTACGAAGTAACTCAAGTTAGTATTTTCCCATAAATTTGACTTGCTCTTAAAATCACTTGATATATTTCATTCATAGAATTAAATTTTAAATGTTTGACATACTGCATCATTTTAAAATCTTTAAAGGCAAAACATAACATTTATTTGTTGCTCTCAAAAATTTGTCCCCTCTTAGACAGGGCAATATTATTATATAAAATAAAATGTATCTTAAAAATTTGGATCCAAACGAGGATTGCGTGTGTGATAAGTTTGAGGTTTGATAGAAACTTTCAACTAATTTTGAAAATCTA
Organism: Timema bartmani; assembly: GCA_902151455.1. Classification (NCBI taxonomy): domain Eukaryota; kingdom Metazoa; phylum Arthropoda; class Insecta; order Phasmatodea; family Timematidae; genus Timema; species Timema bartmani. The sequence continues at coordinate 143,843 of CABFWB010000371.1, read as the reverse complement.
ATAATATATTTGAACAACTATTTGAAACTATATTCCAACTTTTACTTTGCGATCTGTCACTCCTCATATAAGTTTTAACACACTTAATAAGTGAAGCTTGGTAATTTTTTGTTCTATACTTAAAGTGATAAACATTATAATGGAACATTTCTTTTAATTTCTTTAGCACCGCTTCTTACTAACCGTTTGGTTATACGCTTATGTACTAATCACTCTAATGTTTTAGGGATTAGGAAGGTTGAATTTAGAGGAAGTGTAACGAATTTGTTTGGAGGGAGAGTATAAAACAGTTTATGTAAAACCACCCTTAGTACACCCGAATGGGATCAAACCCCGAACTCACCGTCTTTAGCAGTCTAATCTATTTCAAGAGTAGTGCCTTAGACCATACGACCACCGAAACAGGTTGAAATTACAGTTGATCATGAAAGTCCTAAAAACTACAGCAGGAACTCAGTAAGTGAGGGAAAAACATAATTAATTACAGCTTGAAATATATTAGAAAACTATCTTATCTTAAAAAACACCACAAGATACATTCTCACTTGGCAATAAGTTATTTAAGTAGCGTAGATTATACGAGTGTTTGGTAGAGCAAGGCTTAGTAATAAAGTAATTTCGGTATGAAAATAATTGGCGCCGGTAATCGACCGCCAGTGGGCCACTCGAATGAGTAAGTTAATCGCTTCGAGCGTTCTATTAATCCAAAGTGAAGGGCTTATGGGATAACAGTAAGGCCACATATGACATGATTATCTACTTGAGGCACTGTGACCTGTGACCCTTCCAGGGTCCACCTTGTAAGGTGATATGTAGCATTCTCTTCTTACCCCATAAATAAGACGAACACTCCCTCCCACGTTGTAAGAAGAATCCTAACTGCCGTAGGATATGTGGAGGATCATTAACAAAGTGCAGAGCCTTCGAGTGACCATGATTAGTCATGTCAAAATATGTAATTATGTTAATTAAGAACAGGGTTGGACAAAGCTTAGTACTTTTCAAGATCATTGACTTACAGTTATATTGAGACACCTTTAATAATTTTTCAATTCTAATTGGAAAATAACCGGTTTCGGTGGCCGTGAGATCTATTGCACTACTCTCGCAGTAGACTAGACTAGACTACCAATTATAGGGAGATCGAGGTTCGATTCTCGGTCGGGTGTACTAAGGTTGATTTTTTTCAAAATTGTTTTCCACTCTTTCCAAATGCGGGTACTCTTCCTATAAATATAACTTCCCTGAATCCTAAAACTATTAGAATAATTAGTACATAAGCGTATATTTATTTTATTTTATTTATTTAGCACCGCGTCTTACTACCCGTTCGGGTTATACGCTTAAGTACTAATTACACTAATTGATTAGGAAGTGGGAAGGTTGAATTTAGAGGAAGTGAACCCGCATTTGCGTGGAGGGAGAGTGGAAAACCATTTAGGAAAAACCACCCCCAGTTCACCCGACCGAGATTCGAACCTCGATCTTCCCGTCCTCGGCGGTCTGGCTCAACACGACTGGCGCGTTAGCCAACTACGCCACCGAGGCGGGTATAAGCGTATAAACCGAACGGTTAGTAAGACGTGTTGCTAAGAAAATATTGGAAAATACGAAAGTTTTGGCTAAAATAATCTTATAGAGTTGACAAATTAAATAAATACACAACAAATAGGCATTACTCAAGACCATAAATACTAAGAAGTATTTAGGCCTATTTCCAAATAGGTTGAAATAAATTCTCTCAAAAGGTGTATTTATATTGTTTTTTTCTCAGTAAATCTTCCATTATTTTGATGATTCTTCATATAATGTGGTACATTTTCGTCTATTTCTTCACAAGGGAAAAGTGCCATTTAATATTTGTTCGATTGTAATAGTTAATATTAAAAGATATGAATAATATTCAAGGGAGACTACATTTACAATGATATATTTTAAATATACTTGTAAATAAACATAAATACTGTTGCTTTAAGTTTTAACAAGAGTATAAGTGATGTCAGCAGCTTACAGTAATTTATGATCAGATTTCCTTTCGACATCTATGTCTGCAACACTTATTAAAAATACAATTATTGATATAACTAATTTAATTATTTGTTGTAATTTTTAATAAAATTATGAGTCAACGACAGTATTATAACCTTTCTTAAGTTTTGGGATTTTATCATAAAATACTTAATTTAAAAAAAATAAAATATAACCTTTTATCAAGAAGTTCTCATGTAAAGGAACACAATAATTTTATAAAACTCACATCACCAAACGGATGATTATATATATGTTTATAAATTATATATGTCCCTATTTTTATAACTATATATATAACTCTACTTTAATATATATAAATATATCCCTTTATTTATATACTTGTATATATATATGTGTGTGTACTGCAACATTCTAGGTTCGATATTAGAAAATAAAAAAGCAAAAAATTATACTACTAATGATAAGACTCACCATAATTTGTCCTAATAACTCCAAACATATTAGATTATTTATCATTTAATAACCTTTTGTCTCCACATTAGATAGAACAGACATGCAGGACAGATTACACTAAATGTAATATTTTCTTTACTTTACATACATTACTGTTTCAAGACTGTGGACTAGGTCAGTTTTATTCATGTCATATATTTTCCACTTACCGGCTGGCTAGGCCTGTCGTAGCTTCATATGCCTTATAATCTAACTTAAGACTAGGAAAAGGCAAAACATCCAGTCCCCGGCCATTAGTTTATTGTGAAAGGGTAAATTCATATTTTACATCAATGATACATTTTTCGGCAATGCCGGGAACTGAACTCAAGACCCATAGCACAGCAGGCAGAGACGCTACCGACTGAGCTAAGGTGTCTATAACAATATGTGATCAAAGATAGTAAACATGATTAATTTTTTTTTGAAGATCCCATATGTGTAGAGGACTCTATAGTACTAAACGTATAATGCGTGATCATTCTAATTACCACACTGGTTATAATTCAATAGATAACAGAAGTTGGTGCAATACTCGGGGTTTTTCCCTCATGTCTCACAACCCGTGTGGGCTATACGAACTAATTCCGATTATTATTATTATTATTATTATAAGCACCGCGTCTTACTACCCGTTCGGGTTATACGCACTTACGCTAATGTGCAATGGTAGGGTAATTGTGAGATGAAATGGAGGACCTACAGTTTAACGTGGAATCCGAACCACGGTGGAGGCCTGGCATTCCTCACATTCACAAGTTGTGATTAATACACAACTTGCCAGGGGTGAAGGAAGGGTTTGGTATTCAGATAAATCTGTGCCAGGACCGAGGATTGAACCCCGGACCCTCAGCACAGAAGTCTGACACCTTACCCCTAGACCACCAGGTCACCAATTCCGATAATGTATAGTAAGTGAGCAGGTTTTAATTTAAAGTAGAGATAGGCCCTCGAATCCTTAAGAATATTAGAAATTTGAGGATTCGAGAAAATCTCGGATTCGGTGACAAAAAAATTATTATAATTATATGATTAACTTAACAAATAGGCCCCATATCAATAATCTATCACTGAATGTATATGAATGTTGTAGTGAATTAATTATAAAAAAAAGCATATAATCCGAACGGGTAGTAAGACGCGGTGCTAAATAATAATAATTATAAGAAATGATGTTAACATTTAGTTACTATTGGTATTTTATATTATTTTATTCTATTTATATTTTCTTTATGTCCATAGTTAGTACGAATTCGGATTTGAGATTTGGGATTCAAAGAGAAATGGGAGATTCGGATTGATATTCGGGATTCAAAGATAAATTAGAGATTTTGATTCGAGATTTGGGATTTGAAGATACATTGGAGGTTTTGATTCGAGATTATGGATTCAAAGATAAAATGGAGATTTGGATTCAAGATTCGGGATTCGAGGATAAATTGAAGATTTGGATTCGAAATTCAAAGATAAATTAGATATTTGGATTCGAGATTCTGGATTAGAAGTTAAATTGGAGATTTGAATTTGAGATTCAAAGATAAATTGGAGATTCGGATTCGTAAAATAGTGGATTCGTCCCAACTCTGATTTAAAAGAATTGTAGCCAAATTTTTATGAGAGGAGAGTGGAAATCCGTTTGGGAAAAAGAACATCCTCAAAACACCCGTACCGGGATTAGAACCTCGATATCCCCATCGTCAGCAGTCCAGTCTATTGTCGATTGGTTGGCAGACCTTTATTTATGTATGATATTTTAAACCAATAGGCCTACTATATGACTTCTCTTATATAAGTTCCCCCATTGTTAAGAGCATCTTTGCACCCTTTGTTGATCCTGTAGTTTTAGATATGATTGTCTATATCGGCATTTCCACAGAAAAATGTAATTTCCCAAAAGTTTGATGGCCCCTTTACAACTGACAAGATAAACTTGTGTCGTTTGATCCTTTATATGAAATCCCATTAGTGGGCTTATCGTGTAAAACATAATATGCCCTGATATTATGTATGTAAAAAAAGACATTACCTCGTTCATTTTAACACATGTAAGTTTTTTATTGCTCTTCCCCTACGGCCATTCATGGGATTTATGTGGTCTGAAACTTGTTTATAACTACTCTAATTTATCAAAATAAATACAATATTTACTCAAGAATTTCCCATTATCTTGAATAAAAAACTGGTAAGTTTTCTCTATATTTCTATTTTATAGTCTATATAATCTAATAATTCTCTTAATTTCACTTATGGTGTATATATTTCTCTCTCTCTCCCTCTCTCTCTCTCTCTCTCTCTATATATATATATATATACACTTATGGTGTATATATTTCTCTCTCTCTCTCTCTCTCTCTCTCTATATATATATATATATATATATATATAGAGAGAGAGAGAGAGAGAGAGAAAGAGGGAGAAATATATATAATACAAATACTGTTTCCTTCACGACCCAATTACATAAACTTTAGATTGTCAATTAAATAATAAATATACTAAAATAGAATATACACACACACATATACATATATAATCACGCCGTTCCCTTACAGAATTCCTATAGCTCAAAAAATCACAACTCCAAATTTAATCCATCCTAACTAACTTTCTCCACACTTTCTTCACTTCAACAACATCCATACATAGTCTTGCATGAGGTTTTATTCTTAAAGCTCTTTACATTTCCCTTTTTCACACATGCGTCCATAAATATATAATTAGATATATGAATGTATAGTATTTAATGAAATTAGCATTACATTTATTTGAATATATAAATGTATTTAACAATAATTTAACTACATTATTAATTTTCCATCTAATACAATAGAATATACATGCCTGAAAAATACATTTAAATAAATACATATTTTATAAATATCATTGACACAACAGTACTATTAGAGATTAATATATAGAATACATTAAAAGATTAATTAAATGATACAATAAATTAAGTAGACAAATAATTATGTATAATGCAAATATTTAGGCACATTAAAATATAAACCACATGACGTCATTCTCACCAATGTTGAATGAATAATTTTGTTCGCGGCTTTTGACGGGAAAGCGTTACAAATGAACGTATTAATTTGAAGTCAGTGGATTTGGAGAGCGTAACAATATGTGCGCCTTACAACTTTATTATGGTTTGAAAATGATTCTAGGCTAACGTAAAGTGGTTATGCTGAAAAGTATAAGGCTACTCTTCAAAGCAGTAGTTCTTAATAAATTTGGCCCATAGAAGAACTAGGACTACATATTCGTAGACCGACGAATTTCCAAGATAATTATTTTATTGTGATTCGACATACAGTTGGAAAAAAATATTATATCTACTTTCATATATGAATACGTCAAGTCATGTGTTATGCAGCTGTCACTTTTATTAATAGTATCGATAACTATAAAATAATAATAATAGTGGATCGCAAACAAATGTGTTTATACGTATTTTATAAGAATCAAATTGGAGCTTTCTTTAGCATGTAAGTTAGCTTTGGCCCTATAGTAATATCAGAAGATCTAGTAACTTTTATATCGACCCACTTTGATTGTTGAATAATCCAAGGCACCATTCTTTCCCATAGACTTGACTGTCAATGACGGGGATATTCCAAGTTCCAATTCTTGCCAACTGATTTGATTTTTTTCTTAGATGGTTTTCCAATCTCTTCGTGCAAATGTGAGAACACTTATTATAAATTCAACCTTCCTCATTATAAATACACTACCATAATTATAGTAGATATGCGTATAATCCCGATGGGTGTTAGGAATCGGTGTTAAAAAAAATCTTTTCTAGCTATTTTATGAAAATTGGATGGTGTCAGAATTCGGTGCTGGTGTCTGGGGTTCAATCCTCGGTCCCAGTACAGATTTATCTTATTGCCAAACCCTTCCTCCACCTCTGACAAGACGTGTATTAATCACAACTTGTGAACGTGTGGAATGTCAGACCTCCACCGTGGTTCGAAACCCACGTTAAAATGTAGGTCTTTCATTTCATCTCACAATCACCCTACCATTACACATTAGCATAGGTGCGTATATCCCGAAAGGGTAGTAAGACGCGGTGCTAATAATAATAATAATATAATCACTGGACGCTTTGCCCAGAAACAGTCATAAGCAGTTTAAGATGGGGAAGCAGGAGAATCAAGAAAAGGTAAGTGTGTATGCAATTTTTATATCAAAACATTTTTCGTTCAAAATGAGTAGAATAGTAATTCCCCAGTAGAAATACAAAGGTTAATTTTCTTCACATGTTGATATCAACAGTTCCTGAATATCTGTCGTGAATATAGCAGCATTAGATGAGAAACGTTTTAAATGAAGAGAAAAAGTATTTAATAAATTCCTCACCTTGACAGATATTTAAGAAGTGAAGAACATTAAACTCCATTTTTCTACTGGAGCAATATTTTATTTCTTTTGACAAAAAAAAAAGTTTCTATCAAAAACTTCAAAAACGCTTACTTTTTCTCTTGTTTCCTACAAGCTCACCTTAAGTAATTTCATCATCAATAATGGGGGCACTTTTCAAATATGGTCGAATGGGACTTGTGTGGCTGTTCTCCAACCCTTTCTCAAAGCTAATGCGGGTGATTTTCCTCTAAGCTACCCTCCTTGGGAGTAAACGTACAAACTAAACTCAGAAAAAAATACGACATTAGCTTAATGTATCTTACATAACATTTCGTTCTAAAATTAAAACGTTATTCCATTAGTTGGAACAAGTATTCCACAACTCATTATATAAGTGTGTAGACTTTCTTACATCATGTTAATGTTGTTGAGAGTAAAAAGTAGTTTTAAGGGTGTAATTGGGTTAATTTCTAGTTGGTCACACCACTCGCAATGCGACCTGAGCGAATGCGATGTTAGAGGTTCTTCTTTCCTTCTGGTAAGATTGAGACCTTGCCTATACCCAATATCATTGCTGAGGGAACTTTACTTTACATCCATTACTATATCCAGCTTATGGTCCGGTTCAGTTTTCTTTCCAAGCCATATGTTTTCCACTAACAACTTGCTAGGCCTGTCATAGCTTCATATGCCTTATAATCTAACTTAAGAATAGGACAGACACAACATCCAGTCCCCGGCCATTAATTTATCACTATGAAAGTTTAAACCCACATTTCACCAATGACAAATTTTCGGTGATGCCGGGAATCAAAACCGGCACCCTTAGCCCAATAGACAGACATGTTATCGACTGAGCTAAGGTGTCGGTTTGTTGAGGGAACTGCAGTTCTTATGGAGAAAAGCTTTATATTCGCTCTCTCTCTCTCTCTCGCCAAATCTCCTCGCTCTCAGTTATGTCTGAAGGTGGTGTGCTGGTGTAAGGAGTCATTGGCAACCTTGACTAACCAGCTTTGCAAACCTTGACCCATATTTGAGGGGAGATTGACCATACAAAAACGAGAAAATGACAACGCTGTTTCCCCAATAGTACCCATGCAGTTCCCTCAGCGATGATATCCAGTTGTAGTAGCGCAACTTACGCCCAAAATGCTCCCTTAGTTGCACCTTTTTAATTTGCTCCATTCAGTGAATCATGGCCCTGAAGTTAAACGATGAAGGTAGGTAGGATTTCTTTGTATATTTATGGGTATACGATCACAAGGGAAGTAGAGAGTGTATATACACCAGTTTTCTTACTAATGCACGTATCTGACAGTTATAAAAAGCTAATAAATATACTTTCACGTATTCATACGTCAAGCTATGTATGTAATATACAGCTGACATGTTTGAAATGTAATATCAATACCTATAAAATAACTCTAATAATAATAACTAGAGTTAGATGTTATAACTAACTTTAAATGTTCATTCTTAAGAAAATCAAAGTATACAAAAAAACGAGATGATTCATAAGTGATTATATGGAAGTTTTAGTCTAAGATTGAATAATTTGTTGCTGTTTGATTTGATGGGGTGTAACACGATATTTTACCGTGTTATAAATTTAAATATAAATTTTATTAGCACCAGAATTATTCGTTGATCTTATGATGGATTTTTTTTTATCAAACGGATACTCAGCTTTCTTTCTAACCCATCTCGTGGTGTAGTGGTCAAAGCATTTAGCTACGAGCTGAAAGGGGAACTACCACCACTGTCACCGGGGTTGGGTTAATTAGACTAAAGTTGGGTTTAAGTGTTTCTACTGGTTCTACACCCTCGTACTCGTCTCATTGGGACATGATAGAATCTCCACGGAGAGGGTGTACGATTAGTACATTCGGGCGTCCCCTGGGCAATGGTACATTAGTACTGGAGGTGACCTGGTGGTCTAGGGGTAAGGTGTCAGATTTCTGTGCTGAGGGTACGGGGTTCAATCCTCGGTCCCGGCACAGATTTATCTGATTGCCAAACCCTTCCTTCACCTCTGATATAATAATAATAATAATAATTATTATTATTATTATTATTATTATTATTATTATTAATATTATTATTATTATTATTATTATTATTATGATAATAATAATAAGTACTGGCTAATCTTTCCACTATTGGGCTGCGATTGATGTAGCCCATAAGTGCAATATTAATTATTAGTTTACTTCCCTAATTTTGTAATTACTTTATTTCTCGCAATATTATAAAAATTCAAATTAGCTATAAATCTCGTGTACAACTCCCGGTAAAACGCTAAGAGACAAGTTGTCCAACCACAAGGTTGCCGGTCACACACACACCAACATAACTCGATGTAGGAATTCCATTCTTCTTTAGAAATTCCTGCAACAAAGGATACGGCTACAAAACAGGTTTAAGCTTTTCTTAGCACCAAGAAGGTACCTACATTCCTTAAATATAGGTTACCCCCCCTTTGCAATGTACAGAAATATTTAAATGTTACAGGGGAGTAACTTTTAAATTAGTAAAGTTAAATAAATAAGTTAAACTGAGACCCGGGTCTAATTTCTTAAAAGGACCATTTAAAAAATGTTTATAAAAATGCGCCAGTTAACTTCAGATTTCTCCCCCCATCACATCTTACTTCCCGTTCAGGGTAGTACGCATACAATAGCCACGTAAGGAAGATAGGAGAGGGTAAAGCACAAATGTATAGGAAATGTACCCATAATTGCATGCATAGATAGAGTGAGAAGACATTTAGGAAAATTACCTTCAGTTACATCCGACCTTGAGACAAATCCTAACCACCAGAAATACAGTCAAACATGAGAGTTAGACTATTTATTCAACCCCTGATGCACGTTTAACTTTTGTCCTTTAATGCCACAAGACAAATTTTTCAAAAAATTCTTCTTCTAACAGTCGAACTAATCAATATTGGAAATGAAACTTCAAATATAGGTATTTTCGTAAAGTTAATTTTAACTTTGTGCACTGCGTTTTACTACCCGTAGGGGCTGATCTCATATCTACACTAATAAGGTATAGATGGTATATAATAATTTGAGAGAAAATGTACTCACAATTTTACTAAGGTAGAGCTGGAAGCTATTTATAAAAAATAAAGCTCGAATCCCAGCTGGCAATTTTCCACGCAATTGCATGTACACTTCCTCTCAATTCTATCTTTCTCATACTCATGTGTCCCATTCTAGTTGAAATTCGAATTAAAAAGTTACCTCCTTTAAGAGAAGCTGTCAAATTATAGTATTTTTAATAATACTATCTCTCCAAAAGCACTTGTTTTTAATTTCAACTGGTGGTTTCTTTAAACTGTACAATTTTATTTAAAGAAACTTAAGTGTAATAGTAACAGTGTTAAAATTTCACTGAAAAGTGAAATACAAATTTTAAAATATCAAAAATAACATCACAAGAGGAAAATGTGCTAGTAATGGCTACCAAGGTGCAAAGACAGTATGGTAGTACTTCCCTTCACACTATCGTTGTTTATTCTCTTGCAGTTATCCCGGATAGGTATAAAGACATGAAGAAAGAAAATAATTTGAATATCTAAGGAAACCAATAATATCACTGTAACATCAATGACGAACATTTTACCACACTTTAAAAGTGAAGCCAATGGTTCTTGAAGAGCTAAATAAAATCTGGATTATTTCATAAGTATTTACAGCTTAGAGCTGAAAGTTTAAGACACATGGATAATGTAACAGAGGGATAGATCGGCACTCAACGTAGTGCATAATTTTTTATTTTTCTATTATTACACCAAAGTGAACTCTACGCGAATGCTACTAGCTAATTTCTTCAAACTCCAATCCTCTTAATTGTTTCCTTAAAGTATATAATCATATTATTTTTTATTACCACTTATTACTACCGGTTCAGTTTATAAGTACATTTGAGTATCTCTCTGATGGGGTAGGGATGAGGAAGGTTGCATTTAGAGGAGGTGTACCCGCATTTACACGGAGGAAGAGTAGAAAATAATTTAGGAAAAAACACCCTCAGCACATCCAACCGGGATTCGAACCCAGATCTCCCTGTCTTTTTCAGGCTAGTCCATTGCGATCGTGCACACAGTAATTATGAATTATATAATACGGTAGCAATAAATAATGTAGGCAAATTTGTTTTATATAAAATATTTAACAAATAATAAAAAGTATTGGAAGAATTGATTTCAAATTCGTTTTTGGAAATCGTACTCGTTCTTTCTAATTATAATTAAAATGACTAGCCAAATATTTTTAAATACTATGATGCATTATACATTTACATATTAGTTATCAAAAACAAAAATGTAAAGCTACATTTTTCAATATTATTTTGGTGTTTGTTATGTTTCAAAACAGAACCTTCTTGTCGACGTTTATGTACAAAATATTTTGCTGAATGTTTGAAACATATTTTTTTTAAATTAAAACGTTAATTAAACTGACCTATTGATAAAGTTTTATTTTAATAGTAATAGAAAAATAAGAGTCATCTCAGAAAAATATCATAATTAGCGGAATTGCATTAAGTAATTACTAGCTATTAAAATAACATATTACATTTTATTGCACCACGTCTTATTATCGGCTTATGCTATCCGAATAACACAAAAGGACTAGGGAGGAGGAAGGTACATTATAAGTAAATGTACCCTCACTCGCGATGAAAGTATAGTGGTAAAAAATTAATAAAAAATCGTTATTTGAATCTTGACCTAACTGTAATCGGCTAACAAGACAAGATAACCTTGTCGTTTAATCCACGTGCCTATTGATATGGTTTTTTAACGTTATTTTAATGAAAAGTAAGTCAATCCTTTGCTTTAACAAAGGTCAGACTAGTTTTAATTGCAAATAATACATCCCAATAGTGAAAATTCCCATTTCATCAATTGGACAAATTTCTGCTCATCAAGTGAACTGGCTTCTACACATGACCGTTTCACGAACTGGGCAAAAGTTGCATTAACTCTTGCCCAATTCATGAACTGGAACTTATTGTACTATCTAATAAAATATTCTTTAAATTAAAAAATAACACATGTATGTGGGAATCGAACGCAGGACCTTTGACTTAGTAGGCCAATGCTCTAAACACTGAACTAAACAGTAACCGTTCCATGCTCAGAGTCATTCTTCGCTAATATATTAAGTGAGAATCTGTGATGGACGTGTGGAAATCGTCAGCTACATATGGGTGATCAATTAATACCACGAGCTATCAGAAAATGCAGTCACCTTCTACTCGGCAAGGCTTTATACTGCCAAATGTACAGCACAATTAAAATTTTACGAATACGTATATAATGATTGATTAAATAGCAAAACTACTATATTTTATTATAACGGCTATATCCGCATCTAAATATCATATTCATATGAAAATTTCAGTGATTAGAGCATTGGCATACTAAGCCAAAAGTCACCGGTTATATCCCAGTGTCCAAGTGTTATTTTTCTATCTACGGAATATGATGTGTAGAAGCGGCTAAAATTAATGTAATTATCAAATATAATAGCTTTTCTATTTAATCCATCATATCTACTACAAATTTAACTGAAATTAATTTTAAAATATCATATTAAACTAACTAAACCTAACTTACCCTAACCTTCCATTCTAAAACGATTAAAAGTTAAATTAACCCAAGTACCAAGTCTGTTCTTCGCTTGTCCATTTCATGGACCGGGTAAAAACTAGCTCAGTTCCCTGAATTTGGTAAAGATCAGAGTTACCCAGTCCATGAACTGGGCAGAATAAGCGCTTTTCATTTATTAACTTTACTATTTTTTGCCAAATTCTTGAAATGGTCAAGAGGAGAGGCCAATCCACAGAATGAGCAGAATTTTGCCCGATTCAAGCAATGAGAAAATTCACGAATGGAGTGTAACACATACAATATCATAAACTGAAAGAACAAAGTGTACCTACTTGATTAGTTAAATTATATAACGCACTAGTTTCGTGTTGAGCTAGATTACCGAGGACGGGGAGATCGAGGTTAGAAACTGGGTCGGGTGAACTGGGGTTGGTTTTTCCTAAATGGTTTTTCACTCTCCCTTTACGCAAATTCTGGTTCACTTCCTCTAAATTCAACCTTTCCCATTCCTAACCCATTAATGTATTTAGTACTTAAGCGTGTAGCCCGAACGGTTAGTAAGACGTGGCGCTAAATAAAAAATAAATAAATTACAAACAAACCTAATCTCCAATTATTATTTTTTAATACAATATTTCCATCAGCCAATAATATAGAAGGAATCAAGTAGTAATAATAAAAAGGTGCTTTTATAAGTTATCATGGGTGGACTTGGTTTCAATGTTGAGGTAGTTAAAATTATTAGAATGTTTTTAAAAATGAGGTTAACGACCAAACAAAATAAAAGGAGGTACGTTTAAAACGTAAACACGAAAGATATCTTGTCCTCAAAGCCATTAAAATTCACACCAAGTCTGCGTCCATGTCTACCATTTTTGGAACATTCTATTTCGACGTTTCGAAACATCCATCGTGAGAGGATACGTACGCGATCCCTTTTACCGAAACATTTCGTCATTTTAATTCACCTTAGAAGGTGAATACGCCTTTTTGTAATAATACGATTGTGTCTGTAATAAAATGGCCTGTGTTGTAAAAAGCACAAGACCTGCATTCCTATGCACTCTAGACCGGTGAGTGTGCATTCTAAGTCTTACCGCCGGTAGAGGGGCGGTTCTGTTGATGGCTAGACCGCTCGGGGATTGATAAGCTTCCAATGTTGCCTCCTAAACATCCATTGCGTCATGGTTTGAAACGACAAGAGTGGCTTATGTCCATTAGGGTCAAACGGATGCTTAGTATGAATTCCTTCCTTTTAAACTTTTCATTAGATTTCACTCAGCAGACAATAAATCATTGTTTTGTATGTTTGTCAAAATGAGAGTACAATTCCTATAATTCAACCTTCCTTATACTCATTAGCGTAATTAGTAAACACGCGTATAACCTGAACAGGTAGTAAGACGTAATTTTTAAAAAAAGATAAATTTTAGATATAATAATTTTGATCAAATCAACTCGAATATAAAACCATGAGCTACAAATTAACTAGGGCTTTTTCCGACAACAGTGTGCAGGGCGTTTGCTTAGTCTGGTCTGATTTAGAAGTAATGGGAAGGTCAGGGTTCGTACCTCGGCAGGTGTGCGGGGTTTTCCCTTTCCTAGATGATTTACTTCTCTCCCTCCACGAAAAATTGGTTATATTTCCTCTAAATATTACCTTCCTCATACCTACTCTATCATTGTAAATATGTCGATAGTCTGGACGGCTAGTATGACGTCTATAAAAAATAAAAATAGTTAAGATTAACTGACACTAATCATTTTGCACTACTCGCTAATACTAAACAACATGAAAATTGAATTAAGGTCGTGAAATGGCCTTTCAATAGAAACTCACCTTAATGTAATGGTTTTTTTTATTCTCAACGTGTTAGAAAAAACCTACGGCAACAGGTAGTAATTTTGAAACATAAAAAATAATTTCCACAAGTTGGTTTGAGTTGATCTTTCCAAACGTGAACGTACTGGCCATGAAGATGTTAGCTCAACAGCTATAAAAAAAGTTTTTAAAGAGGAACTTGACCCTTTCCAAATGGGGGCCTTAAACATAGTGAGTCTACAATCCGAAGATTGGTCCTGATGATGTGTTTCCCATTCGTTCCTAACAGTGCATGCACTTATCCCTTCAGCTGATTAGTGTCGCCCAGCAGTATAAAACACATGCATCAGGAAAGGCTGGTAGTTTCTCGTTGCTTTACACACTGAATTTCTATGAGCTAACAGCTTTGGTCAAAAAATATATCTTATATACCTTCCGGACATATTTTTCATGCCACAATCGACACGGAAAGGACGACTTCAAAGGAAGTTGTACACTACGGATTTTCTTCGCTCGGTAAAAATCCGTTGAGCTCAGCCAGGCTCGAACCTGCAAACATCGGGTCGTAGGGTGAGCACTTTACCCCAAGGCTACTGAGGTCGTTAACTATCACTTATAAATGGTTAAAAAAATAAAGTGAACCACTCCTAAATATTTAGTTTTGTACTTTTAATTATTTTTTTTAAAACACTTTGTTGAGGCTTCTATGAGTCTTACAGCTCATTAAAACTAAAAAGATGATTATTTGAGAATTTACTTGACGTGTCTTTTAACTGTATAAAGCATGAGCAATCTAATTGCATATTGCATACAGGAGATATATTTTTATTGACTATGAGCTCTACATTTCGACATAATATGGCAATCACTTTTTTTATTAATCAAGGGGAGGTGCAATAATGTTTCCCCGCTTAGGGTTTTAATTATGACCAAAACCCACCTCGGTGATTGAGTGGTCTAAACTCTTAAGGCATCACTCTCGCAATATAATAGACTGTAAATTACGGTGATATCAAGGTTTAAATCCCAGTTGTATACACTGAAAGGTTTTTACATTAATAGTAATCAACTCCTCCTCCACGCAAATGCGCTTACACTTTCTCTAAACTCACTCAACCTTCTTTATTCTTAAACTAACGAGTAGGGAACAAGGTGACAATTTTTTTAAAGTGACCATATCTTATTTTGTCTTCAACATATACACTAACTAGTGCTTCTGAATAAAATAAAATATACCAGTACAATCATATCATTAACACCCTAATCCATCTCAAGGTTAGTAGCGAACTTCATTTAGGCAATGGATTCATCTATATCAATAAAATGAAGAGTTTGTCCGTTTGTCTGTTATAAGAGCTACGAGATATCTTCCGCACACAGAAGTCTGAAATTTAAAAA
The DNA here is from genome assembly GCA_902151455.1 of Timema bartmani. NCBI lineage: Eukaryota > Metazoa > Arthropoda > Insecta > Phasmatodea > Timematidae > Timema > Timema bartmani. The sequence goes on along the minus strand of CABFWB010000371.1, from coordinate 128,142 downwards.
TTAATAGCCCGTATACACGAACATTAAGCTCCGGCTACATGGATCCGTACCGCACCGCACAGCATTTTTTCGGTGGAATGCTATCCATGTTTTTAAATGCAAGTGGCTACACGGAGCCGCACCGCACCGGCGCGGACGAATCGTCAAGAGAGCAAAGCTCCGCACTTTTCCGGTGCGGTGCGGACCGTGTAGCCACCTACTACCGGAAATAAAATGTTCGGGAGCTTCCGAACTTTGTTTTCATGGTAAAACTAGGCATTTGTTTCACAGCCGTGTCACGTGTGACGCTGTAGTAATTGTTTCCAACATTACGTACAAGATAAACAATATTATATACAACAACTTATTGAACAACAAACATTCTTCTTCTTAATTATTAGCTAGCTTAAAACTTTATTCTTTTTAATCAATAGCTAACTTAATTTAATGAAAATAGGTGAAAACCTTTGCAAGTAAAAATAAAAATACAAACTTATTTTGTAATAGAACTCGGTCTATAAATAATATAAAAATTGTTAGAAAATGCGGTGCGGTTCGGCTCCGTGTAGCCATACCTTATCCACCTCAAAGCTGGAATTTTAATAGTTTTCACTATTTTATTTTTTTTCAAATCGACTAAAAACTTGGTCGGAAGATGATATAAAATGAATAGCTGCGCGTTAATTACCACAAATAAATAAAATAAAATAAATAGTGACTCCAAATGGAAGGTACATGTCCTGTGGATCCCAAGCGGCTGCCATAACCATCGATAAACACGGGCCCTGCTGAATCTACAATTTAATTTGCATAGGAAAAGCATTTTATAAAATACAAACACGTCTTTTTGCAGCCAGTGTTGATAATATTTTACTATATTATTAGTGTTATTTCATAGGTATTTATAATATCTGTCAAAAGTGACAGCTATAAATCGCATGTCTTGAGGTATGATTACGGGAAAGTAGATTTAATAACTTTCCTATCTGTCAGATAGTTAGGCTCTCCGTATGAAAATTGTAATGTAACAGTTATGTCCTTCTTGACGTCACACCAGAAGAGGAGGGGGTTGTAATCTCGCACAATACGTTAATCCGGCTCTCCAATCTATTCTCCTCGAGGTCAGTATTGTCACGGAGTTTGCGAGATACACCCTCTCCATTTCCCACCACCTTCCACCTTTCAATCAGAGGCGGACACTTCATGGGAACTTATAAATCTCCCAAGCATAAAGAAAGGGTCTCTATTTACAATTCCACCAGACTTCGACAGAAAGATTATGGTAATTAAATTATTATAAAGGTTTGTATTATCTTATTATGTGGATAATAAACGCTGCAATTATCTATCTTGTTCATTTTTTTAAATTTTTTTTTTAGTTACACGTCTTACTGACTATCCTGGCTATCTGCATACTTACACTAATCGGATAGGAATTGGGAAGGTAGAATTTAAAGGAAATCTACCCGTGCAACCATGGAGGGAGTTTGGGAAATATATCTGGTAAAAACAACTGGTCGAAATATGAACCCTCATTTCCACGTTACCAAAACACTAGACAAGATGAGAAAGACGCTTTTCTTCTTCTTCTTCTTCTTCTTCTTCCCATTGATATGAATATTTATTTTGTTAATGAAAACTTTATAGATGTTTAATGTTGTTATTAATTGTAATCTAAAGGCGCAACAACCGAGTGATAATAGATCAATGATACTACTACTTTAATAACAATAGTAATATCAATAAACAACAGAGTTTTTGTCGGAATTTGAGTAGGAATGGGTGGATAAGGATATTTTTACCCTTTTACATCGGGAGGGGAGGTTCAATTATTTATCCAGGAAACTATGGCGCATAAGCTTGAAACGCACCTTCCTCCTCAATATTTCAAATTTGGTGTAGTTTTCAGGCAATTCCACCAGCCACTATAATATTTAGTATTTCATAGTAATAATATTAATAATAACTACTACTATTGTATGGATACCAATTTTTAATGAAAGAATTTAACATTCATCCGTAAATACCTTTAATAGGAAGTCCACTTTTAATCAAATAAACACAAGAATGGGAATTAGAATAGTTTAATAATCACATAAATCAATAATTATTTTTAAATAGAAAAAAATATATTTACCAGTAAATGTAATCGTAGGTTAAAAGTTAAACAGAAACAATGCTGATCAATATATATATATATATTTCAGCTAATAATTTTGAGTTTGAAATAATAGAATTGTTAGCATATATTACTTGTGTAAATGTTGTGGTTCGAAATATTTTATTAATTTTATTTATTATTGTAAGCAATAACGGGTTTTTTCTAATTTAGATTAAGAATTAATAATGATAATCAATAATTATACTTAAATACATATACGATATTTTATTTTTAACTAGGCAAGCTTAGGAAATCTATTACGAATGAAATTAATGTAGTCTAGCCTATGCAATTTCATTTATATAATAATTCTATCAATTATTCCTGTGTTATTCATTCAACCTTGGAAAGCGTACAGTTTTTTTTGTTTTAAAGTAGGTCACTCTTGATTATAATAAACGTTTTAATAAACCATGCTGTCATGGATATATGAGAAGAAGAATTTTGGTCTTTCTCAGGAAATATTAAGTGCGGCGAGTCATTTACATATTAAGAAGATATTTGTATGACAGCTATTGCGTTTATTGTATTGTTTTATTTATTTTATTAAGATATTTATTATTAAAATTAAATTTATATATATATATATTACAAAATTTTTCAAAGTTTTAAGTTCAAGTGCGGTAAGCATTGATAGATTAAACCCAACCAAACAACATATTTTTGAGGCTCCACAATTTTTTTAAGGGTGTAAAGAGCTTTGGAGTTTTAAAATATTGCGAACTTCTGATCTAGCAGGTTTAGCTAGAAATAAACCTAATAGCCTGTGACTACTATGTTGAGGTTGGACTCTATGACGAGTGTACCGGTAGCTATTTTTCACATATGATTCATCTTTGTGGCATCCCAACCTCTTCCCATGTTAATAGTTGTTGGACCCGCCTCGGTGGCGTAGTTGGCTAACGCGCTAGTCGTGTTGAGCTCGACTGCCGAGGACGGGGAGATCGAGGTTCGAATCTCGGTCGGGTGAACTGGGGGTGGTTTTCCCTAAAGTGTTTTCCACTCTCCCTCCACGCAAACGCGGGATCACTTCCTCTAAATTCAACCTTCCCCATTCCTAATCCATTAGAGTAATTAGTACTTAAGCGTATAAACTGACACTGACAACCACCAAAATTTAATAAAATAGTAATTAAACAACAGTAAGCCTAAGCTTAATCAATAAAAAGCTTCCCCTCTTCCTCACCCACCAGTGCATCCCAAAGGCACTTCACCTCTTCACACACTTGCGCAGTTCTTACTGCGCATCCCAAAGGCGCTTCCCCTCCTCTTCACACACTTGCGCAGTTCTTACTGCGCATCCCAAAAGCGCTTCCCCTCCTCTTCTCACACTCACGCAGTGCTTACTGCGCATCCCAAAGGCGCTTCCCCTCCTCTTCACACACTTGCGCAGTGCTTACTGCGCATCCCAAGCCATTGTTCTGTTCTCGGACTGACCAGTCGAGTCGAGTCGTCACGTCACCCACCATATTGCACTGCTAGTCGTCAGACATTTCAAAGTTATTCATATTGATTTGTTACGGTTTATTATTTTAGTGTGATTGTTCTTAGTCATGGACCGTTAGCTTAAAATTGTCTCTTTTAAAAGGACAGTAAGTGAAGTTGAAGAGGAAGAGTCGGTTGAAGAAACTCCAAGTGATTTAAGTGATGATCCTGGCTGCTCCAAACCTAACCATAAAAATGAGTAATCGAAGAGTAGCGGAAGTGCGAAAGTAAGAATATATAAGTGAACATTTACAACTAGGCTTTACATTTGTAGGCTCTGTCACTGATCCAAGCTCACAGTGTTTTATTTGTTTGGAACTTTTATCAAATGAATACATGAAACCAATTAAATTGCGCCGTCATCTTGAAACTAAACATCACTCATCGTATTTTTGAGTCAAAGTGTCCAGCCTTCAACCTGATCTTCAAGAAGTGATGGGAAAAAAGAAGAGGTTTCACTTATCTCACTAATACTAGATCCAAATGAATAAATTTGAACTTTTACATAATTAATACATTTTCATGTAGGCCTAACTAAGCTTTTTTGTATTAACTATTACTTTTATATTCATTATTATTACCCCTAGATTTAGTGTAGTAATAAAAGTATATAAAAACACATTTGACTCGGATTTACTGTGCCAAATTCCCAGTTTTGTAGGTTTTCTAACATTAATTATNCTCAAAGAGCCTCTTGGGGTGTCCTTGACTGGTAGGTGATTGGGAACCACTGGTCTAAGGCATCACACTCGCAATAGACTAGAGTCTAGTCACTTGACTGTCGATGACAGGGAGATCGTCATTCGATTACGGTTGGGTGTACTGAGGGTGGTTTTTTCATAAATAGTTTTCCACTCTCTCCAGGAAAATATGGTTACACTTCTTCTAAATTCATCTTTCCCTATCTCTAACCATTAGTGATATTGGTACATAGACGTATAACCCTAACGGTTAGTAAGACGTGATGCTAAAAAAAAATAATCAAGGATACACGTTCCTTAACAATGTATAGTAAAAGGTAGGGGTGTACCAATGCGGATACCGATGAATCGTTATCGGGCGATTATTAGTGCATCGGCAATTAATCGTAATCGGCGATTATTATGTCGATTAATCTTTTTTTAAAGTATAATTTAAATTTAAAAAAATATAGTTGGAGTTCAGTGATCAAAATGAAAAAAAAAACTAGTTTCGACTCTCGCCGGTTATGTATAAAATCTATTTTTGTATGCATACAATCTTTTTGTATTAATTACATTAACTGTTATCATTCTCTAAATCATATTTCCCAATAGTTATTAATAAATAATCGATAATCGGGATTAATTGGTGTAAATAATCGTAGCATGAACATTTATTTTAAACACTCGGTAATCGGTATCGGTAATCGGTTTTACTGAATCAGTACACCTCTAGTAAAAGGAATAAAAGGTATTACAGTTTAAATTCTTTAATAAGAGTAATTATTTTAAATAACTCTTAAAAATAAATATTAATTTGATTCTATTTAACTCGTGTTCGTATGATTTTAATGATGGAGTCACATTGGTTTAAATTATATTTACATACTTTTTTTTTTTTTGTATACAGTCTTTGTTTAGTTAGAGAACAAACACAGCACGTCTTGTGAGTGCGCTTTACAAGTGCGCATCGGGTGTGACTTGTGATAGATTAGGAACTAACGTTCACCAAACATTCACTTAAAGTAAAGAAACTAGTGTGTGATCACGATTCACGTAATGTATCGTAACAATTCCAACCAAACCCAGACGATGGATTTGAACTGTTTGAAAACCAAAATTTCACTAAAATCAAACTCAAGCATTTAGAGCTGAACAGGCTGCAAGTACTTGCAAAAGAAGTTTTTAATGGATACTGAAAATAAAATGTAACAAGAAGTTATAATGTTTTACAGTTGGCAAGACGCGGCCAACTTATCCGATTGAGTCATCTGCATACCATTAGCAAACAGATCAAGTAATACATAACCGTGTTGACTTTGCACGTTGCATTACATGTTGCATTATTTTCAATGTTCAATGTGTAACTTCTGGTCAATTGAGATTGAGCCGCTTGCTTTGCATGATACCTCCTATCTTCTTTTTTCTGTCTTAGCTCGCGGTATTTGCGGATGCAATGTTGGTGTAGTGACTTCCTTAGCAAACAAACTTCTGACTTAAAACAGTCGAACAAAATAAATACTTATTTATTTTTGAAAAAAAAGAAGATAATTTGACAACACTGATTTATTATTTAAAAAAATAGTCTAATTTTTATATAGCTGAAGCTGTATTTGTTTTACACTTTCAGTGCGTGACAAATTTATGAAATTTTTATAGTTGTGTTGATTGTCTTAAAGTATAGTATCATTAAGAATTAATATGAATCATTAATTAAAAATATAGATATAATTTAGACTGGGCTCGAATCCTGGTCGGGTGTACTGAAGTTGATTTAAAAAAAATTGTTTATACTCTTCATCCACGCTGGTGTGGGCACACTTACTCAAAACTCAGCCTTCCTCACCCCTAATCATTAGCGTAATTAGTAATTGTGTGTAAAGTCCGAACGGGTAGAAAGACGGGGTGGAAAAATGTATTTATAAATAATAGATATAATAATAAAAACTGGTGATATTATCACATAGTTTCTTGGATTGAGGCTATTCATTCCAACTACCCATCAACTGAGTAGAAGCACGACCTGCAAAGGAATGTATCTTCTACGGGTAAGGGTTCGGTCAGCCTGGCGAGCGTGCGAGCGAATGAGCGAGCGCGTGATTAGCAGATAGCTCTCGATAGTTGTTGACGAGGAGGCTCCAAATCTTGGCTCAGTGAACTGAAAGTAGTTTTTGACAATTGATTTATTGTTGTGGTTTTCTCATCCTCTCTCCACGCTAATGGCGATTCTTATTTGTAAAGGCCTACTTTGATTATAATATTGAAGTATTTCAACATATCACTTTTACATATTATATATATATATATATACTAGCGGACCCGACAGACGTTGTCCTGCCCGAACGTTGGCTTTTCGTTTGGGTGGCATAATTGATTTCGATAATAAAACAAATACTATGTGATCATCACAATTACAAATTCACAATGAACTCCAATTAGTGAGTAACACAAATATTACAAATTCAGTGTTTGTCAAGACAACATACAAAATAAAACATCTTTTCATTTTTGGCATTTCGCCCACAACTCCACAAATATCAGCTGTATCGAAAAACAAACATAACTATGAATTATTCTCAGAAGTTCAATTATTCATGAACTTTTCAGAAGGTTTTAACGGTCAATTATTGATGAACTTATGATTTTTTTAACGGTCAATTATTAATATTATATTCATTATTATAAATATTGGGGTGGTGGGTGTGGTGGTGGGGGGGGGGGGGTGAAATCTTGAGGTTACATGTTGTGATATGCAAAAAATCTAAAAAAAAATCCCCCCCCTAAAATTCCCTAAAAACTAAAAAAAAAGCCTAGAACCCGATTGTATCGCCACCTACCGGGTCCAATTGTGAATATAAACCATCCATGGACCCACTCAAACACACACAAAAAATTTCATTAAAATCGGTCCAGCCGTTTAGGAGGAGTTCAGTGACATACACACGTACAGAAGAATTATATATATTAAGATATATATATATATATATGGTTTATGATCTTACCAATTTAATTAGGCCGTTAGTAGCAAGTGTGCTGAACCTATCGATATTAATACAAATGTCAAAATGAGAAGTTTTCCTAGCACTCAATGAACCAACATACAATAATATTGCCTAGCGCCTGTAAACTAGACTGTACCGGGTCGAGCGCGCGTGCTCGAAAAATAGAACCAGTTCTATCTTCCAAGCGTGCGCTCTTTGTCCAGCCACCTCTCATTACAACCAATGTGTTCTATTTTATACTTTAGTTGCTCGCCCAGTCTGGCCGTCCCCTAAAATCCAAACTTGGATACAGTCGATATTATCCAGATAATGTTGAAATCTTCCAAAATACGTGGATAATGTTAAATGAGAGGTGATTAAATAATGTTTTTCGAAGTGTATCCCGTTAATATTGACACTATCCCCCTGCACTTGAATAATTTCAACATTTTAAGGTTGAGGTTAGGTTAATTAAGTTAGGCTAGGATAGGTTATATTAGGTGAGTTTAGGTTAGTGGAAAAGAAATAATCTAAATTAGGCATTTCGAATGTTAGTCCATTGTTATGATTCAATTCCAGAGATAAGAACGGCGTTCCAAAATAAAATCCGTAGTACACGTGTTTAGTTTTACATTTAATATTCCACGTTATTCAAGTTTTGCTGGATAAAAATGTCAAGATTATCCGGATAAGATCAAAAAATGAGATAAATTATTTTATATATCTGACCTCATCCACTGTACTTGGATAATGTCGACACATATCTCGGCTAATTTCGATATTATCAAAATTTCACGCACTACCCGTAACCTATCGACATCCAAGCAACGACTCCTTACATCCTTAATCCATGACATAGGCCCAAGTGTTATGAGGGGCGAGTGTGACTAGGCCGTGAGAACCGATGCAACGAAAGTTTTCATCTTTTTTTTTTTTACCTCCTTCTTCTTATTTGTGTGTGAGTGCTATATATGCCGTGAATCGTGTGTAAGGAGAAGAAGAAGAAGAAGCAGGGGGGTAGTAAAAAAACTTTGCGAGTGTTTATAAACAAATCCGAGGAATAAGTATGTCACGTCTGTTCGGTTGTCTGTTTTTACTCTTATATCACTCCTCTTCAAACTTTCTCATCTCTTTTCTTGTTCGCGAACACCCGTTGTGCGGAAGCGATGAATTATATGCCCCACGGTGTTACTAATATGCTCACTGCACTTTTTTATTTATTTTTATTTTTTACTCAGCAGTAAGCTCCTCTGACACTACCGGCTATAAACGACTTAAGGTTGGGTGCTAGTGAGCGCGAATTTAATGCGCTAATTTTGCAGTTTTTATAGCATAAACATTTTTTTAACAAAATAAATCAAATTTTTTTTCTTCTATAGAAACATATAGCTTAGTTTTCTGCACGTGCTAATCTCAACAGTTTTTTTAATATCTGGCATGAGCATGGTGGCATTTGGTGACAAACTTTTTAAATTAAGAGAAAAAGTTGTCATTAAATTCTAGGACCCCCTTGACAGATATTCAAGGACTGTTGAGATTAGCATGTGCAGAAAACTAAACTATATGTTTCTATAGAAGAAATATTTGATTTATTTTTGCCAAAAATGTTTATGCTGTAAAAACTTCAAAAATACTTCCCTAAACTCACGCTCAGTAGCACCCCATCTTAAGCTAGCAAACTCACATGATCAGGGGGAGATATTCAATTTGGAGAGAGGATGGGAAATGCCACTTTGGTATAACCATCTTCCCGTGAGGTCAGACAGATTAGGTCAGTCCTGGGCTGTATCCGATATCTCTATTTACGTGTCTTCATCTTGACATGTACTCTTGCCTGGTACATTGGTAAGAACGCAGAAAGGTGTAAATTTATCCGAATTGTCACAAAGGATGCCGATGCACGCCTCACACGCCACTTGAGCCCCAAGGACGGAATAAATACGTAGTCTACAAGTCTCTGTGCGGTGTTAGGTTGGCAACTGTTTTATTATTCTCTTTTCGTCTGCTATAGCTCAAAACTTCATGTTACCCACCATTTTAAATTATATGGGATGCTAATGCAGACACGTTCTAAAATTTATTAAGAAATAGTTTATTTCGAAAGATTAATTAATATAAACCTACAATATTTTATTAATTACAAGAGTATCAAATTGTTTATTGTCATACTTTAATTTTTTGTAAAACAAAGAGACAAAATCGATACAAACAATATTTTTTTAAATATTACCCTAACACTTTATCTCAGTTGGTAGAGTGTTTGTTTACTGGATTAATGGTCCCTGGTTCAATTCCTATCATGGACGAAAAATTTACCATTGGTGAAATGTCCCTTTCACAGTGATGAACTAACGGTCGGGGGCTGGATGTTGTGTCTTTTTTAGATTTAAGTTAATTTATAAGTTGTGTACTGATATAATCAGTCGGTTCAGAACGTGCAATTTAAATACTGCAAATAAATAAAATGAAAGATAAAAAAAAACTAGTAACGCTAGATACTGATATTGAGTATTTATGTTTTAATATTCATGCATGCATGCATGAAGACAATATACTAAATCTTAATTTCAAAAATGTTGTATTGAACAGTCTCCTGTAAAATTATGTTTATTGTCTAAGTGGCTCCCTATTGAGTAGCTCTCTCCTTCAATGATGTGAGTTGTTTTGGAAAACTGTACGTCAACAACAATAAAATTATATACTTTGATACACAGGCTACTTTAAATACAGTACGTTAAAGAGAAGGGAATTCAATAAAAATATTACATTAATAGGTTAAACATATATATATTATTTATATATATAAATAGTAAACTAAAATATGACAACATCGGACATACTTTCTCATATGGTCCATTACAGTTGGTAGCAACAGTTTCAATAAGTCAACTATCGATAAATTACCCTTAAATGAATTTTACTTAGAAAAACGAGCATACAACTTTAATTATCATGTCAAACACTCTCTAGATATACATTTTATAGAAAATCCTTAAAGACGTTTTAAAATATTTCTGAGCTTTCAAAAATTGTTAACTTAATAAATTACCCTTAATTTTAGGGTTAGTATTTTATACAAGGTATGACCATCTAAGATATAAATATCAAGTTTGAATAAATAATATCAAAACAGAGTAAATCTGAATAGGTAGTAAGACGGAGTGGGTTTAAACCCACGAACATCGGGTTTTCAGGTGAACACTTTACCCCAAAGCCACCAAAGTTAACATTTAAAAGCAAACAATCAAGAATGTGGATCAATAAATATTTAATAGTTTTTACTCATAATAAAAGAAAAACAATTACTTTTTAATTTTTAACTAATTTTAAATTGTGATGTGTAAAAAAAAATATTTATAACGTTTCTATAATTCTAAAATAAATTACAGTTTAAGTTTGTGAGCAAAATTTTGAGTTGATTATTTATAGAAAAATAGACTAAACGGCTATAAAAAATATTTAGCCTTAGCTTTAAACCTTGCGACTAGTACATCCTTTTTAAGATAGTTTAAGGTCCTGTGCATAAGAATGATGGTATTTAACTAATTACATCATTCCAATAATTAATATACAAGCATATCACTGGTAGCGCAAAGCTCCCCCGGAATTACAACATTAGTTGCAGTGAATCCCATCAGTAATAACAAGAAATATTATTTGCAGACAATAAAAAATATCTAAATAAATGTTTAACTTATCTTGCATGTGATGTGAAATTTTGTAGTGATAAATAATCTCAACAAAACTAAACTCACATAACAGGTATAAGTAGGTTCATATGAATACATTAATTAATCATTTCTATGCTGTATTATTTATGTTTGAACATTACTAGTGTCTATAATTACCACATGTATATTTTAAATTTTGTGTCTATGAATCAGTGTCAACATTTTTACCGGTTAGCTTAAAATTCGTGTAACTTTTTATCGTTGATAATCTGCAATATAAATCCATGCCATTTTTGTATATTTTTACTTCCAGAGGTATTTTTCCTACTTCCCGATGAATTAGAAGGTTGAAATTTGACAGATATTTTCCTGGGAGTTCAAGAATGATGTTAAAAATCCTAAACCTAGAAATTTGAAAAAGGGCTGGATCTGGGTCCCCAAAAATTCCCCATGCCTACTTTATGAAACACAAAATCAAGTTTGTCCGATCGCACTGAAATTCAATGTCCAGGAGTTTCTAACACAGCTAAACGCGAACTTGTATTTTTTTTTTTTTCGAAATTGCTGTCGGCTAACCTTAAGTCAATATCTAATTGGTTCAAAAATTACGTAAATTGTCATTTCCTCTTAATTTTCAAGAAATGTTATATCTAGGGTCAAGAAATGTTATATCTAGGTCGATAAACAAGATTACGTCATTGGTTCTTCAAAATTTGAATAAACCTACCCTCAATTGGCACCCAAATGAAAGATAGAGGAGAAAAGGGGAGGCATATAATTAGAAAAAAAACCTTTAAAGAAAGTTTCTAAGAATGTAGAGGGAACATTCTAAATAACAAAATTAGTATTAAGTATTTTATATTTATAAGTGGGGGTAGGTGGAATGGGGTGGGTGGGGTGGGGGGTCCAAATTATAAAAACTAAACTAAAAGAACAATCTATTCATCACTGTGGTAGAAGATTTAAATTTGCCGGGCAGGTTTAGGGATCACCCCAAACTGTAACGAAGGTCTGAACCATCTTAAATTTAAATATGAAGATTCATAAAATGGAAAAAGGCTCCCCTCAAAATTTTCAAAACTTAAATAATACTGGGTTGTAAGTACAGTAGACAATTGAAATATTAATTTTATTAAATAAAAAATGTCAAACCCAAATAAACAGAAGAGATTGAGAGTTTAAAGTTTAAAATTCTTAAAGGGGATACAGGAAATGTAAACTAAAACTAAAACTAAAACTAACCAAAACCAAAACTAAAATCATCAACAAAAAATCAAAATTTGGCAAAATGGTAAAGAAACCACATCAAAAGCTTAAAATTGTTAAAATTTAAAATTACAAAATGGAATGGTGGGTGTGGACTTAGTGAAATGGGGGATAAGGAGAAATTTCTAAAATTATAAGAAAACACATCTTTTAGTAGGGTATAAAATATAACTTTCGCAAATAACTAGAAACGTATAAAAGTTATTTTTAACTTTAAAATTAAGATCTAGGTTGGAGGAGAGCTTATGTCTTCAAAAACTTAGATAAAACACTTTTCTAAGTGGGTTAGAAAATTTAAATATTTACAAGCCGTTATAAAAACCACACAAAATAATCAAAAACAAAAAAAAAACTAAAATTTGGAATTTCAAAATTAGTTCCAAGAAAAAAAGTCTCAAAATTTTATAATCCAATATAAAAAAGAACTTCTCCATATGGATTAAAATTTAAATGTTTCATGTCTATCAACATAATTTCCCGAATAACTGAATTATGTCTGAATAAATGGAATTTTAAAACCGGAAAATGAGAAATGTAAGATCTCAAAATTAATTCAATTAATGTAGAACACTATTTTTGGTTTAGTTGAGAATTTAAATGATGTGGGCACGTAAAATAATCTAATCAAATATGTAAATAAGTCTTAAAATCTCAAAATGGGAATGTGAGAACCGAAATGGTTTGGGGAAATGGGAAATTTCTTTAAATTTCTCTAAACCCTAGCCCAATAACATAAAATTTGAAAGGTTTGGAAATCAAGTAATAAGGGCCTGGGAAATGGATGAAAAGGGGGCCCCTTCTAAACTGTTATAACTAATAGATTTTACAGCAATTTAAGATGAACAATGACGCTATTTTATTATTTCAAACTAGCACAAACTCCCTGGAGGAGACAAGCTTAAATACTAGCTTTGTATAGCATGTATGCTAATTATTATAAGCATTGGTTTAGATGAATAAAATAATAGTGTAATCTAATATTTCTTGAATAATTTTTAAAGTTATACAATTTATAAATAAATGACACCATTTGCAACAGTGGGTAAGTAGACAAATTCGTAAGTTTCATCTTGTCTGGTTTGTCGGTAACAGGATTTCAGGTCTGTTTTATTCCTAGTGTACTGAGGGGATTTCTTCAAAATAGTTCACTACTCTACCACCTTGTAAATGCGGGTACATTTTCTATTAATACCACCGTCCTCATCCCCTCTCTCCATTAATATAGCTATGCTGATAAGAAGGATGGGTAGTAAGACTCTGTGTACGTATTTAACTAGGAAGAAAATATAAGTGCACATATTGACATTTGTAACACTGGTGTAAAAGATTAATGAACATCAAATTATTAATTGCATTCTCCATTATAAACTTCTTTTTTCATGATTGTAAAAAGAAGAAAATAAATAGTTTGTAATTTAATCAATATCAATCATTGCGAACTTTCGACTTCTTATGATGTTGAAGCGTGTTATTAAAATACCTATTGTGTTTTACGATTATTATTATTACACTCTTATTAGTTTGCGACCATATTTAGAGGTACGAATGAGAGATGAAGCAAAAAAAATGGTAATAAAAATAAAAAATATATACAGATCAGAAAACTCCCGTTATCCAATACATTGATCGTTATCTCATCTTTTCTCTCAGATTGTAAAGAAATTGTTTCTTGAGTGTTGGTGTAGGAAATAGAAGGAGGATATGGGAGGGGGATAGAAGTGGTTTAAGGGGGAAACTCTACCCCTGGCTGAATATTACAATTCAGTAAAAATGAATATCTCTTTTATTATTTCTTAAAAAATAACTCTAATTGAAGTTTATGGTGGAGGATGTAGCGGACGTGAGTTAAGTCAAGTGTTTTTGGAGTTTTCATAGCAAAACACTGTTTTGGAAAAAATATATATATTTCTCCAGTAGAAACATAGAGTTTAATTTTCTTAATATAGTGACATCAACAGTTTTTGAATACCTTAAGCATAACATATATTTCATGTTAACTTTATCAGGATTTATACACTTTAGTAAAGGACGTACTGGAACGTAACTTGGTCTCACTTTTTAAAATAAGGGTACAATACATGTTGTGTTTTTTTTAGTATATATGATCCTTAAGAAACTAACAGTAAAGAACAAGACAAATTTTAAAAGATCACCTTGAACCGAGTTGCAATTTTCTAATTGACAGTGAAAGTGACCTTGTCCAATTTCTATTTAAAAAAAAGGAAATCATCCAATGGTGAGGGCTGCAAGAAGCCCTCGCGGCAGCCATTGCAAAATCCCTCTCGATCACGCCATCATATAGATTGGACGTGTCTAACACACTCGCGTATTCACTCCAACTCAATTTCCATTATTTATATGCATTCATTAGTAACTAGAACCAAGGTGTGGAATAAATTAAACTTGATATTTGATTTGTGATCTTTAATTTATGTCGAACCTAATATATAATATGTGATATTTGATTTATGTTATCTTCCATTTAAATCGAAACCCAGTCTAATCGTTGACAGGGAACGTTAAACTACCTGGCGCCCGAACACAGTATTTAAATCTAGCACTGAGATATAAACTGACGCACGCGAATCCAGGATAATCAGGCCGCATAATAACGCGGTCAGGATACGAACCAAGGACGCCGGAACAGATACGAACGCGTGCCGTTAGAACCTCTTATGAACCTAACAGTACTGAACCTGGGTACACTTCTGTAGGAAATTTGAGTATAGATAATTTTTTTAAGCATAGGAGGGGGTCATAAGGATGATTTTTCACTAGGGTGTTTTCCCGCGACCTGATACCTTTTCTGGAAATGACGTCGTCAAAGATGGCAGAATTTTGTTAGGATAACAATTTTTAAAAAAATAGCACCAAAACTCTGGTAGTCACGCAAAATTGGTAAGAATATTTTTTTTTTCAGTATACCGTTGCAAATAAATTGGTTTTCTTTTATTTTTCTCTTCGTTTCAAGAAAATGGCGCCGGAAGGTGTTAATGCCACAGCACTCGTAGGATAACAAAATGGTTTCTCTTATATAGCGACGAAACTTTGTGAGTTACGCTAAAGTTTAAGAGCATTTGTTTATTTATCACATTATTTCCAACAAATTATTTCTCTTGTATTTTACTCTGCGTCACGTAGTTTTCGAGAAAATGGCGCCGAAATGTGTTAATGCCACAGGATAACAAAATGGTTTCTCTTATATTATATCGACGAAACTTTTATCAATGCTTAAAAGAGCAGGATAACAAAACATTTTAGTCAAAGGAGTACACTACTATAGTAATGTTTGAGTTCATTTAGAGGAATTAGATGAAAATATTTTTGAATGAAGAGAAAAAGATTTCATTCATTTTCAGGACAACCCATACAGATAT
The DNA here is from genome assembly GCA_902151455.1 of Timema bartmani. Taxonomy (NCBI): domain Eukaryota; kingdom Metazoa; phylum Arthropoda; class Insecta; order Phasmatodea; family Timematidae; genus Timema; species Timema bartmani. The sequence continues at coordinate 112,542 of CABFWB010000371.1, read as the reverse complement.
TAAAGAACTGTTGACATCACCATGTGAAGAAAATTAGACTTTATGTTTCTACTAAAAAAAATTGTTTTTATTTTGGCCAGAAAAATTGTTTGCTATAAAAATTTATGTGTAAGCACAAGCGAGCTATACCTACCAACCGAGCAGCCGCCGCATGTTGATGAAAGTGCCAACATTTGAGGATATACGGTGTCATGTGGTCAACACAACTAGGCCCCCGGCCGTTAATCTCAGTTTTATAGACCGGAGCCGATACTTTTATATTCAAGTATCTCCTCACGAAGCTGAGTTCACCCCGTTCCAGTTCCACTGTTTCACAAAAAAATAATTGGAAGCACCAGGGATCGAAACCGGGACTTATGAAGCCAGGTTCTTTTACCACTGGACCACAGAAGCGGTCTGTATATGTAATAAACTCGCTTTATTGTGAATTTCTCTTTTATATAAACTAATGTTTGGAAAAAAAATAAACAGTCGCGATACCGAAAATGGTATAATTTTGAATTTAGTATGAAATATTGTTTTAACTATAAATCATTAACGATTTATATTTTGTGACTGCTCTCCTCTGCGGTTACAACTCTCTCATTTTGTTCACTGATTACATCTACTCACCATAAGTCAACCATCGAATTCAAACTATCTTCCGTAATCGTCTTTATTTATTTGTTTTCTTCCTAGTGCCGTTATGGTAGTCCCATACGCAAGGATGAGTTTCAAAATTACATCGATTCACAAGACAAACTAATTTGGTAGCGTGCTCTACCATCTCCCGTAGCAACAAATCTTTTTGTGGTAGATTCTAATACAGCGTTTCCAAGACGTATATGTAAATTACACACATGATCTAAATTATCTCTCTACTCTTCGAGTTTCAGTTCAATAAATTCTTGTTAGTGGTTTATAGCCTGCTGGCCAATAAAAAGATGGAGGATGGCATACTTTCCTTGTTACGTGCAATTTGTTACAGTGATATTATACTGGGTGGGGCCGAAACAATTAGACGATTAGTGGCTTGAAAATTAACACTTTATTTGAAGAGTAAATATTCACTAGCTAAATTAAAGCAAACTACATACTACACTTTATCACTTTTTGAAGATAATATCGCTCAGGTGAGCTTCACTTGACATCAGGCAAACCTCATCACGTTGTCCATCACTTTCCTAAGCATAACTCGTCTAATTGTTTCCGACCCACCCTGTATAAGCCTGAAGGGATAAAGTGTGTACCATTTATGACTGCATTCATAAATATCTCACTTGATCATTCATAAATGGATTATTATAGATGACACATAATTTCCAGATGTATGATGATATGCTTATTCGTGTGTGATCCCCCTCTTACTACCCGTCTAGGCTATCTGCATTTTTACACTAATAGGGTAGAGTTGAGGAAGATATTTTTTTATCACCACGTCTTACTACCTGTTCATATTGTACACATATATGATTTTTTTCTTGCATCACATCTTACTACCCGTTTGAGCTATACGCTTATGTAGCTACTAAATACACCAATGGTTTAGGAACTAAGAAGGTTTATATAGGAACTGTACCCGCATTTGCTCGGAAGGAGATTGGAGAACCATTTAGGAAAACCACCTTTAGTGGGATCGAACTCTAATATCCCCGTTTTTGGCCATCTAGTACCAACACGAGAGTATCGCGTTCAGCCACATGGCCACCAAAGCGGGTATAAATGATAATTAACTACGCTAATGGGTAGGGATGAGAAAGGAAGAATTTTAGAGGTGAGAAACTTGCATTTGTGTGGAAGGAGAGTGGGGAACCATTTACAAGAAGACAATCTCATTAGAGTCAACCGGGATCCTTATGATATAACTTATCCTAATATTAGCTATTTGGATATATTGAAAACAATTTATAATATTCGTGTTGTAGCTAAATGAAAAATTTTTAATAGAGGAGATCTTATTAAATGTGATCGTCAATTTGAATAGTAATAATACAATATTATTTCATAATATAAATAAAATTTCAGCGTGAAATAGGTGACGTGTTATCTCCCTGGCTTTCTAAACGCTGTTGGCTCAGATGAAGAAAATGAGAACATTTTGTATTAGTCGATCTTCATTTTAAGGGCCGGTATTATGACTATCGGATAAATAGTGCTATCGGGAGGTTAAAGTTAGCGACCAGATAAAGTTTATCAGCCACTTAAATATTTTACGCGTATTATGAACTGAATTTATTCGCCAGATAGCTATCTGTAGGATAAATATATTTTTATGCAGAAAACGCCAGGTTGGTACGGTTTTTACTGGTGCGCGTATGCGTATAAACCCTGCTGCTACCGCTACAAACTGGCTAGTGGCTACAACGCTCAACATTTGTTAAATAATGGCGGCTAAACAAGTTCGAGGAAACAGATGGTGTCACGTGGGCTCAGAAGCTAAGATGTCTTGCAAGTACTAATTTCAGTGTCTGCCAAAATGTGTTCAATAGTTTAGTATCATATTTAAAAAACTTCGTTTATTGTACTCACATTTAAATAATTTGTTCTTTTATAACTATAACCCTACAAATAGCTTGTTAGTTTTTATAAAAGTGTGAAATAAATGTTCTAACTTTATATAGTTAGGGCCCGGGCCTGCGCTTACTAAACACGTGAACCAAGATTTTAACCTAAAAACAGATTCTGATAGACGAAACCTCATTAAAAACAACGCGTCACTATGGCAACAACCATTTTAACTTTCAGATAAAAGTTATCAGCTACTTAAACCTCCCGATAAAAATGTGATGTATAAATACATTTTATCTGGCAGATAAAAGCTATCTGGCAAGACGCAATTTTAACTTATCAACCAGATATAAATATTTATCCAGGAGTCATGAGACCGGCCCTTAGTGGTCGTTTATTTATCACTTACAAGCTCCTTTAGCCTGTGATGTTGAGCAACGTTAAGGTTTACTGTCATAAGCTACGACACACGAAGGAAATTGGCTGAAGTATCTATGCACTAGACCAGTGGTCTGCAACCTACGGCCTGCGGGCCGGATCCAGCCCACCAACTGAACTTGTTGTTTTTTCAATGCAGTATGTGTATCTGTGTGTCTGTATCACGGCGTAGAGACGAAACCATTTTACCAATCAGACCAATTTCTGATATTTAGGGCTTTCATAAGTTTCCCCAAAGGTGTTTAAATTAACCATCCTACCCTTTAATTAAGGGTAGTTTACTTATGGATGAAAAGATAATAAATCAATTCTCTCAAAATTGACTCTAAATATTTTAATTAAAATTTGTATATATACGCATTGTTTAACATTAAAAACAACATGTTTAATCTCATTTATCCATGAAAATGAGTTTTGCGTTACGTTAAATAGGTATAAATTTCAAATATCGATCATATCTCTGCAGTTATTTGAAATAAGAAATTACATTTGATTGCAAAGTTGTAGAAATATTAAAAACCAACAACTATTTTAGATAATATTTAATAAAATAGATTTTGTTTGGTTGTAGCTTAATATATTTAAAAGAGCTTCGGTGAATTGGGAGTTGAAAATGCACAGAACCAATTATATATTTCTTTATCACTGTATGCTATTTTGTAAAATGCGATTTTATTTTATTTGCCATTACGTTTCCATGGAAAATTTTACTATTTCATTTTATATATCTCACAAGCTATCATTTTAATCTAGATGGTGGAACTAGAAAATCTGTGCTGTGTAACATTTTGACGAAGATAATGTTGTAGTAATCATTATGATCCTAGACAATGCTATAATTTGAATCTGAGCTTATTTCTTAGAAGTTGAAATGATCTCAAATCAATTGCTATTTGAATAATGAATAATTATGATGATAAATAAAAACTATGACTGATTTTACTCCAGCTTTTCAGTGACTTACTGCATATTCACACGTCCGCCGAAAAACAAGAGAAGTAAATACGCGTGGTCCCATGACGTGTTACTAGCCAATCACAAGATTTCAGCATCAACGCGAGTTGAAACAGTTTCTGCTTAGTCCACTCTGAAACAAGCCAATCTGACTGAAAGAGCTAATTAGAACAAGATAATGTTCTTCCCATAGTGAAGTGTAAGAAAATGACTAAATACAATCATTTACATGGTGGTGGTAGATATGAGATAAATAGTTTATTAGGCAAGAATATCTCTTTCCACACAGTAACAAAACTGATTAATGGTAACGTTATTTCATTATAATGCAGATCATTATATTGCACCAGTGGTTTAAGTTGGAGGCCTCTTCTTTGATTGGATAGCAATTTTTCCAAAGGAAGAGTTATATTCTTATGAAAGATAAACTGCTATGCATACCGAACAAGATGTTTGTTGGCTCGCCAATTATTGCAAGCACCTCGTCATTATCGCATTCCTTTATTTACCTCGGCACTGCATGTATTCCAAGTCGGCAATTATCTAAGAGTGTAAGTAAAGTGGTGGATGTGGGCTGTAGATAACTAAGTGCATGGAACATCCTAAGACATGCATGGATGATGGTCGGTGATGGAGGTCATGCGGGCATCGAAGTCGTGACCTGAGGCTTGAGATAAAACCCCTTTGGCTGCATTGGAATCGCCTTGACCTGTGTTCGACCCTCACCTGGAGAAGAGTGAAAGAGAGAAAAAAACGATTGTTTGCAGGGAGAGATCAAATAGTAATGTTATAGCCTGATGGGCGGGGATTCCCATAACTCCATGAAGACTAGATGGGTGTTGTGACGTATGTTAGCTGGATGTTGAGGGAATGGTTGTAAAGTCACGCAAGAAAAATGATCAGGTATTCGATTCCAGTCAAATATCTCGGACATTATCTAGGTATACTCTCTGTTTATAAACTTAATACACCACTCTTCAACGTCTCTTGAGGGCCTTCTAAAAATCTGGGTTCGTACCCCAGTATGTATTTATCGTGTGAGATAAGATTGATTGCTTTAGAGTTGATTTTAATTTTTGTTACTTGGCGTTGGTAACAGAATCCCCATACATCAATGAACACGCGGGCTTAGGCGTCAAGCACGTCTAGTCTAGTTTACCAGTGATCAGGAGGTTGGGGTTTTAACCCAGTTTAGGTTTTCAAATTGGGTTTTCCCTCTATTTCCACAAAAATATAGGTACATTTCCTCTGTATGATATCTTCGTCATTCCTACTATATTCTTCCAGAATTCTCCACATGATTTGGATAGCAAAGAAGTAAAGGGACGTCGATTTCAGATAAAACTTAGATTTCAATTCAACTAAATTTGTCATTAAACCTAACAAAACCTTTACAATTTATTTATACCATTACTCACTCAACAAACTTAATTTGACTAGAGATGTAAACATAATTTTAACTTTATTGTTTTAAATAAGTTTTATACTTTCATCTTTATGTCAACTCACATTTTGTATTGTAATTTTTAATATGTCATCATTGTTATTTTGATTATTTGACTATTTGTGTGTAAATTATTGAGTCGATGAAGTATTTTTTAAATGCTATGAAATTTGTTACAGTTGGTATTCCAAAATTATAAAAATTTTTAAGTGTCTTTTAGTATCATAATATTTTTTTTTCTTTGTTGTTAATATTTATAAAAACTTTATTTTTAAAACATCTCTGAATTCTTTAAATAATAACATCTAAGTCTTAACTTAAATTTATCCACTCCTTACTCAATATTTAAAATTTTAAAATGTTTTATAAAATGTTACATTCGTATAGCTAAATTGTGTTATCTTGGTTGGGTATTAAGATATGGTGGCAAAAAAAGTATTTTAAAGCTCTTGAAAATTAATTAGTCTATTCATTAGAGTAGTTAATTTTCAAGAGCTTTATAATTACACTATAATTTAAATGTGTTATACATGGGATAGTACTGCGAGTCTTAGGGCCAGTTTCATAGTCAGATTTAGTACGCCTAAAGTGAGAGTCGATACTAAATACAGGACGACACCTACCTAGACCAAAATGGAATGAGCCAGTTTCGCATATGAAACTGGCCCATTCCATTCAATTTCAGGTAGGCGACGTCTTGTATTTAGTATAGCGCCGCACTTGAGGCTTACTAAATCTGACTATGAAACTGGCCCATTCCATTCAATTTCAGGTAGGTGACGTCTTGTATTTAGTATAGCGCCGCACTTGAGGCGTACTAAATCTGACTATGAAACTGGCCCATTACATTCAATTTCAGGTAGGTGACGTCTTGTATTTAGTATAGCGCTGCACTTGAGGCGTACTAAATCTGACTATGAAACTGGCCCATTACATTCAATTTCAGGTAGGTGACGTCTTGTATTTAGTATAGCGCCGCACTCGAGGCGTACTAAATCTGACTATGAAACTGGCCCTTACTGTCTATTTAGTAAATGCGCTAATCCCACTTAATATTCAAGCACCCGCATCATTGTTCGCATGGTCTAAGTCGTCATTCTCGTTATGGACTGAACTACTGGTGACAAGAAGGTTGGGGCTGATATCCCGGTTGAATGTATCGAAGCTAAGTTTTCTTAGTTGGTTTTCCGCTCTTCCTCCACGTAAATAATGCTCAGTAGATATTCTATAAGTTATTTTTATCACAGCGTCTCACTATCCGTTTGGGCTATGCGCTTATGTACTTAATTACACTAATAGTTTTAGGGATTAGAAAGATATATTTAAATAAAGTGTACCCGAATTTGCGTGGAAACAATTTTGGGAGAAAAAACCTGATCGAGATTCGAAACTCTATCTCCCCATCATCGGCAGTCTAGTCTACTGCGATAGTAGCACGATAGACCACGCGGCCAACGATGCTGATCTTGAGTAATTTACACAAAAAAATTAATAATATTTTAATCACAATAAACACTATTCTCAAATAAATTTCAAACAAAATTTCTCAAAGTATTAAAAAAATATATATAATTTTTCAAAAATAAGATATTTGTGAACCACCCTCAAATTATTTATATTTGTAAAAAAAAAAAGTTTCATTTATCATGAAAAACAATTCCCAGATACAAGTTTTTAGCTAAATTTTAAAGGCTGTTTTCCAAAATTAGAAAAAACTAAGATTTGTTAAATTAAACTAACCTTAAATTAATTTATTTCGGAAAAATAAACATACATAATTATTTATCATGTAAAATAGTACCCATATACTAATTTTGAACCAAATTTTTATAACCATTTTTAAAATCTTTAGAATTAAAAACAATAATTCTTCTGTAAACTATCCTTAAAACAATTTTCACCCTAAAAATAAGTAGCCCTTATAAAGCGTTATTTATTAGGTAAAACACTCCTTGATATTCATTAAAAACAAAATCTTCAGAGCCATTTTTAAAAAATCATAAAAATCAATTTTCAGTAAACTACAATTTGTCAAGGGCTTCATATAAGATCTAATTATATCAATTTTGTTCAAAATCTAACAAACCATTTCGGATCTAGACCCAGAAACAAACTAGAAATAAGACAGACAAAATTGTAAAATCCACCTTTTGGGTTTGGGGTCACATATATCTCAGTATTTCAAGTTCGAGAATGTTCTTCGATTACAATACTTTCTCTTGAGGCATATGAGAAAGTATAACGTAATCAAACGATTCGGAACAAGAAGAGTGGATATTAAGGAAATTATAGTATATTAAAACTGTTCCGGAAGCAAGAACGGAGAACTAATGGCGGCCCAGTCCACCGTCCTCCCGAGTTGCGCGCTAGGGAGGCACGCCGTCGCACCCACCGGAGTAAAGTCGGTCGTGGAGTGGCAGGTTAGGCAGTCAGCTGTGTCGCGGGTGTACCCGGCCTGAACCAACTCCTCTCCTCTGCCGGTCCAGATCTGCAATGAGACTGGGCGGCAGTCTTTATACCGCCCAGGGCGACATCACGACAAACGCGGCCATTGTCTTGTCCTCTACACCCTGGTTCACAACCTCCGTCGAGGACGTCTCGTAAGGAGTCTCAAATAGAGTATCTGTGATAAAATTATATAATTTCAATTTCTCAATGACCCTTTGATAGAGAGAGTTTTATGATGGTCAAAAATTTTGAATTCAAGATTTTGATGGGGACGTCAACGTTTTATGAACCCAAAAATAGTGTTTTTTGCAATGCCGTTTGTGTGTTTTTATCTCGACCTAGTGCCGTAAACATTTTACCGAACAGGCTAAGACTCGGTATTTATGGTTTTCATAACTTTCCCCAGTGAGTTTTTATTTAACTATCCATCCAACCCTAATATTAAGGGTAGTTTGCTTCAGGGCAAAGAGATAAAGCATCGATTTTATCAAAATCAGCTTTAACGATTTTGAATAATTTCGTATATCGGCCCTATTTAACACTAGAATAAAAATGGCGCGCCTCATTTTCCTATGAAATTTACTTTGAGGGTAATATGATATTGCTCTTCTGGGCCACAACAATAGTAGCTCAGTTTGGGGAAAGATTAGCTGGTACTAATGTACTATTGCCCAGGAGACGCCCGAATGTACTAATCGTACATCCTTTCAGTGGAGACTCTTTCATGTCCCACTGAGACGAGTATGAGGGTGTAGAACCAGAGGAAACACTTAAACCTAACTTTATTCTAACTAACCAAACCCCAGTGACCGTTGAGCTAATTCCCCTTTCGGGAAAAATACCCAAGGTACCAGCCAGGTATCGAACAAGGGACGCTTAGCCAGGTGCACTGACCACTATTCCACGTGGACGGTTACTTTGAGGGTATTTCAAATTGTCGGAAATTTACAATTTTGATCATATATACACAAATCTTTAACACATGAATTAACTTCTATTTGCAAAGTTGTAGCAATCATAAAAATAAATATTTGAAATATATTTTTATAAAACTACTTTTTTCTGATCTATAAGCAAATATATTTTTCAAATGGAAATCTGGGAAATTGGGGAGTTGATTTGTATGCTCTTTGGTAAACCGAGATGTTTATCTTTTATCAATATGTTTCTGCAACAATGTGTATAATTTCGTTTCACATATCAAATGGAGTTTTAAGTGAATATTTCCATTTTTAGGTATAGGAGCGAGAAAGCCTGTGCAGTTCACCGTACCATTTATTTTTGCTTTTTTTTTAGCACTGCATCTTAATACCTGTTCAGGTTGTACGCCTATATACTAATTACACTAATGGGTTATGGATTAGGAATGTTTAATTTAGAGAAAGTGCACCCACATTTTCGTGGCGTGAGAGTAAGAAAACCATTTAGGGAAAACCACCCTCAGTGCACTCGACCGGTATCGAGCCCCAATCTGCCCATCTTCGACAGTATAGTCCAACACGAGATTAGCGCGTTAGACCACGCGGCCACCGAAGCGGGTTTTTCCTTTATTAAAGTGCTAACCAACAGTCAAGACCTTTTCACAGCCTAGCACTGAAAAAAAATATAGAACTACTCATTTATTGCAAAATAAGGAGAATATTCCTTGATTTTATTAAGAATGTTATTTTAGAAGACACAAAGAAAGTACTTTTTTTGCAGGTAGAATTGATAGTGAACTACATCTGGAAAACCACGCCCTAGTGTACCCAGCCAATACTGACGCCTTAAACCCTATGATCACTGGTGCAGGCATCAAATGTATAAAGTTCTCTTCTATTAACTTTGATCATTACTTTTATTTATTTTCTTGATATTAATTTGTGATTTATTTGTTCTAGTAAGACAAAATGATTGTTTGTAGTTTCAAGCAGAGTTGACTGAATCTTAAACACAAAGGGAATTTCTGAAAGACTTGGGTTTGATTCCCAGCTGTAAGTTATATGGAGAACTTTATGGGGTAATTTATGGGTTGTTCCAGAGTCCAAAATAATATAAAAAAAGGTACCAAGTACTTAAAACACAGAGAAACCCACCAATTTATAAATATCTTATTTAGTAAGACTAACATGAGTCTAGGGGTACCTGGTTCCATTTAGGGTAGTATTTAAATCAATATTAACTGTACTTCCCTCTCACACCCCAATATAGGATCAAACTAAGATATTTTGGATCGTAATCAAATCATTCCAGTGATCACATAATTTATTTTGTTCTTTTGCAAATAGCACACTTTGATTTTCCACTCTTAGTAACACGAGTAATAGTATTTTATTACATTTTATTTACAAGAAATTTTTGTAATCCTACATTTATTTAAGCGTGACTCTCTATATTCCATGCCCACAAGGTTTGTGTACGGGGGGGTAGGGGGGAGAGGGAGGGCCGAGAAGGGTTGGAAAGGGGGGATAAGGCCAATGGAACGCGAGTTAAAGTAAGTATTTTTACAGTTTTAATAATAAAAAATTTGTTCTGCCAGAATAAATAGATTTTCTTAGCACCGCATCTTACTATTCGTTCGGGTTATACGCCTAAATACTAATCACACCAATGGTTTTAGAGATGAAGAAGATTATATTAAGAGGCAATGTACCCGCATTTGCGTGGAGAGAGAGTGGAAACCCGTTTTGGAATAACCCCCCTCAGTACACATGACCGAGATTCGAACTCTGGTCTCCCCATAATCGGCAGCTTAGTCTAATGCGATAGTGACGCCTTAGACCATGCAGCCACCGAAATGGGTAGTAGAATGTTTATTTTGCAAATTAATTTAGTTTAATTTTCTATACTAACTTCAAAAATTCTCAAATATTTCCAATGAGTAGGCCTACACTTAACAAGCAAGACGTATTATATCTATTTTGGTCAAAAAGGTGTTTTGCTACAAACAATCAAAAAAGTTAAAATATTCATCTTAAGGTGGGAGTGTAGCGAACGCGAGAAAAGAGCATTGTTTTTGCAGTTCTTATAACAAAATATTTTTTTTTGGCCAAATTAAATAAATAAAATCCAGTAAAAATATTTTGTTTCATTTTTTTTCACATGGTGACCTTAAAATTTCTTTAATATCGATCAAGATTGTCCTGGAATTAAATAATATATTTTTATCTTAGCTTAAAATGTTTCTCATCAAATACTATTATGCTTATAACATGTACCGAAAAACTGTTGTCAGTATGTGAATAAAATTAAACTATGTTTAAATTGGAGAATTATTTGATTCATTTTGAGGGGAAATGTCTTGTAACTGCAAAAACACTTACATTTTCTCGTGTCCTCTACACTCCCACCTTAATTCGCCTTACCTTCCCCTGCACCTTAAATTAGTCCCTGTAGGTTCAGAGTAGCAGACAACACATTACGAAATATCCTTCACGAGGTGGTTGAATGTACCACTGAAGCATGCATGTAGCTTTTTAGGGATGTTCACAATATCAATCTGTGTGGCAACGCCCAAACTAATTTAGCAAAGTGGTTTTATGGAAACAAATATTTCCTCTTTTGATATAAGCATCACACGCAGAGAACTTGTTTTTACGTATGTTTCAAATATGTTAGTCAAGTTGGGCATTACTTAATTACTTTATGTGTAGTACAACTTTATTGAATTACAATTTTTAACAGTATATTAATTTCTCTTTAATGTGATTTGTTTATTTTTTATTTTTTGGTTGACACTACTGTAGTTTTTTTATACTGTCATAATTTTTGAAGCGGACATCTTAAAATATTACAACTTTAGGTTTACTCAATTAACAGGAAATTGAACTTCCTTAACGTGTAGATAATACCAAGAAAAACCGAAACATCTCATTAACTATTATAACGAATGGTTTTTTATAAGGGATTTTTTTCAAAGAAATCTTTAGCAAATTACCAGCTAAGTTAAATGAAAACTTTACGATATGCCAACATGTTTTTTGACCGCAAAATATAGCTATGTACGCGATAAACGATTAAAACCTATGTTCTAACCCACACAAAAAGTGTTGTTTTATCTTGTTGGTTTTTTGAGATGGTATCTTCACCGTAAGCTTTCTGAGCTCATCCAAGAAGACATAAAAATGTATTTTATTTAGTCACAACTAGCCATATTAATTCGAAACTTGAGCTCTGACCTGCAGCCTTAGAGAAACTCTTGAAGACCCGTTGGTTCAGAGAGGCTAAGTCAATACAATGCTTTTCTCGGTGACAGGTTTAACTATAGAAAGCCTTGAGTTTTGTTTGTTGACATTCAAACAAGAAATGTTATGCACTTTATAACCCAACAGATTAAGAAGGACGAGTAAAATAATATTTAGAGTATCTCGAGATATTACTAAGTGTAACTGAGAGTCCCGGGCTCGATTCCCGGCATGGCTGAAAAATTATCATTGTTGAAATGTGGGTTTTCCCTTTCTTAGTGATGAATAAACGGTCGGGGGCTGCTGATATAATCAGTCGGTTCATAAAATGCTCATCTAAAATGAATGAAAAAATACTAAGTGTAATATTGTTAAGGTGGGGATAATGGACCTAAGAAAAGGTCAGTGTTTTTGAAGTTTTTATAGCAAAACTTTTTTTACTAAAATAAATCAAATATTGTTCCAGTAGAAATATATAGTTTAATTTTCTTCACATGGTGATATCAATAGTTCTTAAATATCTGCCATAAGCGTAGACGCATTAGATAACAATCTTTAAAAGAAAAGAAAAAGTTGTAAATTAAATTTTAGGATATCCTTGACAGATATTCAAGAAATTCAGAGTTAGTCATGTGAAGAAAATTAAACTCTTATGTTTCTACCCGAGAATTATTTGATTCATTTTAAATAAAATAATATTTTGCTATAAAAACTGCAAAAACACTTACATTTTCTCGCGTTCTCTACACCCCCACCTTAACCAGAGTAAATACTGACATTTTCTTTTTTTGTGTTACAAGAGTCGTTACAATAATTTAGGCGTTCTTAGATAAAATATGATTCTGCCTTTGACTATATTTGCAACCGGTGTTACGGCTTCCGAAATGTATACAATAGTTCTAACTCATACTACTATAGTTTATAGAGGGCCAACTTTATCACAGTAAGTTTTTTTTCCCTTGTTTATTTTTGATTCATAAATCTATAGACACATTTATCAGAGTAGATATTTTGTTATCTCTTGATATTAAGAGTGTGACACATCGTAGAGGTTGTTAGCCTCAGGATGTGTAAAAAGGACTAGCTAACAATGGTATAGAAGTCGTAACAAGTTTTTGAAAGTCAATCTATATCGTGTTTTTTAAAAAAAAGCGAAGGTAGCTTCTATTGTTCGGCGGAATGGGTCCGGTAGCTGCAACCAAGTCAGGTGAGGTTGTATGTCGTTAGGAAATACTAGCAGCTGGCTTACAAGTACTATGAATACAAGAACCGGAACTTGTTGATGGTGGACCGTTACTTAGAATAATCAATGGTTGTTTCCTTATACTTGGAGAGGAGCTTGTTACCGTTTTGATAGTACAACAACAATTCTAAGAAAGGTGTCCGACTTAGAGGATGTAGCTCATATCAATTAGTAAACTATCCGCTTCGGTGGCTGAATGGCTTAAGGTGCTATTCTCATTTTATACTGGCCGTCTGAATACGGGGAGATCGGGGATCAAATCCCGGTCGGTTCTATTGAGGGTGGTTTTTCCTAAGGGTGCTCCAACCTCTTTCCATGCGAATGCTGATAAATTACCTCTAGAATGCTTCCTTCCTCATCCCTACCGCGTTAGAGTAGTTATCATGGATGCGTATAAGCTCATCAGGTAGTAATACGCGGTGCTAAAACCAGATTAGTAAATTGAGCATTAAATTGTAGGCTACTTTGGAAACCAATCATTAATTCAAGCACTATAATAAAGAAGAGAATAAGTAAGACAGGATCAATAGGAAATGTACCCACAATTTCGTGAAGGGGTAGTTGTAAGCTGTTTATTAAATACGCTTTTAGCACACCAGCTGAGACTCGAACTCCGACTTCTCCGTCACCGGCCATCCAGATTATTGCAAGAATGACGTCCAAGTTCATGAGGACAGTTACGCAGGTTTCATGGTTATTTTTATTTAAGTGTCGACTTAGTGTTGTACTTGCTGGTCACCCTGTGATGTCGAGGACGTGTGTTCGTCACAAAGAGAGAAAGGGGACCTGTGGGTGGGAGGACAATTGACGCCGGCGATGTGGAAGAAGAATCTTCTTGTTTTTGGGTTGCACAAGAGGTCCCAAGGGGTGACGGGTGCAACTTCGAGGAGGGCGTATGATGCAGAGTTTTCGCTCGACCCATTATTGTCTACCGACGGACAAGTGAAAGCACAGATCGGAATGCCTTTCCTTGACTCTCGTCTGAATGCAGTTCTCGCTCTTCCGGTGGAATATCAAGTGTTTATTTTACACAGTGACAGGGCAGTTTTTAGAAGAACCAAGTTGTCTAATTCGCGACAACCGGTATCTGGCACTTTCTTCGCCGTCATTATGCTTGGGATATGTTGTGTGTAGTTGATGGTGATGTACTCAGATAAACATAGCTCTTTCAATAAATACACACTTAATTACCTAACACTTGTTCATGTTTTTACACGTTTCATACTTAAGCTGTCTGAACGAAAGAAAGACTCTAATGAGCCGCACAGCAGAGGAAAACATTTATATTGATAGATATTGTCCGATAAAAAAAATATTTTTAAGTCTTTAAAAAACTTCTTCTTCAGCGAGGCCACCAGACGATTTATTGTCATTTTAAAATATTTACACGTTAAATTATTTTCACACGAAACTTCTGAATAAAGCAAACTTTTATTTAAGCCTATTACTGATGAATCTTGAATTGAAGTCTCCGAGAAGGATTCGAAGCTGCACCTCCTGCAAATGATTGGAGGGGACTTTGACCCATTAGGTCTCAAGTCAATGGCTGGAACCAGTAATGGATGTAAAAAAAAAAGTTCTCAATGTCCTATCAAAATCTTAGAAATATTTTAAAACTATTTTCGTTCATATTAGTGAAACATAAGATGTATCACGCGAATAGGGTAGATTACAATCAGGTTTCACTTGAAATTGTTATAACAAAGGCCGTATTAAGAAGATGTAATAAAAACGGTGCTGGTTCTCATTTGAACCTTTTTACTTTCTACCGACCCCTTAGAGAGAGAGAGAGAGAGAGAGAGAGAGAGAAAAGTATTATGATCGTAAAATAAATCGTACTCGAGATTTTGATAAATGTCGACGCTTCATGACTCCCTGAAACAGAACAAGTGGTATTCGTGATGGCGTCTGTTTGTCTATCTATGTGTCTGTATATTGGCTTAGAGGCGAAACCATTTTACCGATTGGGCTCAAAGTTAGTATCTAGGACTTCCATAAGGCTCCTTCGCGGGGTTTTTGGAATTGGAGATCCATTCCTAAAATAATTAAGAGTAGCTTACTGAACGGCAAAAATAGATAAGATTGATTTTCTCAAATACACTTTAAGGAGTTTGATTAAATTTTATATCTAATTACACTTCAACATTAAAAACAAAATTGCTATTTTCGTTTTAAAATGAAAATCACTTTAAGAATGCTTTACAAACATGGACATTTCCAATTTTGTATCATATATCTGCAACTATTTCAGATACGAACCAACTTGTCATTATTAAAAGTTAAGACTTAGATAGATTGCTCTAGAAATATATATAAAAACATTAAATTTATAGTTTAGATAGTTGCTAAATTGGTAGATGTATTAAGTGAAATTACAAGTCAAAATGTATATTTTGAATATACTTCTGGTGAAAAAACATATTGTCAGACATGAACATTTATATACAATTAATAATGCATCATCAACTATACCATACACGAGTTGATGAAATGTCTAAAATAAAGGTTTACACGTTAAAAAATGTTATTACAAACACTTTAAGACATACAATATAGTATGGTACAAAATAATGCTTTAATTACATATGTGTTGTGAAATAAGATAGTAAAATTTTAAGGTTAACATCTGCCAAACAACTTTAATAACGTAATTAAGTGATGTGGGATAGTCTAATTCTTATCTGTTTCCTTGTCCCATTACCCCTTTATGATATCCAGCACTGGAAAGATTCTGTATTACTTCATTCCGACATGTTTTGGTACTATGGTACCATACTCATGGATATTGAGTTGTTGTGAAGAACACTAATAATAATTACTTTTATATTTACTCAACTACTAACGGGTGCGTACTTATAATAATATGAAGCGAATTTTAATTTAAATAGTCTATTTATAAATGGTTTAAGTTAAGATTTTATTTATTTCATTTGTTTATTCAAGGTATTCAACGTGCACTTTCTGAACCGACTTATTATATCAGCACACAACTTAAACTAAGCTAACTTAAGGTGGGGTGCTAGTGAGCGCGAGTTTAGTGTATTTATTTTGCAGTTTTTATAGCATAAACATTTTTCAGCCAAAATAAATCAAATATTTCTTCTATAGAAACATAGAGATTAGTTTTCTGCACATCCTGATCTCAACAGTTCTTGAATATCTGTCAAAGGTGTCCTGAAATTTAATGACAACCTTTTCTCTTTATTTAAAAAGTTTTGTCACCAAATGCCGCTATGCTCATGACAGACATTCAAGAACTGTTGAGATTAGCACGTGCAGAAAACTGAACTCTATGGTTCTATAGAAGAAATATTTTATTTATTTTGGCCAAAAAATGTTTATGCTATAAAAACTGCAAAATCAATACACTAAACTCGCGCTCACTAGCACCCCATCTTAAATATAAAACAAAAACAACACCCAGTCCCCGTTCGTTAATTTATCAGTGTGAAATGGGAAACCCAAATTTCACCAATGATAAATTTTAGGCCATGCCAGGAATTGAACTGGAATCTTTAGCCTAGAATACAGTCATGCTACTGACTGAGCTAAGGTATTGAACTTTGTTTAGTTGTAAACAGAAAAGTCTTCGAATATCATGTATCAAATTGCATGGAAAGCTTAGTTAATCAAGTGGGCTAGTATTACTGATGTTACTGCGTAGTGGTTTTAAGACGACTACTACTACTACTCTTACTATACAATAGTAACCTTAAGAAGACTGTGTAATGTTTTAAGTTGATCACCTGTAGTTTTTACGAGCCGAAACTTGTTAATGATGGTCAGGCCCATATTCAGGCATCCTGACGACCCCAGACAAAAAAGCTTTTGCTGCCTCTTCTCTAATAGAAAGTATACATAGGATTTTTTTTTTATTTCGATAGCTTCATACGCTTATTTAAAACAATTCAAGGCCTCTCCTTTGGTCCATTTCAGTGTGTGTGTGTGTGTATGTATGTGTGTGCACGCGCGTGTGTGTATGTATGTGTGTAAATGTGCGTTTAAAGTTGAGATGGGAGGAAAAAACCTTAAGTCTGTGCTTTGTTTTAAGGTTTTTTTAACCGAAATAATGAAAGTAAATGAACACAAAGCACTTACATTAGCTTTAAAAAAGTTCCTTCTACGACCAGGAGCCAGAATATCACTTCAGATTATAAGAGGCTTCCGCCTTGCTCTTTCGTTGGCAAATAACTTTATAACTTCTTCATATTTCAGTTTCACTGTTAGGTCAGACTCAATAGCTAGGACAGCAAGGTGACTTAGGCAATATTGTTTTTGTGATGTTCTTAAATGGCTCTTCATAAATTATATTTCTGCTGAGCAGTTGTAAGCTGGAGTACTTAGTAGATTTTCAGAGCAATGTTCAAGTTTAGATGTACACTCTCTTGGCTTTTGGCTAGTAACAACTTGCAGAGCTGTGGAATGGAGTGTGGACACTATCACTTTCTTGATCAAAAAGGAAACTCTTGAAGTATAGGCATTCAAATAGGAATGCTGACTCCTCAATGTCTGAATTGTAGACTCACTGAATTTTAGATGATTCCTCTTGGATTTCAGCTGGGCTAAGCTACTTCAGGTATAACAAAAACTTAAATGGCTCACTAAAGTCTTGGTGAGAATAAACTCTTTTGTTCAATCCCAAGATTAACTTGTCCAAAATTAGTATAAAGCAGCTCTGTAGGGGTTCAAAGTCTAATTCATCAGGTTTTTTTTTTTTAAGTCTGAATCAGATTCTTCAAATAATATCCTGCGTTTCCTGACACCGGCATATTTCTCCTCCTGAACTTCAATATGCATATTTTTAGCTAGGTTACAAAGAGATTCAATTTTGTTTCTTGCCCATATCCTTGAAATATTTATAGCCCATTCTCATTTCTTTCAAGAACCCAACTAAATCGGTGTAAAAGTTGACAATAGTGGTCACATTCATGTATGCTGAATACAGCTGTTTACTTACAGAATTGAATATTTGAAGAATGCAGTCTCAAACTACAATCATCAAAGTTGTTTCAAGACTAAAAGATACGAAGTTTCTCCTTTATGCCTCTAGCTTCACATTTTATCAGAAACGTTTCACTCTCGCTATCTGAGATTGACAAGAATGCTCTGATGATTGCCTCGTCACCCTTGTTCAAGCTTCTACAAGTTTTTTCCTCTAGCAGACTATCGTGTTACAGAGAGGGACTTGACAGTTAAGTCATCTTTACTGAAAGATGTGTTCAAATTATTCAAACACTGACTAGAATCAGTGAAAAAGTTAAATATTTCCTGCAAAAGGTTTAAAAAGAGAAGTTGCTTGGATACAGGATCTTGTTGCGCTTGAATCCACTAAATTAAGAAAGTACTGAGCAAGGAATATAGTGGGCATCATGATTGACATATTTAATTCTAGGTTGTAAGCTTGCTTGACATATTCGGTGCATTATCGTAGCTCTGCCCACTGAAGTTACCAATATCAAATCCATGACTCCAGAAAATGAAAAATTCCCTTTGACAGGTTCTGGCCACTATTTCAAGGATTTGTTTCAAATTAACCAAAGCGTTCTTCTAGCAACCCCTCTTTGTTAACATAACGCAAGACTAAACTCTACTGGTCAATGTGAGTAATATTAGGGCTTGGGTCAGCAATTTTAAAGTTATAGGCCTATTTAGCTGCAAATACTTGTGCGAATAACGGCAAAGTAGTCCCCAGCTTTATTCATTTTTCTCCAATGAAATGGATTGGTACTGGGTGTGAACAGTTTTTTTAGCACCGTGTCTTACTACTGGTACGGATAATACGCATATGTATTAATTACACTAATGAGTTAGAGATGAGGAAGATTAAATTCAGAGTAAGTGTACCAACATTGGTGGGAGGGAGAGTGAAAAACCATTTTGGAAAAACTACTCTCAGTACACCTGGCTGGGATTCGAATCCTGGTCTTCCTGTCATCAACAGTCTAGTCTAACACGAACATCATGACGCCTTAGACCATGCAACCACGGAAGCAGTTGTGTGAACATTTCTTCTTCTTCCTCTTTATCAATAATGTTGGGAGTTGTGTCTGTACTTTTATTTGGAGGAAGAGTTTCCTCTTGGTTGTCTTACTCGTATTTCAGAAGCAGATTTCATGAAAATTTATAGGCGTGAAAATTTTTTCATTACTTCTTATTTTCTTTGTACAAATCTCCTTCCATGTTTATCTTTACTTAAAGCAGTCTATCTAAATCCAAACACAGTCTACGAGGTCATTAATTCCATCCAACATATGCAAACACCATTCGCACTATGAAACAAGAATTGAGCAAGAATGCTTTCTGATTATTTAATAAGAACAAATGAACACCACTTTTCAAAATTATTATCTCCGTAAAGAATATTAATACAAAACTACGATTGCAAATACAATAACTTTTAATATATTATTTAAGCATGCAAATGCTATTCTGGGATACGGTAAGTTATACAAGCCACTTGCTTCCCCAACATAAAGAAATACTGACGCCAACTTAGATGGTCCCTGATCAATCAATCAATCAATCAAGCCAGCTGAACGAACGTTATGGAAAGTTCGGCATCTTTCAGCGCCAAATAACAATAGACCGGGAGAATTCGCCATCCTTCGCACCCCACACTGTATTCTCTCCGATCATTGCAATAATTTGATCAGTGTTACCACGCAAGTTTGTTTTTCCCCATGCTGCGATGAAATTCTCCTCGTGGGCGGGAGATCTGACGCTATACCATTAATTTTATTTCTTTTTTTAAAATACAGTTTGCCACCCCCTGAATTCTGCCACCCTGTAAAGGTGCTCATTTTCCCCCTCCCCCTAAATACGGCCCTGATTATGGTGAATTTAAAAACAAATAACACTTTTAACCAGACAAATCCATCATTTACAAATAAATTTAAAAATACAGTGGCCTAAAACCTTGATTCAAGGCTCAATAATTGCCTCAAATTTTACTATTTTCCCGCGGAAAAACCCCCTGGACCCTGTTAACTAGGGGGTATTCCATATCATTCCATTCCAGACCCAACCCGTCGCTCCATTTCCTCTCCCCAATGTCTTCAATGCTGCATTTGTACTATCCCTGGTCACCTGGGAATTTTTCTATTTTCAAAACCACCTTTTTTTTCGGGGGTTTAAAATTTAAAATTTTAATTTTTTGGAATTTTTCTGTCGGTTAGAGGCTAGAAGCTATAAGTTTGCCAAATTTCAAGTTTCTAGCTCATCTGGAAGTGGGTAAACATTAATGTCAGTGAGTGAGTGAGCGAGTGAGTGAGTCAGCCAAGTGGCTTTATAGTAATATAATATAATTACCCTAGTGTGTTAGAGATGAGGATGGTAGACTTAAAAGACATTTACTCCACATTTACATGGAGGGAGAGTGGTAAGCAATTTAGTATAGAGCCCCTTTACTACATCCATCCTGGATTAGAACCCCGACGTCATTGATTATACCAAGTACGGTACCATCATCAACGCGGTCTAGAGGTAATAATTTAAACTATTTTACCTACCCTTAGGATTTTTTTAATATCATTATTTTTAATAAAATTCAACCATTTTTTAGAGGATTAATAATTTGTTCTGTTACTTCGACCCTTGTTCAAGTTAACAATGAATCTTTCTAAACATGTGTAACACTCCAGATGTATGTTAATCCTAATTAATTCTAGATCAAATCAGCCACAAACGTTGTGTTGTAATACCTAGACCTCGAAACCGTGGTGGTCATTGTTGCAACAAGTGTAGGTGGACAAGATGTGTATTGTTGATAAGCTACACTGTGTGTGAGTATTGTAAATATATATATACATTATATGCAAGGTTTGGTAACAAAGCAATCAATCAACTGTCAATCATCGTGGGGTTAATGTCTCGTATTGTTATGTAAGACATTTTAAAGATTAAGGATAAGGTGGTGAAACCTGATGTTTTGTTGGTTATTCAGTAAGCACGTGATTAAATAATCAAAATGTATGGTAAATAATATGTAACGAACTAAATCAATACTTTACACAATGTATCTACCGTAGTCAAGAACACAAATGCCAGAATCACCACGATCAATTTAACTGAAACTTAACGTAAGGTTAACGTAGCGTAAAGTTTCTTCTTCATGTTTTTAAATGGAAACCACTACTATGAACTTAACGTAAGATTTGTTCAGGGAAGTACTTTCACCTTACGTTACACGGTTTTTATTTTAAATTTATTTATGCGTGTCTGGGCTACATTACTCGTATCCCAGATTGTGTAAAGATTAGCCAGTACTAATATACCGTTTCCCAGGGGACGCCCGAATGTAATAATCGTACATCCTTTCCGTGCAGACTATTCCCATGTCCCGATCAGATGAGGTGATTGTGAGAGTGAAAATGAGGGTGTGGAACAGATGTAAACACTTAACTAAACTTAAGTTTAACTAACCATACCATGATGGCCATTGAGATAGTTACTTTTTCGGGAAAAATACAAATGGTACCCGCCGGGAATCGAGCCTTGGTAGCCAGGTGCAAGCTGTACCACGGGGCCAACAACGTTGCGAGATATATATTAACAGGTGTCCCCAGCATCCAATAATGTTACAGGTAGCATCAACGTGGTTATTAAATAAATATTAGTGCCTCTATTGTTTGTTTATAGTCTGTAGTTGGTTTATAGCCTTCTTAACTATGGTTTGTGAGCATCAAAGCTTCATGGCTTTTTATTATAATTTTTTATTTTAGCTCCAGAGAGCTTATGCAAGCACCTAAACATGTCTTCTTCCAAACATCTGGAAAATGGGGAATACTGGAGAAAACAAGGGATTTTATGTGGCCGTAAAAAACAGAGAAAACACCGGGATTTCACACCAAAAAAACTGTTTTAAATACTGTAATCTTTGTGAATTTGGGATATTTAGCTGCGAGTTATAAATAATGGGCCTTTGCATAGAAGAAAAACCTAAATGAAAAATTCAGCGCATGGACTCGAACCCATGTCTTAGCCCTTCTCTTCTCGCTCCCTTTGAAACATGGTGATTGCGTAACGACTACAAATAATCTTGTTTTAAACACCAATTATTATAAATTCATTAGTGAATTTGATTTAAAAAAGTAGTTACACTAAAATGAAGGTTCCTTCTGAAAAACTTGGAATATACAGGGAATTGTGTAGGTAAATAATAAAGAAGCAACCCTGTTAAAATATGATCCACAGGAATTTAATTTTTGTGAATGATTTTATTTTCAAACAGTCTTAACTAATTTTTTGTTTTTTTCTCGCGTATTTAATTTATATTACCTTTAGGTTAAGTAAATCCCGATCACACATCACTATATTTATTTAAATTACCCTACGTTAACGTTAAGTTGCACGTTATCTCTGCATTAGCCACTTATATTAATCGCTAACTATATGAATCTTCATGGTGTTATCACTAAAATTTCAATCCAAGGTTAAAATAAAATATGTATCTGGCAGAATAATTTTAAGTATGATCAGAATATCAGATATGCTTAAAAGCCCGACGCGTTGAGTACCTAAAGCTGGTGTGAATGACATAGGGTTGCGTCATCGACTTCGACCCGGGAGGCTGCAGTTCGTTTCCGGTAGTGTGCTCTGTAAGCGAGTTTTCATCCACAATGTGATTTTATATCCTTTCTTAAGGTAAATTCTAGTACAATTTCTTAAAATTCACCCTTTTACATTGCTGTATTAGGTTTTAAAATTTAGCCGACTTTTAGTCAGTACATTTCCATTAAAGTGTAATAGTAATAAAGATATTAATAATAATTATAATATTAATACATTATCTTCGGTTGATACAAAAAACTCAAAGTTTTTTTACTCCACTAAATGATCACTAGACATGCTAAAGAGCGTGCATCATGGCAGGCTCAACTCGGCACAGGGCTCGCGAGAGGAAAGACCAAGATATGACAAAAATGTGTGCATTAAGTTTCTTGATAATAACTACAGTATGTTTCTATTAAGACAGAATAATGATTTGTGTAACGTGCTTAGCTGTGAAGCCATTATAAAATGGTCAAAAACGGCCTTTTCAACGCAGTTTTTATCCAAATATAATTTAATATTTCAACAATATTCTGTATTAGAAATATCGAATAGATCTTTATATCCAATAATGTTTAATCAGAAATGATCCAAATGCAATAATGTTCTTGTAAATTTACGATTTCGAGCCGACTGTATCACAGAGTTGATTGGAATGTGATGCTCGCTCTTAATGAAGAAAATGGCTATATTATATACACAGAGAACCAATTAAGATTTCATCCATTTCAATAATAGTTTATGTTTATCAAAAGACACGACACATTTTATGTTATGATTCTTATTTAGAGTGTTTGTTTGAAATTTTATGTAAATATACAATGTTCAAACGATTAAACATATTTTATTTTAAAATTCAATGTTATAATGTTTCAAAGATACACACATATATCTACTATATATTACTGTGTACGAATCTGTTGAAAGAAATTTATATATGACTTGTAATATCTACAGAGTTAACTCAATATCATTGTACTTTACTAACCTTGAAGGCTTGTACTCGAATCCCGGCTGAGTTCCTAGTGTTATTTTTTCCATATGCTGTATTAAAATATTTCATGGTTATAAACCTCTGGCTGCAACATTCTTAGGTAAGTTCACTTAGGTTGTAAATAAAAACATATATAAATAATTTTACAATGTTGATTTATAAAATATGGAAATAGGTACTATTCTTAAATGGGCATACGCTGAATCAATAAAATAAACTACTACCAGTTTACCTCATAAAAGAAACATTACCGGTTTCTAAAAATCTTTCCGTATCATCAGCCTTGGATTAAAACCTTGTGGAACGTGAGAATATATTATTTAAGATGGCGTGGTAGGTATTTCGAACTAAGGGCAGTATCTTTGATGTTTTTATAGCGACTTTTTAAGCCAAATATATATTATTATTATTATTATTAGCACCGCGTCTTACTATCCGTTCGGGTTAAGGTATATAAATTTCTCAAGTAGAAACATAGCGTTTAGTATTCTTCACATAGTAATCTAAACAATACTTTTATATCTGTCCTGGTTGTCATAAAATTTGATGAAAGCTCTCTTTATTCAATTTAAAAAGTGTTTCATGAAATTTTCGTATTTTTGTTTTGTTTTTAGCACCGCGTCTTACTATTCGTTCGGGTTGTACGTCTATGTATTAATCATCCTGATGTGTTAGAGATTAGGAATGCTGAGTGTAGAGGAAATAAGCCCACATTTGCGTGGAAAGCCATGAAGGAAAAACCACCCTCGGTACACCCAACCGGGACTTGAACCCCGATTTCCCAGTCATCGGCAGTCCGGCCTACTGTGAGAGTGACGTCTTAAACCATGAATATGCTCTTCGTGACAAATATTCATGAACTGTTTAGAATACTATATGTATGAAATTAAAAGGTATGCTTCTACTGGAGATATATTTGATTTATTTTGGACAAAAAATTGTTTGCTATGAAAATTACAAAAACACTTTTCTCGCGTCCCCTACACTCGCACCTTAACAACGCCAAACTCATTAAAAAATTTTTTATAATATATCGCCTTTTTACTTTCTCTCAACAACTCGGAGAGAAAGTTTGAGATCGTTAAAAATATCTAGTTCGAGATTTTGATAAATGTTGAAGTTTCATGACACCCTGAAACAAAAAAAGTTTTTTTCGCGATGCCATCTGTTTGTATCTCAGACTGGAGCCAAAACTGTTTTACGGATTGGGCTAAAACTTTGTATAAGGGGTTTTCATAAGGTCCCCCCGAGGCATTTTTGGAATTAGATTGCTAACCCTAAAATTAAGGGTAGTCTACTGAAGAGCAAAAAGAGAAAAACCGATTCTCTAGAAATTCGCTCTGAATTTTGATTACATTTCATATCGAGACACTGTTTATCTTTATTAACAAGAGGGAAATTCTCATTCTCTAATTAAAATAACTTTCAGGGTACTTTACATGAGATAAATTTCCCAATTTGCATTATTTCTGCCCAACTATTTGAGATAAGAAATAACTTACTATTGTAAAGTTGTGGTGACATTAAAGATAAAAATCTTTTATTTGAAATATATCTCTATAAAACCAAAAGTTTCTGAATTATAGGTAAATACATATTTCAATTCAGGTCTTTGAAAACGAATTTCATTCTTATGCTCTTTGGTGGACAAATATGTTTCTATTTTCTAAATTTTTCTGTAACAATGTTCCTAGTTCTTAATGCCATAGAGTAAGTAAGTTACAGTGTATACTATTTCTATTTTATAATCTTTGGTGTAATGTTTTTACAACAATGTATAGACCTATTATTTCGTTTCACAAATCTTACGAGTTTTTAGTAAATGTCTTTATTATTAAGGTAAAAGCGAGAGAAAGTCAGTGCGGTGCACCGTGCCATTTTATTTTTGTATGTATTTTTTTATTTACAACATCTAAAAGAGAAGTGAAGAAGAACTAAAACCTTCAGTTTATTTATACCAAAGCAGTCAGATAAAACGTAGTGTGTGTAAGAAGAGGGTGTGGACCACCTTGGTGACTTGAACGCCCGACAGAGTGAGGTAACTCTTGGGTGTAACTAAACTAGAGATGGCGTGAGGCGACCTGCCGAGACCAACAGCATTGTTCCTCGTCTCTCGGGACTGAAACATTTCATCAGGATCTCTTTTTTTGGCACTTACAGACCACTCCGCTACTGATACCGATCAGTTAGTAGAACTACGCCGTGTTCTAATTCACACTCGACGAGGTATCTTTGGAGCAGAGACCTCCTCCGGCTGGGCTGTCTTTTTAACGCCGATGGCATTCATTGTTGATGGCATTTATATACAGTCCAATTTTCATGGGAAGGAACTTGTCTGTCAGCTATAAAAGTCACTAATTAATTAAAAAAAAAATCATAGGTCAAGTTATTTGATCTTTACGTCATTTAAGATAGATATTATTATAAATACCCTACTTGTAATAACAAAGTAAAATAGTAATACTGTTGATCACAAAACAAAAGTTTGTTTTTTCTAAAAGGTCCTTCGTAAGCAAATTATACTATACATTTTACCATTCCAAAGATGATATGATAGGACTATGCCTATTACTTAGTTTTTTCTGGGTTTTTTTTATAGCCACGTCTTACTACACTTTTGAGCTATACTTTAAATTGCTCGGGATTAGGAAGATTGAATTTAGAGGAAATGTGCCCACATTTTCTTGGAGGGATAGTGTAAAAACCTTTAATAAACAACATTCTCAATACGCCCGACCGGGATCTAAACCCCGACCTCCCCGTCATTTGCAGTCCAATCCGTTGTGAGAATTGCACCTCAGAGGCGACCATAAGGATACACCAATGTTGGATATGCATACACAGCCCACATTAGTGGTACGGGGCTCAATACAAGGAATATTAACGAGCTGCAGTCCAATTGGTCGGGATAATGATGGTAGATAGCAGGAACTGCACCCACATTTGTGTTGAGTGTGAAAACAACAGCACCCTTAGACCACGTGACAGACGGGGATCTTTAACTTAGTGCTCCAATGTTATTATCTATTAGCTTTTCAAACTTGTGGTCCAGAGGAGTTCGAATCTGTACCCCTAGTCGTCAAGTCATCACTGTGAAAGAGGAGACACCACTTTCATCAATGCTACATTCTTCGGCCTTGTCAAGAAACGAACTCGGTACTCTTAGATCATTGGACAGAATTTCTATTGACTGAGATGAAGGGGAAGAGTATATTTTATTGAAATAATTTTTAATATATATTTGTAGTAAATTTATAATGATAAAAATATTACAGTAATATAATTTTTTTAATATTTTATATTAAAATTATAATTATTAAAATATATCATAGGTGTTGTTTCCCAAACAGCTATATGACAACCAAAAAGTGTATGTCGTAAATGGGAATATGAGCTGTCAATACAGTATTAATATATAACAACGATTTTCAAAATTTTACAATCTCGGCACACTGAAAAAGGCACTAAATTTGTCAAGACACACCATCAATTCCTTAGGGAGAGATGTTATCATTAAAATAACGAGTATTAAGAATGTGTTTTAAAGTACATCTAGATAAAATTATAATAGCTGTGTTATTTTAAAATAATTATGTTTATCATGGATTTAAAAACATATTTTCACTTGTCAAAATTTTCTCGCTTCTTTTTTATTTTCCCCAAAACTCCTGCGGCACATCTGGTGACCAACCGTGGCCCACCGGTTGAAAAACGCTTGTCTATATCTAAGTCAGTAGTAAATTTAGTTGTGTTTCACGATTAGATGACTATTCCCTCCCCTTTTACTCTCTTCTAAAAACCTGTTTGACAAATTGGTTCACGGTACAATCTTATTGCTAAGATCAGTTGGTTTTTAAACAGCCGTTTCGTGTCTCAATTTGAATATCTTCACTTATCGAAATAATTTTGAGCTGTAAACATTGTTTAATAATATCGGTTAAGACACTTATTATTGATGGAATTTTGTATCTGTTTCAAAATAAAGTTATTTTACAATTAATTATTTGTAATCTAGTGTATGCAATATCTAAGAGCGTAAGTCAAATTTGTATACAAAAGTTGTATGTGTCTAACTTTATTTGTTGAAAAATAAACATGACAACACAGATCGTAACACAAGTTAAGCTATATTTTACTAATCGCAGCATTTTGATGAAGTTTGTTAGTTCAAGTTTCAATAGTACAGTCTGATTAAAAATAAAGGAACATTTCAACAGCTATAAAATTTACTAAAACCATTTTCATATATTCAAAAGGCAGGTATTTGTATACAAAGATGTCACTTTTGATATATAAGGTGTATTTTAATTGGTGTCAAAAATTCTAGGGACGTATACCCACCCGCTAAATTTGGACGGAAACAAAGTTGAACCAGCCATAGCACAAAATAAATAAATACCTTCACAAGTAGCTTATAATAATGAAAAGTACTATTCATCCACAAAAAAAAAGTTCATACAGACTGGCTCTAAAAACTATTAGTTCCTGAGGCATGAGGAATTTTACTGTTCAATTAATGAATAATCCAACAGAAGAAATAATGCAATTAAACAAGACAAAGTTTGACAGAAACATATACTGAACATTTTGTTTCGTGTTTTCCTGCGTTCCATGCTTTGTCTTACCGTGTTGACTACACTTGTGGTGTTACTTATTTGTTCACATACACTTACAATACAATCTCTTATAACTTCAACATTAGGCACAGGACTTACGTAAATAATTGACTTTAAATGTCATCAATAATAAATATCCATCGAGTTGAAATTTGGTGATAGAACTGGCCCCTCAATGGCCTCACCCAATGACCAACTAATCTTTGATTGTAAATATCTATAAAAAATAACTCTAATATAATAACACTTTAAATATTACTGTTAAAATGTTTGTATTTTATATAAGTTCCTTCCGATCAGAATCCTAACCAGATGAACGTAAAATGTAAATTAATAATAATAATTTTGAGGTAGTTAACATACAATTTCTAAACATATCGTATGAGTTAAAGACATACACGAATAATAGTACACATATAAACTTACCGTTAGGAACGTGAATATATTTGCTCATTGGAATGGACTTTAATGTAAATTAGCAATTAATATTTCAGCCATCACCCGAGATTGAGCCCAGTACCCTAGAGATATGTAGGCCTACCCCTCTAATGCACGTAGAGGGATGATAGAGTTAAATTAACAACGTAATTTAAGAAAGCGACAATGTTTTAAATACGATGTAGTGTTTCCATTCATGGAATATTGTGTATAAGTTTATTTTCACTATACAAGAGAATTTTGATATGACTAACATTTTACAAAAATAAAAATAAAAATTCTACACAAATTAGTAAAATTTTACTATTTTATTAATGCTTTTGTTTTTAGGTACTACATTAATAATATCTATCAAAGGCGACAACTGCATATTACATTTCTTCAAGTATTAATACATGAAAGTAGATAGAGTAACTTTTCTAGTACCATGAAATGTTAACTCTACTAACAGGGTACATCAAACTCCAGGTTGGTCTGAACCCCACGGAAATCCCTCCTCCCATTTCGACGTCCTTTATGGAGAGGGGAAATGAACCCACATTAGCACGAAGAAAGGATGGAAACCAAATTGAATAGAGCAAACGTAAAACCACTTCTGATGCACCCATTCAGGATTCAAACACTGACTTTCTCTTCACCAACAAGACAGTCTAGATAGTTTGTTTAAGATTATTCAGTGTAAACACCACTGAAAGTTAACTTAAATAAAGTGTAAGTATTTTTTTAAATAAATTTTGTTCTATTTTGGAACTAGAAATCTATGGGAGAGGGGGGTGGACATGAATAACACATTGCTTTATCCGGCTTGCCAATGGAGTGTATGACCGTAATTTGGCAACCCTGCTGTACACCATTAGTAAATATCTTCATCAGAGCTCCTGGAATCCAGCCGGAGTCTGATAGATCTGGGGTATAGCCACTCTAACCACTTAACTACAACGAACTGAATTTATTAAAACGAATGTAAAATAACTTCCTTGTAACACTTAGCAGCGTGTAGGTATTCAACCTTCTTATTTGAGATGGATTAGTAAGACAATGATTTACAAACATTTCAGTGAATAGCAAACATTATTTTGCTTGGATCTAAATTTAAATAATCTAACTTAGTTTAAAAGTAACATACACACACGCATATAATATTGTAGAACTGTATTACATAGCTATGAACCATTGAACTATTCCGCGTTGTGCTATGCCCAGTTCCACATAGAATCGTTTTATATAAATTATTTATGACAATATTTTGATTTATTTATTAAAATTAATACCAAGGTCATAAATGGTTATAATTCTAAGGGATAAGGTGAGGAGGATAGTTTAGAGGAATAGCACCCAAATTAGCGCACAGAAGGAATGAGAAAACATATTTGAAAAAACAAACTTATCATTCATATGTGGAAATTCATAATGATACATCAAATAGGGAAATTTATTATGATTAATAATACGTGAAAAATCACAGTGATTTATAGCATGTCAAAAGTCACAGTTACAAATAATGTGTGAAAAACAACGCTGGTCAATAACATTGGAAAACAACAGTGATTAATTACATGTGGAATTCAAACAGTGATAAAGTCACATGTGGTAAACCACAGTGATAAAATAACATCTGAAAAAACACACTTATAGTTATAATGTGGAAAATCACAGTGTTAAATCACATGAGATAAACCACAGTCATAAATAGCGTGTGGAAAACTACAGTGATAAATAACATGTGATAAACTACAGTGATAAATAACACGTGGATAACTCACTGCGAGAGATAACATGTGGAAAACCACAGTGAAAAATAATACGTGGAAGGCCACAGTGATAAATAATACGTGGAAGGCCACAGTGATAAATAGCAAATGGAAAACCACAGTGATAAGATATAATTGATATAAAAACCACAGTGATAAATAACATATAGAAACTCGCATTGGTAATTTACATGTGAAAGACCACACTGATAAGTCACATGCTAAAAACTACACTGATGAATCATATGTGTAAGACCAGAGTGAAAATTCATATGTGGAAAAGACTCTGATAAATCCCACGGAAAAACACCAATCAACAATGCACCCAGGCGATATTCGAACCTCAATCACTCCATCATCAGCAATGTATTTGTACAGTAGCCCCATAGATTCTTTGGTGCTGACTGACAGCTCACAGCTCTGAAAAGTTACTAGACCAAATTATGTATCCCTACGCCAAACCATATGATCTGCAAAAACATGTGTTTAGCACCTGTCACTTCTGGTATATACCTAAATTTTGACTGTCAGAAGTCAGCTGTGTGCTGTCAGTCAGCACCAAAGAATACATGGGGCTACTTTATGTGACACTAACGCCCTAGCACTACCGATGTGTGTTTCATAGCAATAAAATTATTACAAACATAAATCAAGCCTGTTTGTTGAAAGTACACAGTCCAAGAGCTCAAAGATATTGTTTGAAGGAGCACATGTACAAAATGTCGACATAAATCTTGAAAAGGTTACTATATTAATGAGCATTACTTTGGAAGGCTATCCGTTCAATTCTAATTGATTGTTTTATTAAATGTAATTAAAAGTCTCAGTTAGTAGGTCTCATTGTGTCCAGATTACATTATTTTATAAAATCATACAATGGCATTAAATATGTAACCGTTCCGTTTATTGTTTCTTGGTGTTGATTATATAATAAATGGTACAACACAATCAAACAATTTTTTCCCTTGTGTATTATAGCTTGGAAGAAAATTTTCAAAATAAATTTTTAAGTAGACTACTCTTAAGTAAGTTTCCATCATTAAAAAACTTATTATATTACTAATCACGTTATTGGGATTAACAATATGATGGATTTTTTTTATTTAACACACGACCATTTTAAAAAATAAGTTATTTGTAAACTACCTTTCAATTATTTTTAATTCGTAAAAGTAAAAACACATTATTTATCACGAAAAATCATTCCCAGATACCGGTACCCATCTTGAACCCAATCGTCAAGGTCAGATTCGAAAAATTTCAAATTTTCCATAATGTGTGTAAACTACCCTTAAATTAATTTATTTTAGAAAAATAAAGATATAGGCCCCTATTATTATTTAATATGTAAAATAGTCTCCCGATGCCAATTTTGAAAATGCACTCTCATTAACGTGAAGAGGACATTAAAGGTCGTATGTTATAGGAAGCATATGGAAAGTGCCCACTTGAGACTCGAACAACGACCTCCACACTACTAGAAATCCAGTGTATTGTGAGCTTAGTGATGCAGGTGTGTAACAGGTATAATATTTGAGAATATTAAAAAAACTTAAAAAGCACATTATAAAACACATTTGTACTTTCTCGCAACTTCTCTGGTAGAGAAATTATAGTGATCGTCAAAATAATTTTATTCAAGATTTTGTCCCAGTGGGCCCAAGAGAGAGGTTTTTACAATGTTGTCTGTCTGTTTGTTTTTGTGTTTACATCTAGGCCTAGAGATAAAACTATTTTACCGATAGGGCTAGGACGTATTATCTAGAGTTTTCAAAGAGTTCCCTTGGAAGTTTTTGGAATTAGTCATCCGACCCTGAAATTAAAGGTAGTACGGGCGAAGAGAGAAAATATCGATTTTCTCAAAAATTGACTCCAATGAATTTGATTTAATTTCGTATATAGTTATCGTTTAACAATACAAATAAATAGGCGATTCTCATTTTCCCTCTAAAATTACTTTGAGATGAGGGAACTTTAAAATTTTTTTTTAAAAAATCCAATTTTGATATTTCGTAGCTCTTTGATATACGAAATAGCTTAAATTTCAAAAATGTAATACTATTAAAATTAAAAAAATATTTGAAATATATTTTTATAAAACCATTTGTTTCTGAGCTAGCAAATATATATATTTTTTATAGAGATATTTTAAATAAGGAATTGATTTTTATGGTCTCTGGTGGACAAAGATGTCCCTCTTTCTTATTATTTCTGTAACAATGTATATTATTTAATTTATGCTTTTTGGTAGAATTTGAAGCTCTTTTTACATTATGTTTCTGCAAAGATGTATATTATTTCATTTCACATATATAACGAATTTTTAGTAAATATCTTCAATTTTAGGTAAGGGAGTGAGAAGGTCTTTATGGTGCACCGTAGCATTTATTTAAATTATATAAACACATATTAACCCAGTTTTTAAAATAATTTAAAATATAACTTAGACTAAACTATTTCTTAGCAAAATCGATTATTCGATTTTTATAATAATTTTAATGGTTTTGTTTGTTTTTATATTCCTATATTTATATTTATCACAAGTACAAAACACCTGAATATTCGATTTTGCTTGAAGCTTCAAATTAGTTAACAAAATATTGAAAATGGCACACTCACACTAAACGACCTCTTTGAAAAAATTATTCAATAAATCTTTTACTTCAGCTAAAAACTATTTTCAATAAACAGTCAAATTTTCATATTACAGCGTTTTATAAAATACAAAAATATCTTACAAAATGATACAATTTTACTAATTTATTAGTTTTGTTTTATATGTATTTAGAAAATCTATCAAAAAGTGACAGATGCATATCACATGACTTGAAGTATGAATATGTGAAACAAGATCTTGTAACTTTTTTCGCTGACAGATGAGACCCTTCATGAAGAAATTGTTCTATAGCTGGTCGAAGCGTGCAATAAAGTTTCTCTTTGCCTACCGACATTCCTGACAGCAACATCGTGGTATGAAAAAAACCCAGTTTTTCTTAGAACAATGAACTTTGAAAATGATTACGTCTTTTCTTGGATACAACTTGAAATAAGCCAATAGAAGTATTTGAAATTTAACGGAATATATTTCGGCCATTTAGTAGAACTTTACATCCAAAAATGTTTTGAGAACACAAATTTGGAATATAGTCATATAGGCTATTTTCTTTGATATGTGGATCCGAAATTAATCAAATGTTTTTCAATTGTGAAAGAGTATTTTACAAACTTATCCATAAAATAATATACAATTAAATCTTAAATATGGCATTGAAATTAGAATCCACATAAATTAATTATAGGCTACAGCCCAAATATTTACCAAATCGAGTCTGTGTTTGTATCAAGTGTGTTCGATACTGTTGATCTTTTAAATTTTTGTAACACGTTTTACTACCCATTCCGTTTATCCACATTTAACTTTACTAATAATTGCTAGGCATAAATAAGGTACAATTTAGAGTACATGCACTTCTTATTTGCGTACAGGAAGAGTCTTAAACCATTTAGGGAAAAAAAACCTAACTACACCCGATCGAAATTTAAACCCCAATCTCCTTGTTACCAGAAATTCAGTCCAAAGCTTGATTCACACGTTAGCCAAACATATAAAACAGAATCTGCTTGAGTGGTACAGCAACTCACAAACTGTATGTTTACCCATGATGCATTGCAATGCTAACTTAAAACAGCTGATTATCAACATATTTTATTTTATAGTGGATAAAAGTATATTTTAGATCATACTACCTGTGGATGTTTTCAAATTATAATGCTGTGTCGTGGCAAAAATCTAATACATCGATGTACACACTTCACATTAATGGGTTATTTCAAATCTCCTCACAAAAGCCAAATAATCTGTCTGATTGCTTCTGGCTGGTGAACACATGCATTGACAAATGAGCATGCGCACTGGTGCTTCTGCTATGTCAAACATCTTGGGCTGAGCGGACAAAGTAGAGATGAGTTGAACTTTAGCGGAACAGCTCGCACCGATAAGGCGGAAATCTTGTAATTGGCTTAGAGCTCGTCACGTGACCAAGTTTCTGTTCTGCATTAGTTTTTCGGCTAACGTGTGAATCCACAGTAACACGAGAGTGACGCGTTATTTCATGCGAACACGGTTGTGGGATCCCAAAAAAATAATGTTAAAGAAAATTGTTGGTCTTTTTTAAAAAAAATTCTAGTTTTCAAAAATCGATAATCGGTACGTAAGCTACCTTTAACTTTAGATATAGAGTCAAAATCACAATGTTTCCTCGAGGAATATATTAAATATCAAGTTTGAGCGAAATCTATCAAACTGTTTAGGATGTAGCCTTCCGGACAGACGTAATAATTGCAAAACCTTCCTTTTCATCTTTTTATTGACCCCTCAAAGAAAGAAGTATTGTGAAATTCAAAAAAAAATCTATTTTGAGATTTTGATAAATGTCGAAATTAATTTTCATGACCCCCTAAAACCATAAAAGTGTTTTTGCGATGGCAACCGTCTGTGTCCTAGAGCCGGAACCATTGGGATACCGATTGGGATAAAACTTGGTACTTAGGGTTTTAATAAAGTCCCTCACTCCCCGAGGGGATTTGGAACTATATGTTTAACACTAAAATTAGGGGTAGTTTACTGAAGGGCAAAAAGAGATAAAATAGATTTTCTCAAAATCCGCCGTAACGAATTCGATTAAATTTTGTATTTATGCCTTGTTTAATATTACAAACAAAATGGCTGTTTTAATTTTTCTCTGAAAATTACTTAAGGGGTACTTTATATAAGCATAAATTTCTAATTTTGATAATATATTTGCAACTATTTGAAATATGAAATAACTTATCATTGTAAAGTTGTAATATTGTTTGAATTAACAACATTTTAATCTTGAATATATTTTTATCAAACCAATAGTTTCTGAGCTATAAGCAATTATATATAAATATTTTTATGAAGCACTTAGAAATGTTAAATTTATTTTTAAGCTCTTTGTTGGACAGAGATGCTATTATTTTATCAATGTTTCTGTAACAGTGTATAGCAATCACATTTATGCTATTTGGTGGTTTGTTGATGCAACAGTGTATATTATTTCTTTTCATGAGTTTTACGTGTTCTTAATAAGTGTCTCCATTATAAAATTAAAGATAGCGAAAGTCTGTGTGGTACACCGTACCATTTATTTTAGTTCAAGTACACACAAAACGTCAATATCGATCATAATCTTGAGGGTTAAAAAGTTTAATAATTACAAAACAATCTTTATATGAGAGTTTAAAAATGCATGTAAAATTGACACCTTACAAAATATTTCCCTAAATAAAAAAATTGACGCATCAATCAATGTATTGTGTCTGTTGATTGTGATTGTTATTGGCTTGTAGAATATAACAGAGAACTATTTGGTTCCAAACCACATGCGAATACGAGGTACTTGATACGTGCGTAGAAGAATACACAGTGTATGATTTGTGGTGGATTTCAATATTTTAATTAGATGATCTGTCTTAAAAAATAATGTTAGTCACGAGACGTGCAAATGCCAAGTGATTTATAACTGGATAGTACAACAGAGGCAATCGGGTTCTTAAGCCATGTGTTACTGTGAAATTTGCATAATGACTAGACATCAATAACAGTGAATTATTGTTTGCGTGGATTTTTTATATGATTATTTGAGAGGTGAACATTTTTTCTGGTATTTCATGAAAAAAACTTTTTTTTATTAGTAGCAAGGCTATCGACCGGTTTAGAATATACAGTTTTAGGAGATATCATAAATCTCAAGAATAAACTTTTTTGGAGTCCAAGTTATGTAATAGTATGTATCTACATTTATAAACACGCCAACTGTGAATTAAAAAAGCTTATAATATTAATTAGCTAGATATGCCGTTGAATTAAAACGATTTTTAAGAAAAATCTTTCCCAAATATATTTAATCCTTATCTAACAACCCACATCTTTGGTCAGTGAATTAAACGACAAGGCCATCTAGTCTTATTAGCTGGTGACGAATAGTTCGGTGTTAAAATCACAGACGAATCTACTGGCGGTACTATTTCCAAAATATTTTCCCATTTTTTCTCCATGAAAATGAAGGTACACTTCCTTTAATATAATAACTTTCTTGCCC
Organism: Timema bartmani; assembly: GCA_902151455.1. Classification (NCBI taxonomy): domain Eukaryota; kingdom Metazoa; phylum Arthropoda; class Insecta; order Phasmatodea; family Timematidae; genus Timema; species Timema bartmani. The sequence goes on along the minus strand of CABFWB010000371.1, from coordinate 75,892 downwards.
TCATTTCAATAAAGAAGTAAAGTTATAAAAAAAAAGTGTGGTTTTATAAGTTGCTTACCTTTCAACAATAAAAACAACATAGAAATATAAACATTATTTTATAAATTTAAAAATATTTTTTGAAAAAAAAAATCTTTAGCTAAATGGGCCTGAAAAGAAAAGGGTATATATTGGATACACAGTTCAAATAACTCTTTGTTACCAAGTTTTTATCAAATTAAAAATATGTGCATTCCTTTACAATCAAAATCAATTAGGCCTAATTCCAGAGAAACTAGAAACCTGTAACTTGGTAGTTAGCTTGCTTCTTTTAAAAAATCGTATTAGCTATAAATATAACTCCTATAAAATTAAATCTTTATTTATATATATATAATTTCCGATGCACCATAAACACAAAGTAATTTTTTAAGTGCTACTTTAAATATGACCAAGTCATAAAATGAAAAAAAAA
>CABFWB010000371.1:53109-71122 GCA_902151455.1 Timema bartmani | reverse complement strand
CTCTAATGTATACGTGGTGCTACATTGGGGTGGGGGGGGGTACTCTAATGTATACATGGTGTTTGTTACATGGGAAGAGGGTGGGTGCAGCACTGTGTTACGTAGCACAGATCCTTTAACTTAGGTTCTAATGTTGAATTTTTATTTTTTAGCCAATTTTTTGTAAATGAAATTTGTAAAATATTGTTATAAATTCCTTTGAAATCATTTATATTCAGGATTTAGAGTGTATTCTAAGTTGTATTAGATCTGAGTTCCTCTTTTGGTGTCATAAAAGCTTCCCTATTGTGATATTTACTCCTTTTATGAAAAGCTACGTAACACAAGTTTGGGGGAAGGGTGGGTCAGGTTAAATATCTATAAGGAGCTACATCGGGGCAGCAAAAAGGTAAGTATAAGCATTACGTGTTTAATGTTTTTACAGGTTTTTATCTAAACTTTCTTTGATCAAAATAAATAAAATATTGCTTCAGTAAAAATAGTGAGTTTAATTTTCTTCACATGGGGACCGCAAAAGTTGTTGAGTTTCTGTCAACGGTGTCCTGAAACTTAATGATAACTTTTTCTCTTCATTTAAAAACTTTATTATATAATGCCTCTACGTTCATGACAAATATTTAAAATAGTTGCGGCCACCATGTGAAGAAAATTAAACTTTATATTACTATAGCCGAATATTTTATTTCTTTTGTACAAAAACAATTTTTATAAAAAGAAAACTGCCCTTAACTCGCGTTACCTATTATCCCACCTTAACTTCGACAGTGAAATTGGAGCTCGATCAAAAGCCGGATAATAGCCTATAGGTCAGTGGTTCTTTAAGGGTGTGCCGCGAAATTCTCAACCTTATTATTGTTGATAAAAAGTAGTTTCATTCACTATCAATTTTTAAGAGAAACAAACAAAAATGTTCGAAAATTTTAATATATTTACTATCAAGCAAATTTAATGGCTTGCAATCAAAGAATAATTGAAAAATGAATGATAATCTTATCGTTGACCTCAATTCTTGATGGAATGGAGAATTTCCTGTTCAACTGAGAGAAGTCTCTCTGACCAAAAGTATGTCCCAGTCTCCAATAAATTTACCCACTTGTATGCTCAGTGTGCCGCGAGAAATCACTACAAATAAGAGTGTGCCGTGAACAAAAAATAAAAATTGAGAACCACTGCTATAGGTGTTTCCTAACATTGCCACTCAACCCTACCCCGAGTAGATACTTATGAAAAAACTTCACATTTACCTCCATATTCACTTAATTTGGTATTTCCGAGTCTGTAGTAGGCGTACCTCTAGCGCAACATTGAGTTTTATTAATTATCAAATATAATAGGATAATGATAGTAAGTCTGATGAACAAATTAACGCAAATATTTACGTGATGGCACAGATCATTATAACCTTCATTTCCCTATATCATGGCTTTGAGCTTATCACAAGAGCTTTATTCAAATTTAGAATGACCGTCTAAAGTTTACAGAATGCCAGATATTTGTTTCTTTATTTAATGAAGAGCTTGAAGGAGTGCAAGGGTTGACCCCATGGCCCCGAGGGAGTTACGCGACTGTTGACCGTTTGGTGAAAATTGCTATACAGCAGTTAATTATCTTTTTCGAGTTATTTAACGTGCACTTTCTGAACCGATTGATTATCTCCGCACACGACTTGTAAACTAACTTAAATAATATAACAGACACAACACCTTGGCCATTAATTCATCACTGTGAGAGGGAAACTCTCATTCCACCATAGATACATTTTTTCGGCCATATTGGGAATCGAATCCGGGGCCCTTAGCTATAAAGACAGACATGCTACCGACTGAGCTAAGAATTTGAAATATAAATTGATCAATATTTTATGTTATTTATACACGTCTTAATGCCTGGTTTGACTAACCAGAGTAGGAATTACGAAGGCAGAATCGAAAGGTGTATTCCGATTTGCTCGAGAAAAGTCAGAAACAATTTAAGGTATATTGGCGCTACTCTCACAATAGACTAGATTGCTGGTTACGGGGAGATCGTGGTTTGGTGCCGGTCGTGTGGGGTGGTTTTTCCTAAATAGCTTCCCACTCTCTCTCTCCACGCAAATACGGGTAAACTTCCTCTAAATCCAACCTTACTCATCCCTAGCCCACTAGTGTAACTTGTACTATAAGTGTATAGCTCGAAAGTGTAGTAAGACCTGATGCTATAAAAAAAATTAAAGAAAAAACACCTCTGTACATAAAACTGGGATACGAACCATGAACTGATAAACCAAGCAAAATGAGATTGCTTTACCCACGGGCTCACCATTGAGAATTCTACGTCAATAATGAGCACACTTGTTCTAAATAATAATAGTAATATCCAAATTATCAAATGCCGGCAATTTCCGGTTCGAACTTTGCCAGAAAAAACTAGTAGCAAAAATTAAACAAGTACTCTTTATTTCTGAATTATAAATTGTTACCCGTCTCGATGGCGTAGTTTACTAACGCGCTAGTTTCGTGTTGAGCTAGACTGCCGAGGACGGTGCGATCGAGGTTCTAATCTCGCTCGGGTGAACTGGGGATTGTTTTTCCTGAATGGTTTTCCACTCTCCATCCACGCGAATGTGGGTTAGCTTCCTCTAAATTCAACCTTCCCAATTCCTCACCTATTAGCGTATAACCCAAACGGGTAGTAAGAGGCGGTGCTAAGTATTATTATAAACTTTTTTTTTCCTGAGAATACCCGCTCAACATAACGGACATAACGTCCTGCAATAGCCTTGGCTTGATACAGCCCAATGAGGATGTCGAACATGGCTTTCACATTTTACCTGTCAGGGTTGTGAAGAATTAAGGGGAGACTAGGAGGGAGGGAGGGGGGGCAACTGTTCTTTTAGATGCCCTGACAAACGAGAGAGCAATTTGTGGCCTTAGGTCAGGTCAGTTCAGACGTGAAGAGATGACGGCCTTGATAGAAGTGTAGGGAGACTCTAAAGTAAAACAGCGACAAGTGGCGCTATTATTTATTCAGGTGTTTATCTTGTGGAATAAAAACACTATACACATATATTATATATAATTGGGGTTTTCTATAACCAATATTAAATAATTTAAGGACATATGATGGAAAGAGATGAGTTCAAGGAAACGCGCTTAACCTGAAAAGAAGATGAACAACCAATTATGGGAAATCATAACATAGTTCACTTGGCAAGGAGTTGAATTTAAATAGCCCGATTCAGTGGCAGAACGGTCTAAGGCGTCACCCTAATGTTGGACTGGCCTGTTGAAGGCGGGGAGATCATAGTTTAAATCCCGGCTGGGTCTATTGAGGGTGGTTTATCAAAAATAATTTCCCACTCTCCTTCCATTCAAATGCTGATGGATTACCTTTAAAAATCCTTCCTTTCTCATCCCTATTGTAGTAGTAATCATTATATTCGTATATCCTGAACAGTTAGTAAGACTCTGCGATTTTTAAAAAAAATATCACTCATCAACTAAATAGGCCTATTTTTAGAAAAAACTATAGACACAAAATTGATAAAATAGCCAAATTGTAGAAATGTGTGGTTTAAACAAAGAAATACATGTTGAGAAATAAACTACAATCCGACACCTTAACTCAGTCGATAAAGTGTCTGTCTACTGAGCTAAGGTTCCCGGGCTCGATTCCCGGCATGGCAGAAAAATGTATCATTGGTGTACTGTGGGTTTATACCTTCACAGTGATGAATTAACGGCCGGGGGCTGGATATTGTACCTTTCCTAGTCTTAAGTTAGATTATAAGGCATAAGAAGTTACGACAGGCCTAGCAAGCCGGTAGTGGGAAATATATGATTTTAATTTAAGAATAAACTGACCCAGGCCACAGGTTTAGTTCTCATTCTTTCTCCTAGTTAAATGTTAGCAAGGTTTAGTGTGCTGTAGTCGGTATTCTGGTGATTTGATGTGTTACTTTAGTGGAAATTGATATTTTGAGATCCCATTATTTGACATGATATGACTTTTTATAGCTATCAAGTTTTTTAAAATTTATTTGAGGTAATTTCCGTGCACTTACAGAACCGACTGTAATTTTGACGAAAAAGTTATCTTCACATTATTTCAAGGTGTTTTTTTTTTACATGCCACACTCGACATGGGATCAAAGGCCTTACTTCCCCTCCGAAGTAATTTGTGCCACGAATTTTTATTGCTTGAGAAAAATTCCATTGACCCCAGCTGGGTTTTAACCCACGAACATCGGGTTCTGAGGCGAGCACTTTACCCCAGAGCCACTGAGGTCAACCATATATTAGTCAAAAAAGTTATTTTATTTCTAAGTCTGAGTGTAAGTGATATATATATATATATATATATGTTTATTGTATGGTTATTTATTATGTTTAGTCTCCAATAAGTATAAGTAATGGTTGTCAAGAAATCATAAAAGAGATAAACGATTAAATGCAATTCTAGGTACGAAATTATGTTCAACTCATATATTACAATCATGTAAAATAAATAACTACACTGTAGCTCACAAGATTAAGTAGAGCGTGGTAACGGATTAAACAAAGGTGCATCAAAAACATCAACATTATTTATTATGATAAATGATATGGCCACTAAAGGTTTCGAAAACATTAGTATTTAATAATACTAAGTGCGTATAGCCTAAACAGAAAGTAAGATGCAGTTCTAAAATAACAAAAGTAAAGGGGGGGGGTTCATGATAATTATAATTACTTTGCCTATATATTAAGGTGACTTATTAGTACAATCGTTAGACTTGTATACACCAGATCTTGAATTTTGATAACCCCTCCCCTGTACCTTGCGATTGAGAAGAAGGTGGGTTACAGAATTATATTTTCAAAAATAAACTATGAAATGTAAGAACCTATAAGAGCGAACCGGTACAATAAAGTACTGTTTGCTAGTATATAATATTATATATTTTAAAATAAACATGTATTTAATAATTTAAACTAGGTTACGTATTCTATCTTATAAAATTAAAATATTAATGAATAAGGTAAAACTCAAGTTTTAGTACGTTTTATTTTGGTTGGTGTTTAAGAAATGGCTTAGTACGTATGTATTTAACTATTTTTTTAAATATAATTTATCGTATATGATATTATTGATATGTTTATATCGATAATACATAACAAATTTATTTCAAAACTAATAATTTATTATTGACTCCTAGCCATGCTTTTTCTTACAAGTTTATTAAATTCAAATTGATTTTATTGTTAATCGTTCCATTATAGGTTGAATATACCAATCAAAGAAAGTAGTTTTAAATTGGTATCAAGGTAGTGAAAACCTTATTGCAATAATATAAATGCGTTTAAAGAAGGGACAAGAATATAAAGCTAAGAATAAATCTGTGCCCAGTGGAAATTGTGAGGAATGTCGATCAGAAGCCCAGCTTATTTCTAGTTGGCGTGAGACATTAATATTCTTGCAAAACACGTAGACTTGAATTGCAAATTAAACTGCTATATCACACGCAATCGCCGGTGCACGGACTTAACCGAAGGCGTTAGTATCGTCTGTTCTGTTTTGAATGTGACGGAGAGGTTGGGGTTCGAATCCCAGCTGGGTGTACTGTGGTGATATTTTCTTAAATGATTTTCCCAAGCTCCCTTTACCTACAAGCAGATGAGCTTATATTTCCTTTAGATTTTACCTTTCTCATCGCCATACAACTATTATAAAAAAATATAAAAATATAGATATTCCGGAACGGAAGTATAACGTATTGACGTTGATTTCGCGTGCCCTCTCCGATGCGGGGGATGCTAACTGGTCAATATCAACGAAGTTACTACAAATCAAGGTGACAAGTGTAGTTAATTTAGTGCAATGTGTTCAAATTAAGGGGGAAAAGGTGAATTACAGTTGGGCCTCGTATACCTGTTGTGACCTGCGTTTAAAAGAATAGCGTTAATCCAACATTAAAATAATTGGTCCATGAGTTCCTTCTTGGAAATTGTAAACAAGGTGTACTACTTGAACCAGGTGGTTGTGGCGCTCCATTTAGGATGGTTGTAAAGGTTTTCTCGAGCTGAGCTTAAAACAGAAATTAATTGATAGTAAGTAAGACACAACAAAATATTTTTAGACGCTCGGTTTTAAATTTTATAATTTTATTTTTAAAGAATTAAAGTCCTCATTTATAGATTTGGACCGAAAGCAAATATCGATACTGGGTCGCCAAGGGTCAACACTTCGTACTAAAATTTCTGATTCCGTTTAAAAATTTTCAACATTTTATTAGGATTTGCACATCCTTAGGTCATCGCATTGATTTTAAATTCCTCATTTTTAAATTTAGAACAATAAAAAAGCTAAATATTGACTATAGAGTTTAAAATGATAGATCATTGTTGTACAAACATTTCTCCTTAGAGGTTAAAGTAAAAGGAACATCAACTTTTGGAGACACCTACTAATATTTACTTACTCTATGGCATTGGAGAACTATTGCGTTAAAACTTAATTAGTATCTGTATTTATATTCATATTATCTTTAGTAAGAAGAAATTGATTGATGATATTGTGTAAGCTCGTTCCTTACACAATATCATTAATTAGTATCTCTTTACAACTAAAGCTCACAAAATTGTATTAATATATTTGCCAATATCTCAGAAACTATTGTTTTACTAAAAATATGATTCAAATAAAAGTTTTTTATTTTTAATAGTGATACAATTTTGCAATGATAAGTTATTAAGTATCTCAAATAATTGCGGAGATACGTACATTTCCGCTTTTTTAAAGTAGACCCTAAAAGTCATTTTCATGGGAAAATGAAAATAGATAGTTTACTTATAATCTTAATCAACGTATATATACGAATATTAATCAAAATCGTTAAAGCCGATTTTGAAAAAAAAAAAAATTTCTTTCTTTTCACCTTTTATAAAACTACGCTTCATTTTAGGGTTAGACACAGAGAGACAGCATTGCAAAACCCACTTTTTAAGGTTTGGAGGGTCATGAAACGCTGACATCCCTCAACATCTCGGGCTGTATTTTATTTACGGTCACAATACTTTACCTTAATTGTTCTAAAAGTTATAAAATATATTTATATGCATATAGCTTGAAAATTATTGTTTTTATAAAAGTATGTTTCAATTAAAATATTTGTACTATAAATAGACCTACACATTTGCAAAGATAAGGAATTTCATACCTCAAAGAGTTACTATGATAAAAAAAATTAGAATTTACGCATCAGACCGATTCTCTTAAAGTCATTTTGTTGAAAAATTGAGACTAGCCATTTTGTTTCTAATTTAGATCAATGCTTAGAAATGAAATTTAATCAAAATCGTTGAAATCGATTTTAATAAAATCGATTTTTTCTCTTTTCACCCTTCAGTAAACTACCCTTAACTTTAGGGTTGGATTTCCAATTTCAAAAATCCCTCGAGGCAACCCTATGAAATGCCTAGATACCAAGCTTTAGCCCGATCAGTCTAATAGTTTAGGCTCTACTCCGAGGTACAGACAGACGGATAGACAAATAGACGGGAGGAAATTCAAAAACAACTTTTTCTGATTCGGGGGGCTATGAAACATCTAAATTCATCAAAATATTGAGTTCGAATTTTTTCACAATCACAATACTTTCTCTTCCTGTAAGGTAGCGAGAAAATAAAACATATAATTTGAGATACTTATCTATTTACTTTATGGAACTAGATAATCATTGTGTTTAAACTTAGGTAGTATCTCTGTACAACTAAAGCTCACAAAATTGTATTAATATATTTGCCAATATCTTAGAAACTATTGGTTTTGTAAATATATATTACAAATAAAAGTGTTTTATTTTTAATAATACTACAATTTTGGAACGATAAGTTATTTAGGAGCTTAAATAGTAACGTGTAAAGTGAACGTGTATAGAGAAAATATTAATGATAGGTCTTTTTTCTCCATTCATCTATTTGATGTGGCACCTCGATAGCTCATTACCACCTGCAACACACACAAAAAAATGCCATTGTTGTGTAAAACAAATTTACAGGTACCTACTTTTAAATTTACCAATAATTTCACGTGATACACGTTTTATATTCCAGATTAATATATTAGGTTAATGTATTTCGACAGGTCCGTTGCCTTGTCAAAATTGAGTCCTCTAGTTTGTCTTAAAAGCAACTTCCATTTTTGTAGAGCCTTAAAATCCATCTTAGGTAAGCGACCACTGGGTTGGTACCGCACGGACGGAACGGAAAGTACAACTAATTCGTAGCATTATTTGTTACCAAGATGCTCCCACTACGTCGGTACCCCCGGCAACGGACTCTCCGCCGCTCCGCCATTCGACAGAAAGTCCGGGCGAGAAAATTAAAATCAAGTACGGTCTGGAATTTTTGGCGTCATCTTCACCCAAATCAGGAAATAATATGTGGTATTCATCAAACATAAGTCTTTTCTTGTTGATGTTGTGAACCCAGAATCGTCGTTTCCAACATTTTCTCCTCTCCTCTTCAATTAAAAGGCAACTAATAGCTACAAATTCTTCATCGCATTCCATATTTAAATAATACAGTGAAATAGCACTCACAAAAGCACAATTATAAACATGAAACAAATCCAACAATAACAGAAATGCAAAAAGTACTTCCTTCTGGCTCGAGAGAAGCTGAGTAAACTGAGTCTCCGATGGGCGCTTACCTTAAAATTAGGGCTGTGCCAATTCCGATACTTGATTCCTCTGTAACTTTGATACCCATGGTATCGATTAGTATCGCAATACTATCGCGATACTATACGCTAAAAATCTTGATACCACTCTTCAGTATTCAATACGGCTGACTCCTCAAACGGTTAATTTTTAAAGTCACTGGCTAGACATTAGTTACTCGTAGTTTTGCTTTGTCCTATTATTTTGTTCACTCAGCTCTAAACTCAATATAAAACCCCCCACTTACGCCCCACATTTTATATTCAAGCTATTAGTTTCACTCAACTAAAAATTGCATTTATATTGTGTGTGTAAATAGTGTGTGACTATTATTTTTTAGTATGTTTACTTTCTTGACAAATATGTCAATCTATAATCTGACAAATATTTATAATAATATTCTATAACTCTGTAATTAGCCTACTAATTTTATATGCTAATATGTAAATAAAAACTGACTTTCAAGATTTTTCATTACTTAATAAGTAATAATATTTCTTAATGTAGGCCTACTAATCATTGTAAATTTTATTTTAGTCTGGTTGATTCTTATAATAATTTGTTTAAATAGCCTTATTGACTAGTTTCCATATTTTGACATATTGAAACCAATTACTTTTTTTTTCTTTTGACCTAGTTTCTATGCTTACAAAATCAGGATTTATTTAATTTCATGTTGAATGGTATCGAATAGGGTATCGAGTATCGATGAGATGATTTGATAGTATCGAGCAAGGTATCAGAATCGAGAAAAGTATGTATTGGCTCACCACTACTTAAAATGCATATTTTTTCCTTGCATGAGATCTTCTATCAGTTGTACTCGTCACCTTCTTGGTCTTCTTCTTCCTTCCAAATTGCCTTTTATGACATCCTTCGATAGGCCATTTCTTATCATAGTGTTTGCCTTTCTTCATAGAATCACCTGCTCATTGACCGTCATTAGAACTTCATTAGTCAATCGATCTGTCCTTTATATTCTCCTCTAGCATCAAACTTCAAGTTTCTCCAAAATAAATATTTCTTACTCTTTTTTCCTCAGGGATCAGTTCTAAGCTCCATACAAAAAGATGGTCCATCTAACACTTCAGCCGTTTATTCTTCTTTTCAGGGTCCTCTTTTGGTTATTCATTCAAATTGAAATTTATCAAGTTGTATTTCTCTTTAGTTGAGAAGCAACCATTAGTGAGATGCTATTAGTTCCAGACCTGTGACAAGCTTCTGGTTTTAACTTTGTCCTTGGCCTCTGCTGACTACCTTGTACCAACATTCCCTTTCATCTTGGAACACATCTATGAATATAATCTATAAGTAATCTATGTTAATCGGTGGATGTGTGGACATTATTACAGAACTTCCTGTGTAAAAGCTAGTGGCTGAGGTCTCTAAAAAAATTTTTTGAACGGTAGATCTTCACAAAAATCGCAAAAGATCTGAACAAATCTTCCATTTAATCCTAATATGGCTTAGCATTTAAATAATACTAAGCCAAAGGTCCCGGGTTTGATTACCGTGTCCAGGTGTCATTTTTCAATTTTCAGAATATGACATCTAGATGGAGAATTCCTCACTAAAAAGCATAAATAATAGCTTCAGCTATTTTATTCCTATTTAAATAATAGCAGCTCACCGGTGGACAAAGGCGTCATTCTAGTCTCGTCTTGTCTGAGATGTTAGGCTCCGGTTCGAATCTCAGCTAGAGGTACTTAAGGAGGTTGTCCCTAAATTGTTTCCCTCTCTTCCTCCCCAACAATGCGGGCACATTTCCTTTAAATTCTACCTTCCTAACCCAAACCTCATCTGTATTTAAATTGTCAATACGGGTATTGAATTGTGATGAATACAAAAGCTAAGAAAAAAAAATCTCGTCCTAATTCGCTTAGCTGTGACGGGAAGGTAGAGGTTCGAATACAAGTTGGATTTATTGAGATAGAATTTTATAATAGGTTTCTCACTCATCCTCCACAGTAGATCACAAAAAACAACAAGATATAAACTTTAACGGACATTACAAAACTAAAGTTTTCAACTGGCTGGCTAACTTCCAAGTATGATTTATTTTTATCTCCGTATGGAATTGTCCCTCCGAAAGCTACTAATTATAAAATATTGTCTGTAGAAACCACTATTTTTATCTGCCATGTCGCATCTAACAAACGTTTTGCTATTATTGATTACTTGCCAATGTAGACTGCGTTAAATATGGTATAAATACGAGCCTAAAAAACCAACAGCCGTGGATTAAACAAGGAAGGCGAAGAAAACTAGTGGAAGAAATTCTTGTGTAATCGTAGTTTATCTGATAGGAAGAGATGTAGTGTCCTGAAATGAATAATAATTATATATTAAGTCCTATCAGCTTTTATATCTTTTACAAAAAAAAAGTTGGTCCATTTGTTGAGGCATTTTATTAAAGTGCAAGGAAATACGTACACTTTGTGTAACACTTTTTATTCAGAAGCAGTTATTAATAAGGAATTGAAGATATAAATATTTAAAATTAATAAATTATTTTAAATGTTTTTTTAGGGCTAGCTAATAGCTAGAATAATTTTAAACCCGTTGTTAACCCTGTAACTATTGCATAGAAGTAAAATAACATTATATATGCAGTATTGATATATCATATCAAAATGCTATTTATTATCATCCGTTTAGAAGTACAGTACGGTTGTATTAAACATATAAGTATTAATTAATATCAAAATAAAAATTCTTTGTTAAATTAAATTAATAATAAAAAAACATATGTTAATGTAAAGAACTATTTTGACATAGAAATAGTTGAATTAAAGAAACTATTTTTATTTTTTTATATTTTCCACTCTCTGTCATTATTTATATTACATGAAATAATAATACTAAATTATAAAGTTAATTTACAATACTTAATTAGCTTTTTATATATTATTATTATTATTATTAGCAACGCGTCTTACTAGCCGTTCGGGTTAAACGCACTTACGCTAATGTGAAATGGTAGGGTGATTGTGAGATGAAATAGAGGACCTACAGTTTAACGTGGAATCCGAACCACGGTGGAGGCCTGGCATTCCTCACATTCACAAATTGTGATTAATACACGTCTTGTCAGAGGTGAAGGAAGGGTTTGGCAATCAGATAAATCTGTGCCGTGACCGAGGATTGAACCCCGGACCCCCAGCACAGAAGTCCAACACCTTACCCCTAGACCGCCAGGTCACCCATCTTTTTAAATAAAGTAGAGTATTTATAAAAAAAATTGGCTTTATTTGTATTTTTTGAGCACCACATCTTACTACCCGTTTGGGTTATACGCTTATATACTAATTACGCTAATGTTTTAAGGGATTGGGAAAGTTATTTTTGAGGAAGTGTACCCGCATTTGCGTGGAAGGAGAGTGGAAAACAATTTTTGGGAAAAAAACACCATCGGTGCACCCGAATGAGATTTGAACCTCGATCTCCCCGTCATCGTCAGTCAATTCTACTGCAAAAGTAGCACATTAGATTACGCGGCCACCAAAGCGGGTGGATGGATTTAGAAACTCAAAATAAATTACAATATAATTGTTCAAACAATGCGTAATATTTTACAGCTATTACTACTTTTATATGTAGTCAAATTATAAATATATAAAATAGGCCTAAGTAACAAAATAAATGAGAAGTCGATGGCTATTAAATTGGTAAGCTCAATTCACACTACACTGCATGCTACTTCAGAGAGCTATGTTAATTGTACCGCTGGTCAGACAGATGATGTGTAGACTTAATTGTCTAATTATGAACAGTACTCTATAATTACCCCTACCACGTTCTCTTACACACACACTCAAAACTTGTTTGACCTCGGCCAGCATGGCAGATGGTTCACTTTTCCACAAAGAAAAACGATGCCAGTCTATGTTCATATAGGTCATGGGATATATGTGTCTATGCACTCCAAGCTTGTCTCTGTGTGCATACATTCACGTGTGGCATGTGTGCGCATACCTGAGATTATATAGACCCTTTTAAAAGAATCTGTCAATATTGTGCCAGAAAAAGTAAAACAAGACTACATATTTTTACAAGTTAGTTTACATAAACAAATTAAAAAAATTGTTATTAGTAAAATAGTGCGCATGATTTCTCATAGGTAATTTAACTTAAAGTAAAATATAGGCTATAACTTATATAGTTATTCATAGTAATATGTATACTCATAAACAATATTTACCTTTTAACCTTTAATTTGTATGTACGCCCAGTCTTACGTCTGAGCTATTCTTGTGTGATAGCGTGATAAAAAGGTATAATTTAGAGGGTATGTGTCTGAATTTGCATGGAAGGAGGGCAAAAAAAACTATTTGGGAAACCACAGCTCAGTAAACCCAGCAGTGATTCGAACCCCAACCTCCCCATTACAAGAAGAAAAGACCAGATGAAACTGACGCTTTATTCAGGGTAATTATCTTATTATTGCCACATGATTTTAAATGAACAACAAATTTAAACTTATTGTCAAGAAACGGTTGGATGTAAGAACGTGTATTAAGAAAATTCAGTTGAGCTACTCCCTACATTTATTTTCAAGGACATTTGATCTTCGAATCAATATTTTGGGAATGGGTGAAATTTAATCGAAAATAGTTTTAACAATTTTTATTTAGTTTATTCTATTCTTCAGGATTATTATTTTTTCTTAAATTCCACAGCAAAATGATACTATCTAGATATTTTATAGCCTCACAATAAAAATAATGTAAATATATATTTTATATGTTTATCGCTTAATTTAACACCGTAACACCGTTTTAGCGTACCTACAATTATGACAGTTTAAATGACAGTTTAAATATAACTAACAATAGTATATATATAAATGTAATAGTATACTTATCCCTTTGAATGGTTTAGGTTAAGTTTTTATTTATTTCATTTGTTTATGCGAGGTATTCAACGTGCACTTTCTGAACCGACTTATTATATCAGCACACAACTTAAACTAAACTAACTTAGATATAAAACAAAAACAACACCCAGTCCCCGGTCGTTAATTTATCAGTGTAAAAGGGGAAATCCGAATTTCACCAATGATAAATTTTCGGCCATGCCAGGAATTGAACCGGGACCTTTAGCCTAGAATACAGTAATGCTACCGACTGAGCTAAGGTATCGAACTTTGTTTAGTTGTAAACAGAAAAGTCTTCGAATATCATGCATTTAACTAACTATAAGGGCAACAGATTAATTTATTCTCTATCTAATTAAACACCAAATACTTCATTCCTAGCAACAAATGTGGTTTATGGAGATAAAAAAAAGTATACAATTAAGTATATAGGAATGGTGAGCTTGGGGGATTAAAGATTATACGGAAATAGCCTATCATATAATTACCATACTTAATTGCATAGTGTTGCTTTCTTTCATCTTAATCCGCTTGGAATGTACAGTTCAATGTATTTGTTCTAGTGGCAGCATAAATCCACAACCGAGTCGCCGGTAGCTGTAATATAAACTTAAACTATGACTAAAGAATTATCCTGAGAACGGAAATATCCCTGCATAGCTCAGTAGTCAAGCATTGGTGCTCTAAATCAAAGGTCCCGGGCTCGTTTTGAGTGTTCAAGTGTCATTTTTCAATTTATTCGAAGACATGGTTTGCATAAAAACAAGAAACCGTCATTTAAACGTGTTTTTCATGTACGTGGTTTTTATTAAATGAACTGTCACCCTTCCTCCCACTTCCTACTGTGGGCCTAGGTTGTCAGGGTGGGTTGTGGCCGAGGATGGGGGGAAGTGACTGGTTTGTGATTGTGTGGGTTCGTAATTGACGTCCAACTTGGGTTTTTAATTGTACTACTATGTTCTATTACAAAACATGATGTTGATAAGAAGTATTAGAGGATATCGGAAAACTTAATAGCTTTACTAAGAAGCTCGTGACAGTAAGAAGTATACAAGGAATGCTTAACCGATGGCCTGACTGACCTCTAGGAGATCCTACACGGTTTATGAACCCCGGTACCCTGGGCTCAACGGTATCCCTCCAATACAGGTACTGATGTGCCAGTGTCCTAGCTCGCGTAGCCCAAAAACGGGCATAGTAACCCCCTATACTAGATGGTGATTAGTCAGCCCTGTTTGCTTGGATAAACTACTATTTATCCTGGCTTCTAGCCTGATTTACTGTGAGGAATGCTGACACTCTGTTTATGTTGTCAGCGCACAAGTTCTATTTGTTTGCTAGCCTAGCACAACACCTTTCAATACTCGTTTTGTCATTCACAATTCAAAACACAACAAAAAATGTTAAACAAACACACACCTCAATTTAGGCCGTGTCGATTGCAGAACAGTATTTAGATATAAAAATTGATTTCAAGAGCCTTCACCTCCCCATATTTAGGACGATATTCCTTTAAGATGCGGATGTAGGGAACGCGAGAAAATGTGAGTATTTTTTCAGTTTTTATAGCAAAACTTTTTTTTTTACAAAATAAATCAAATATTGATTCAGTAGAGATATAGAGTTAAATTTTCTTCCTATGGTTGTATCAACGGTTGTTGAAAATATGTCGAGGGTGTCCTGGAATTTAATGACAACTTTTTATCTTCCTTTAAAAAAATTCTCATTTAATGTCGCTGGGCTTATGAAAGATATACAACAACTGTTTATATCACCATGTGAAGAAAATAAAACTTTATGTTTGTATTGAAGCAATATTTGATTTATTTTAAAAAAATCTTTGATATAAAATCTGGAAAAACATTTGTCTTTTATCGAGTTACCACATCCCCACCTTAAATGAGCGCATTGTAAACTTCCTAGTCAAGTACGCGCCAGGAATAGCGGCGTGTCAAAAGACGCCATCTAAAAAAAAGGAATAAAAAGACACCCTAACAACAAGTTGTTGATGAAGAGATGATTGATGCACCGTTAATGGAAGTGAGCAAGAAGCGAGATCTTACATTTTGATAACACGAGAGAGAAGGAATAACCACAGTCAAATTACTACCTTCCTCACTTTCCTTTAATCGTACATTTTATTACAATTTAAGGGGGAGTTTTCCTAACATCGGGTGTCAAATAAAATGACCCATGCTAGTTTAAGTGTTGTTGGGTTCCCCCCCGTTTAGTTTATATTTCTACACTCTCGGATTGTTCGTATTTCTACACTTATATACAGGATGGGGCCAAAACAATTATAGATTAATATCTTGAAAATTAACACTTTAATTGAAAAGTAAATATTCACTAGCTAAATAAAAGCAAACTATATACTACATTTTTTTTTTCAATCGGGTGAGCTCCACTGGACGTGAAGTAAACCTCAGCACATCCATCACTTTCCTCAGAATAGATCGTTTAATTGTTTCCGCCCCACCATGTATTTGGAGCAAGGAAGGTAAGATTAAATGTAGCCGATTTTATTTGGAGGGAGATTGGGAATATATCTAGGGTAAACCACCCCACAAAACCTAACCACCTACTTCGGTGGCCGCGTGGTCTAACGCGCCACCCTCATGTTAGTCTATACTGGCGAAGAGGGGGTGATCGAAGTTCGACCCCGGTCGGGTGCACTGAAGTTGTTCTTTCCTAAATGGATTTACACACTCCCTCCATGTAAATGCGGTTGCATTTCCACTAAAATAAACTATCCTAATCCCTAACCCACTAGTGTAATTATTAGGCCTACATAGGCGTACAAACCGAACGGGTAGTAAAACACGGTGCTAAAATAAAGCACCTGATCAGGACTCAACCCCCGGTCTCTCGAGAAATTCAGACCAGACGGGAATGACGCTTAAGTACTCACTGATGCTTGTGTTAGACATGTTACTTAAAATTTGAACATACGAAAGTGCAATGGAATATGCATTATGTTTAGTGTAGGCTATAGTTCAGGTGTCTTCACTTCATATAAATAAAATGTTAGAGTATAGCCCGAACGGGTAGTATGATGTGGTGCTAAAATAAAAGTTTTCAAGAAAGTCTCAGATCAGATCTTTATAAATCGACTTTAATTACATTTGACACATTTAACTCAAATATAGCCTAATTAAAATTTTGTTATTTTATATATTCAAACCGTTGTTTAGGTGTAACAAATATTTTACTATTTCATTAGGGTTATTTTACAAGTGATGATAATAGGCCTAAATACCACAATTGACAGCTGCAGATCACATGGCTTGACGTATAGATACATGTAAGAAGACCTGTTACGATGGTAGAATGGTCTAAGTTTGTGGAACTCAACCTGAGTTACGTAGAATTAAATATATATATATAATAAATATAAATACATACATAATATAATAGGCCCTATATTATTTAATGATAAATACTGAATAAACAGAGACAGTTTTAGAGTTAATAACAAGTGACCATGACGTAAGGAAATAATACGATCTGCGAGTGCTATTTTGTCTACCGTTTGAAAGTAAACCATGACTCCTTGCTGTTGCTTAAACTAGGTTTCATTTCTTATTGAAGGATTTCAACGACAAAGTGTAAATATTTACCAAAGCGTAACATAAAGATCTTACCCAAAAAAAATATTGTAATCTTAGTTCTCTTGTAGGTGATGCTTTGCTAATTTTAATTTGTAGGATGCACATATATTATAATATTTAGGTAAAATGCGAGAAGAAGTATCACCTAGAACAACACAAAAATACTGCAATACATATGAAGAATTCCAGAAAGAAAACAGGATCGCAACCAATTTTTCCTGAAGTTAACGATGCCGTTAAAACCCAAGAGCAATTTTTTGCTGACTTATGCTCTGCAATGGTAGCTGCAAATATTCCTTGGAAGAAGCTGGAGAATCCATATTTTGGGGCATATAAAAAAACCTGAATCATGCTTCTGGCTCAGTTGGCACGGCCATCGTCGACAAACTTGACAGAGTATTGCAGCGAAATCCTGGGTGGAAAGTGATGGCATGTATTGCAGACATCTTAGAAGGACAAACTACAGCACTCCCAGAAGTCAAGCTTAGCTCAGCTGAGCTAGCCTTTCTGAAGTTTTGCCCGATGACTTCATGTGAAGTCGAGAAAAATTTCTCACAGTATAAAAACATTTTGTCAGAAAACAACCAAATCTACACCTGAAAATCTTGAGAAGTATTTGGTAATTAACTCTAATAGTAATTAATTTATGTTCATAGAAAGTGTATGCTGGATTTTAAAAATGAATAATAAAAAATTTGAGTGTTTTGGTGCTTTTTTTTTTGGCATTACTATGCCTCTTTGTGTGCCAATTTTTTTCTTTTTGGTGCCTATTTACTGCCTTTTTTTTACTTTATAGTGCCTATTTTTGTGATTTTTAGTGCCTATTTGCCTGCCTTTTTTTTAAAT
>CABFWB010000371.1:0-48845 GCA_902151455.1 Timema bartmani | reverse complement strand
TTTTTTTCAATTTAAAGAATATTTTCTCCGTGAGACTTGCAGTTTCCTTGGTGGAGATATTCAGTCTGTGACGTCGTGACGGTAATACTTCAAAACGACACTGTTGCTGTAGCTCCGAGCTAAGCTAGCTCCATTAGATATGAAAAATGAAGGGGAATAAATCTGTGGTGACGACTGCCGTGGCTACAAAACATTTGTAGGAAAGTAAAACTTGTTATTGCGAAGGGGCTGCATCTTATAAAGATAGTATTACTCTTATAGTCCAACTTTCATATGAAGCTCCTTATCTGACAGCTAGAAAAGTTACCAGATCTACTTTCACATACCCATGCGTTAGCTCATGTGACCTGAATCTGTCACTTTAGATAGATACTATCAATAGCTATAAAATAACAAAAATTATATAGTAAAATATTATCAATCTTGACCTTAAAAAATTTTTCGTATTTCTGAAAAAGTATCTTCCTACCAGAATCCTACTATAAATAACACACTTTACACGAAGTGCAGAGTCACTCCGCAACATTACGTGACATCCGTCACACAAAAAAAAAACAGTGTCAGGTCCCATTCACTCCAGTGATGTTTCATTAGTTAATTCAGTAATTAACTCAGTACAAGTCAACTACTATCATATGTACGACCTACCGTCAAACAAACAGTTATCATAAACAAATCGTTATCATAAAAACTTGCGCGTAGTTTGGTAGGAGTACCTGTCATACGTTTAAGCTATTGTTTTTTTTAAGTACGGACACATCTATTACAAATTAAAATAATACTACATATGCACGAATAATACTGCATATAGCACAAATGGCTAGTAAGACGTGGTGCTAAAAATAAAACCTCCTCCCTGTCTCATTAGCGTAACTAAGTTAGGATTGTCTGGACGGGTGTAAAGATGTGAAGCAACGAAAGAAAAAGCACCAACCCAGACCCTTAACATGTATAGTATTATTCTGATAAGAAGAACCTTCTGTCAGATATATATGTGTAGAAAGGTTCATTATATTTGAATTCTACTGTAGCCAGTTGTCCTCCAATTATAAAGCTTGTTTCAACATATCAATCTCAATATGTTGGTAACTTTTTAAATTACTTTTCATCGTACTTTAAAGACACCCCACTGGGATCAGGTTAGAGTAAATAATTATTATTACTACAATTTAATTTAATGTTTTAAACTAGAGTTATAGCTTGTATGCCCCTGTTTATAGCTGTTTCTTTGGTTATATTATCATTGCATATGTTTTTAAATTAATATTTGTTAATTTAGTTTTAGTTACTATTTTTCACATTACTCTTAAATATGTATTTATTTTAGTATTTCATCTATTACACATGATCCTACTCTATCTAAACTCATCATACATTGACTCGCAATCCACTTTTTCATTCTTAGCCAATATTTGTAAAAATATATGATACAATTCTGTGGCTTGGTGCTAAAAGGGCCAATGTCAAAAAAACGTAATTTTTCAGGAAAGGCTTTCAAATATGTTGCTATTTCTTCTAGTGATAATAATTATTCTAATAGCTTGTTCTTACAATCATGTTAATTAATATCTTAAATCGACTCCATAGTTCTAAAAGTGAGTTAGAGCTATTTAGGTCATGTATTTAACAAATAATAAAAATAGAGTACAGTAAGGTCAATTACATTAAATTTAAATATTTTCTCATGTAGAAGAACAGAAATGAAAACGTACAGTAAATTTTAAGTAAACACAATAATATTTAATGTAAATCAAACTAAGCTATATTTTTCCATCGTCAAAAAAGTTTTAGATACACAAACATACATAAGTGACCATATAAAACGACTCATCACTAATATATCTATGCATTTATCATTTTATAAATCGCATCGAATAGGATATATCGAAAGCTACGATGTATCAATAATATTATGTCAATACATAGGTTGTTTCCGTTTTAATGAATTAAACCGGCGATATAAATATAAATGCTGTTCTGTACTTCTAATCAACGCCGATTTTCACTTTTTAATGTTTTATTAGACTGTTAGAAATAGCAATTAAGAAAAAAACACTGTTTCAGTTAATAAAAATATAGGAAAAACTGTTCAATTAATCTTAATTCACAAGCTTTAAAGCGTAGTCCGATACATGGCATATATGGTAATCAATAAATCGGATATTTAAACATCGATATTATGTATCGATGTTTTTAAAATATAAATATACATTCTACGTCAATATATCATTGCCATCTCTACTCTGTGTATTATGATTGTTATATTATTTTGTAGTTGACCACGGTGGTATTGTCGTAAAGTTATTTCACTACCCGAAGTTTGCGGGTTTTAAACACGGCCGAGGCCAACGGAATTTTACCAAGCGATGACAATCCGTATCACAACTTTCTTCGAAGAGGAAGTAAATCCGCCAGTCCCATTTCAATTAAGAAGTGTAACATAGCTTTGAAAAACATGATAGGAGAAAACTTTCGGCAGCATTTGTAGGCACTCTCTCCCTTGCTCCAAAAAATTCAGTGCGGAAAACGGCGGAAAAGCACCGCAATTATTCTTGACTTCCCTTGAGCATGTGATTTCTCTCAAATGGAGCGCGTGAGTGACACTAACCAGCTGAAAGATTGAGTGCACGTGTTTCTCCGGCAACAAACCAACCTTCAGTTTGCAAACTTTTAATAGATCATTAAACTGTAGGACATTGGTAGATCCAAGTGTCACGTGATGAATGATGAGGGGAGTTATGGGGGAGGCCGACATATAGAAATTAAAAGCTTTATACATAAATAGAGCTTAAGTAAAAAGTAATCTAATGTTTTAATAAGGTAAGAGAGCAGTGTGTATTGACTTAAAACTATACAATTATTTTCCCTTGATATAAAATTTATATTTTAACAGCTTTTAACTTAAAACCTTTGTGTATACTTTGTAAATAGATCTGCCCCTGTATTAGGGGGAGTTTATGATTGACATTTATTCATATAATTAAAATAAAATTACAAATGTGTCCACCCAAATCCTTGTTTCTACAGAAAACTCACCTCATTCATTAAAATTAGAAGTGTCTTTGATTGATGTATATGACCCCGCGCTAAGCATAATAAAAAAATATTTTAACAACGCTCTTAATTATTTCCAAAACAGGCTATTTCTCAATCATTTGTTTTCAACACATATTTAAGGTGTTTTATTTCGTGATATCCACTTTAGTTTCTACATGGTCTAACGCGCTACCCTCGCAGTAAAATAGACTGTCAATGACGGGGAGATCGAGGTTTGAATCTCGTTAGGGTGTACTAAGATTTTCCAAAATTATTTTTCACTCTCACTCAACGTACATGCAGGTACACTTTCTTTAAATATAACCTTCATAGTTCCTAAAACCATCAGAGTAATTAGTACATCGGCGTAAGACGCAGTGCTAAAATAAATCGTGATCTTACTAAACTATCATACGTTTTAATGTGAGGCTATTCGTGAGTTTATAAAAGAGACAATAAAAAGATAACGCCTTCTCAAAGAGTACATTAATATTTTATACAAATACTAGGAGCTATCATTTACATACAATAACGGCTGAGTGGTGACGGCGTAATAGTTTTGTTTTGTTTTGCATTTAGAACAAATAAAAATAACTATTCAGAAGATGATTGTACCAAACCAGATTGTGGAGGTATCTCCTTTTTAGATCTACCTGTCCTTGAGGCTTTGTGAGATGTTTACTACTCAGACATCAAGATATAGGACAAAATTAAAATAACATTATAAAGAGTGGGTGTATAAAGATATTGCTTTATTTATTCTATATTTTGTAATTTCTTCCTTTATTCTTTTATTTGAAAGTACTGTTTTCAACGTGTAAAATTAGATCAATCATTTTAATGATGGATTAAATAGCAAAGCTATTGTATTTGTTAGCTATATCAAGTTTTTTTAGATTGAAAAATGACACCTGGACAGTCCAAGCTAAAGGTCCTGGGTTCGATTCTCGTATCCAGGTATAATTTTTAAATTTAAAAGAATAATTTTAATAAGAATTAAATAGCCAAAGCTATTATATATGCTTTTAGTGAGGATTACTCCATCTATATATCATATTATGATAATTAAAAAATGACACCTGGAAACGGGAATCGAAACCGGGACCTTTGACTTAATACGTCAATGCTTTAACCACTGAGCTATCCAGGATTTGCCCCGTATCTATGGTAATTCTTCACTCATATTTTAAGGTAGATCCTATGATGGACGTGTGGAAATCGTCGACTACAAATATGTGATTATATTAATATCACGAGCTATCAGATAACGCGGCCATCTTCGACTCGGTAGTTGGCTTATTTCTGCCATTTGTACAATTAGAGCATTTGTGTACTAAGCCAAAGGTCCCAGGTTCGATTCCCGTGTCCAGGTGTCATTTTTCAATTTTCAGAATGACTAAGATGTCAACTTTATATGGCCCATTTTACCAATAGTTGAAAGTTTTGGGTTGCAATCTTGGTCACATTATGTACTGGGGGTGGTTTTAACTAGATGGTTTTCAACTCTTTATCCACGCAAATTAAACGTAAACTATATATTTCTTATATCTACCACACAAGTGTGTACAGATACCTCGGACAGGTAGTAAGACGTGGTGCCAAAAGGCACAAATAAACATTTATTTACCCTATTTACTTCTATTTTCAAGCTAGAAACATTGGATTTATACATTAATTATTCAACTTTGTGTAGTATTTGGGTATTTTTAATGGTCATATCTTCCATTTTAAAATTAAATACTAGTATTTATAAAATAAAAATGCTTAGTTGATTCAAATTCATAATAGCTGCATTAATGAAAAAGGTTGTAGCTCATACAAAAGGCTGTACTTTGAAATGAGGTAATTATATTTTAGAACAATATTTTTAAAAAATCTTGAATAAATATCATTAAATTTTATATAAAAAAACACAATTTATTACAAAAGATAATAATAATGATTTCTTGTTGATATGGCGACAGATCACAAATGTAAAAATAAAGGTATAGAATAACTCTTCTGGAAGTAGTTCCTTGCTGAATTGTTACCACTATTTCGACTTTTGAACAATTACGCCTAAACCTGAGATACAAAACAAATAAAAAATACTATTTAAAAAAAATTTAAACCACCTGTCCTAGCTAGCTGCAGATTTACATTTATGGTGTAGGGGTAAAGAAGGTAGAGTGTATCCACAATTGCGTGGAGGGAGAGTAGGACCTATTTTTTTAACTCAGTACACCAGGTAGGGATTTGAACCATGATATCTCTTTTTATAGACAAGGATAAACTGATGCATTTTTTTAAATTCCTTACTCCTACTGGTATCTTAAAACTATTTGTCGAATTTACATTAAATGTATTGTATATTTTTTAATTGATAATTAATTTTAGGCTGACATCTTAGCCCAGATGGTAGAACATCTACCTACTAAGTTGTGGAGTCCCGGGTTTAATTCCCTGGAAAGCTGAGACCTTTATCATGAGTAAAATAAAGAGTCACCCCTTTCAGAGTCATTAATTAATGGCCGGTGGGCTCAGTGAGGTGTCTGTTCTAGATTTAAGTTAGTTTATAAATTGTGTTCAGAAAGTATACGTTAAATACTGCAATATTACTTCAACTAATTAAAACAACTCCAACCTTCTCACCAAATTTAAACGGAAATAATCACTCACTGTAAAATTTCAAGTGGTCAAGCACAAGACAGGGGTGACCCTGGTCAGTCCCAGGTGGTGTGGATGATACGACTAGGCTTGCAGTCAAATTAGTAAATATCTTGACGCTTAGCCTAAGGGTTCGGCCAGACTGACAAGCGTGCGAGTGACTGCGTAGCCAAACTGGCGAGTGAGCACGTGATTGGCAAATAGCTCTCGATAACTGTTAATGAGGAGGCAAAGGTTGGACAAGTTATTTATTTTGTGTTTTTCCCATCCTCTCTCCACGCTAGTGGTAATTCTTATTTGTAAAGGCCTACTTTGATTATAATATTGCAGTATTTTAACATATCAGTTTTACATTTATATATATATATAAATGTAAAACTGATATGTNNNNATATATATAGGTATGGTTTATGATATTACCAAAAGAATTAGGCCGTGAGTAGCAAGGGTGACCTATCGATAGTTATAAAAAAAAGTAAAATATAATGTCAACTTGAGAAGTTTTCCTAGCACTCAATGGACCAACATGCAATAAATTGCCTAGCGCCTGTAAACTAGACTGTACCGGCTTAAGCGCACGCGATTGAAAAAGATAACTAATTCTATATTTCAAGCACGCGCGCTCTGTCACTCGCTCCAGTCTGGCCACCTCTCATTACAACCAATGTTCTATATTTTACTTTCTAGTCGCTCGCTCACTCGCCCAGTCTGGTCGTACCCATAGTGTGTAGTTTTATACGCACTGTCATATGTTAAGATATTATGTAAGTCGTGTATTGATTGTGTATAAAACTGTGTATAAAGGTACACTCCAAGGGACCCGCATACAGCAGCAATGTTACGTAGTTGCCGATGTCCAGAAAGCTCATGTTATTAAAAAGTGGTTCATTTCAAAATATGGTTCACGCCAAATTGGATGGGGAAGGTATCAACATGTCCAACCACATAGGATTTAAAAACTTTTATCATCAGTATCATCCTTTGAAAAATAAGATTTTAATGATAAAATTGGTTCATTTTTAACAATGTCTAGTGCGAAATGTTGCAGTTGTGAGTTCAAAGTTAGTTATAAGGCTTTGTTTGTATTAACACATTTAATAATAGGCTACATTTTTAGTCAATTTACACATTTTACATTGAAAATCTAATACAATACCAATTATGAATTTGGTTAAGCCACTACAGAAATTAATATAACACAAAAATAAGTCCTGAATTTTCAATTACTCCTCCGAAGGGGGTGAGGGGAGAGTAATATCTTACGAAATGTTCACTTCATCTGAGCAAATCTAGTGGCTAGAAATATGTATCATGCTGATCGCGTAATTCGAACATAATTTTAAAAGTTTCTTATCAATTATCGCGATGCCCAATTGCCCATGGCAAATATTCCAAAAACTGTTGATATTACTAACTTTAGAAAATTAAATTAAACGTATTTACTGAAATAATATATTATTTATTGGGACCAAAGAATGTTTTTTTGTCATAAAACCTGTAAAAAAAATACGTATCTTAACTCATGCTCCCAAAAACCCCAACTTAAGGAAGACAAGCGAGTCACGTAATTTAGAGTAGCTCTTGATTACTTCATTAAAGGTAATTACCCAGTGGCAGAGTTTTCAGGTCTAAAACATACCTGAACAATACCGTCCCTCCGTCCCAAGAAAAGGAACGAGTTTTCAATTAGACCTGATGAAGAGGCGAGCACAAGACCGAATGGATCCGTTTTTAATTAATAGGAGTACAAAGATGGTAATTACTGGATCATGCTCGGTAGACAGCAGGACACGTTTCACGCACTGAAGAATGTGCGGAGCTTGTAATTATTCACTGCACGGCCTGAAACTGTATGAAAGGACCACCAACGAGATGTTTAAACAGTTTTCGTGACTCGAATATCTCAGAGCACGTATCGTCACTTAATAAATTGTGCAATGTGGGGCTTATCACCCGGAAGCCATTAATACGAATAACCAATTATCTGTGTATGATGTGTGTCACAAATATAAAATATAGCTTCAAGATGTAAAATATTAAACAACTAGGCCTACTGGATAATAAGAACCAAATAGCCGACGCTATTATTTATGCTTTTTAGTGAGGAATTCTCCATCTAGATATCATATTCTGAAAACTGGAAAATGACACCTGTACGCGGGCCGGTTTCAATTCCCGTGTCCATGTGTCATTTTTCAATTCTCAGAATATAATATCTACTGGATAATGCTTAGCAACATTTTTTATAAATTATATTATGTACTGCCACCGAAGCGGCTGAGTGTACTTAAAATTGTCATTACATACATAATATATACAATTTACAAAGTATATTCATATGGAACCTATAATTTAAAAATATATATATATTTAGGTCTATATATAATTTACAAAATATATATTTATATACAGTTTACAATATATAGACACATAGTAATTTACTATATATATATATATATATATATAGTATCATATTGAAAAATTACCATATTAATGAAATCAATATTAATAAACCTTGAGTTGGGAGTGTAGGAAACGTGAATTAAGGTAACTTTTTTTTGCAGTTTTTAAAGTAAAACTTTTTTTGCCAAAATAAATCGAATAACTATCCAGTATAAAAATAGAGTTTAATTTGCTTCACATGGTGATATCAACAGTTGTTGAGTATCTGCCATGAGCATAGCGGCATTAGATGATAAACTATTTAAATGGGGAGGTGACCTGGTGGTCTAGGGGTAAAGTGTCAGACTTCTGTACTGGGGGTCAGGGTTCAATCCTTGGTCCCGGAACAGATTTATCTAATTGCCAAACTCTTCCTACCCCTCTGACAAGACGTGTATTAATCACAACTTGTGAATGTGAGGAATGCCAGGCCTCCGCCGTGGTTCGGATTCCATGCTAAACTGTAGGTCCTTCATATCATTTCGCAATCACTTTACCATTACACATTAGCGTGATTGCGTGTAAACCGAACGGGTAGTAATACGCGGTGCTAGTAGAAATAATAATAATAATAATAATAATAATATTTAAATGGAGAGGAAAAGTTGCCATTAAATTCCAAGATACCCTCAATGGATATTCAACAACTGTTTATATCACCATGTAAAAAAATTAAACTCTATATTTCTACTGGAGAAATATTTGATTTATTTTGGCAGAAAAGGTTTTGCTGTAAAAACTGCAAAATAAATACTTTATCTTGCGTTCCCTACATTCACACCTTAAGCCTGCAAATGTGGAAAAGCGGCAAAAGGCGTCTCCACATCTTGTATAATTTTTCAGGGATAAGGAGGTCAGGAATCGAATGCCGGTGCATATACTTAGGTTGATTTTCATAAATATATATATATGTGTGTGTCTATTGGTGGGTGTGTAACTACCTTAACTTGCATGGAAGCGTGATAAATAATAGCCAAGGAGCTACCAGAGAACAACAGTATTTATTTTATTTGACATGTTGGAAATAAATTATACACAAATAAATAATATTACAAATGCCGCGGTACCGCCCAAGGCGAGCCAAGTCGAAGATTTGTAGTTAAATATAACATTTAATAAAAACGACTAGAATTCAATAAACATAATTCAAATAGTATGCTTGTAAAGTTAAGCTTAAAGTGAGAGACGACTATAACTACCATCAAGAATAGCGAACAACAAGTTACGACTCAAAGGTCTAAATATGAATTAAACTCTTTTTAAAATATTTAGTCACCTGGTGACAATCATTTGTACTATCATAATGTTGTTAGAGGAAAAACAACTACTTCCAAATATAATAAATCCGCCGCCTAACGGCTAAGGTTTTCTAGACTGTACAATAATTAATGTCCCAAAAGGACACAATGTCAGCAACATTTACTAAGCGCCTTACACTCATACGCTAATAATACGTACTCTAACGTAATTGAAGTTAAGATACATAATGAATGCTATTCTTGGAGATATCTTACAATCCTAACAATGTTCAAATACATCAAGGTTTAAAAGAACAGTGCTCAACCTAATCTGGAGTTTAAAGAAATGAAGTAATAAGCCATAAATCTAAGGAACCAAAATGTTCCGCTTTCCCATAGCAATCTAATGTAATTCAGAGCTCCCAAACATACAAAGCGCTACGCTAATAGTTTAAGAGCTTCCTTCTCGTGCTATCAAATATTAATTTCCAAGCAATAATTGTAATGAGCATATTGCTTTTTAGTTAATTCCTCGATTCCCACATGATAAAATGTAAATTTAGACTATCAAGGAATTATTTACTCACACAAAACCTATTTGGTTTTATCACCACAATATAGCATAAGTTTGAAACAGTCAAAGTTAAAAGCACATATCTGAACGTTAAAGTGCTCGGTCCCCAGTTAAAAATATGTCAATTTAAACTATCTAGGTAAAACATACTCAAAATATTCCCCAAATAAAACATCAACTGCTAATCAGACAGACGGCAAGAGCGCAATTAGACGCAAGCCGCCGAGAGGCGTAACAGAAGTTACGTTGCATAGGAGAATGGTAAAGTTCCCCTAGTAGAAAAAATAATACTAGATACGTGGTTGCAAAATAACCACGCTGATACAAAAAAAAATATCCCGTATTAAAAATTTAAATTAATAAGTCTGAAAATAACAATTTTGAAAGGTTCCCAAATATATAATCGAAAGAGAATTTTGAAGAATATAATTAAGTCTAAGCTTAAGTTGCCGCTCTCACCTAGTAAGCCAGTGATACAATGAGTAACCATGTAAAAAGAACATCGCAATATATAGCCGACACTAATACATGACACGCCCACAGAGAGAGGGAAAAAGGGAGGGAAAAAATCGAGTGGAAAAGGGGAAAAAAGCAGTGCTAAGGAAGGATTGAGGTGACTCTAGGAACTCGTAGAAAGGTCTGGAACCATCCAGGCGACGGAAACGGAAACTAAACTTGTGGAGTTGCCGTCCATCGTTTGTTTATGTGTGGGGCTTCCTTCATGAATGGATCGTATCTCCATCATTTAGTCTGTGGGATTGAGTTTTATGGAGAGGAGGTCGCGGCACATGTGCTCGAGTGTTTAAGTTCAACAGGGCAGAGGGTGAGTGTTCTCTCATTTGATAGAGCTTGTTGTTGTTCTTTTTGTAACATCGTTACAGGTGGGATTGTGTGTGTGTGTGTGTGTGTGTGAAGTGCATCATGTCTTACTACCTATCCAGGCCCTCTACATTTAATTACTTTAATGATATAGGGACGAGAGTGTGGATGGAGGGTAGTGAACAATTTATGGGAGGAACTAAATCTTGGAATACGAAGCCGGTATGGTATTTGAACCCCGACATCCAGAAAAAAAAGATGGGGTTGAAGCCTTTCCCACTTGCTCACATATGTGGGCTCGAGATAAATTAATATTTATTAATGTGATATATATTTATATATAATATATATACATACATACATATAAAAGCTTATGTTTTTGACATACACACTGTAGGGTCAGTGTTCAGGACCTATCTTAATATAGTATTTTTGTAAAGTATATAGTAAAAGGACCCTCAAACTATTAATGTACCTCTTCTTGGAAAGAAACGTCCAAAACCTTCTTGTCACCTGGCAACCATACAAGCATACCCCGCTTTCCGACGCTTCGCTCAGACGACGGTTTTAAAATGTGACAATACCCCAAGTATCCGATAGCTAACTCGCTGATTCGACGGATTAGCAACATAACGCTGCCAACTTCCTGGTGGAATGTTGCGATTTATATCTGTGATTTAGTGAATTATAAACAGTTAAAACGGTTTATTTTAACTATAAATATTTTATTTACGTCAGCTATGCACATATATGAAAAATGCAGTGCAGTGCAGTACATGCATAGACAATTGAAAAAAGGCAATGAAAATCCTTGCAGCGAAATTTGCTTTACTAGAACGGTATGGGACCTAAGACGTCTTAATACCGGGGTGTGCATGAACTATACGAGACTGACGCATTTTTCTTCAAAACTACCGCTCCGGGTTCGAATCTGTTAGCACGTGATCTATAAATGTTATTAAAGGGACCTGGAAGTCTAGCGGTAAGTTGTCAGACTTCTATGATAGTGATCCGGGATTCAAATCCCGGTTCCGGCACGGATTTAAATGATTACCAAACCCTTCCTTCACCTCTGGCAAAACGTTGAAAACTGTAGGTCCCCTCTGCTTTCCATCATCACTATTCTCACGTTTTATCCTACCATCTGGGGACTTTTTTTCTCCCTGACTATATTAACTCGGTTTCTAATATTTAACCCGCGTTCTAAAATTCAACTGTTTAACTTTTTCTCCATCTGTTTATCTATTTATATGTTTATATGGGGATAGTGGAATTCGCCTTAATGGTGTCCCCACCTCAGAAATGAATTCCTCCACAGGCCAGCAGAGCAGAGGTAAGATAATATCGAATGGTCAAGATCTAGAGCATTAGCTCCACCGCCATGAATGTTATTAAAATAATTACACCATTCCTATTTTACGGACCACACGGACATATTAATTGACATTCGTTCCTGTCTGCCGTGACAAACGTATGGGATAGATAGATAGACATATACTTAGTGTGGTACATGAGAAGTATACTTAATAATATATCGGTCCGCATTTGATTAACGAACATCATCGACTCATTAAGATGTTTGATGGTGGGCACAAGCGGTGATTACGTTGATCATGAAGGTGTCATTGATTCTAGGCACAGGTGGGTTCGCTCCATCCCCACAACCTCCCACCCTCGCAACAGGTGAGTAACAATGGGGATAAAACACGAGGACACGTCTGTAATATACGAGTCTTCATTCCCGACACGACAGCGGTCGTTTACATGGACACAGGTATGCTGCTTCCTCCTGGTAACCTTGGAGGGTGATTGATAGGACGAAGTCGACAGGAGGAGGAAAAAGAGGGAGCTACGAACTTCCGAGATGGAGTAACGCCCGCAATCTCAAAGCCTCGGACAACCGAAATCTTATCAGACCCCTTTCCGAAGTGCAGTACGTTTAGAGGAGATTTTCACGTCTCATGAAGTGTACGGTGTTGTGATTGTACTTTTTTCACACAAATTTCTACGCCCCGATTCTTACTACCTTTTAGAACTATCCTCATTAAATTACTCTGGTGGTGTAAACATGGGGAATAGATATAATATTTAGGAAATTTACCCGCATTTGTGTGAAGAGAGACTGAGAAAACATTCATGAAAAACCACCCTCAGTTCACCCGACCGGGATTTGAACAGTGAATTTCTCATCACAGGCAACCTAGACTGAGTGATTACGTGTAATCCACGTGCTCACTGATACGGCGACTGTGTGTTCAATTTCGAGCTGAAAATTAAACAAATCTTACAAAATAAAGTAGTAAAAATATTGATTTGAAACATCAAATTTTATTATATATAATAAGACCCACACCAGTGGGCAGTCTGTCTAGGACGTTAGTTAAACTTACGATATAGTAATTTGCTGATGATGAAGAGGTCGAGATTTGAGTCTTGACTGAGACCACTGATTCCCCCTCTTGTCCCCTCCCAATATTAATTATCTTTGTGGTTTACTCCTCTTGGCCAATAGAGCACGTTTCTCTACCATGCTCATCCCTAGACCTTGGATTAAATCGTTAACAATCGTGGCGTTAAACATACCAATTAATAGATATTTATACCATATTATGTACATTATTTTATACATAATTTATATTTATACATACTTACGAGTATTAACTGGTACGTTTAGCCGCATGGTTATAGTCACAAAACAATTAAGTGGAACTCAATTTAAAATATTTTATCTAAATTAAGTGAGCTCGTAACAACCTCAAGACACCCATATAAATGAAATATTATTCAAATTTTAAAATAACACCTGTAGGCGGAAATCGAATATAATATTTAAATGCAGTTATAACCGTAACTAACAAATATAATAACTCAGCTATTTAATTAATCATAATTTGTGTATTCGTACAATTATTGTCGTTGTATTATTGGCAGCGTAAAGCCCTCCCGAGTTGAAGATGGCTGCGTTATCTGATAACTCGTGATCTTAATAGATCACTCATATGTAGCTGACGATTTACGCACGTCCATCACAGACTCTGCCTTAAAATATTAGTGAAGAATTACTCTGAGCACGGGACGACTTAATAGCTCAGTGGTTGGAGCATTGGTTTACTAAACTAAAGGTCCCAAGTTCGATTTCCATATCTGGTTTTACCTTATCAATTTAAAGAATGTTCTAACTTTTAAGTTAAACGCAGTGTACATTATAAAATATAGGATGAAATACAATACAATACACTATTTACTAAATTATATTTCTGATTGAATAATTGTACTCATTAGGCCATACAATATGTGTTATGTGCCATTGCACACCCCTCAAATACATGACTTTTATGTAATGGATATGGATTCTAATAAATTATAATTATGCTATTAGAAAATTAAATTTGAAATAAAAG
This sequence comes from Timema bartmani, assembly GCA_902151455.1. Taxonomy (NCBI): domain Eukaryota; kingdom Metazoa; phylum Arthropoda; class Insecta; order Phasmatodea; family Timematidae; genus Timema; species Timema bartmani. The sequence goes on along the minus strand of CABFWB010000371.1, from coordinate 34,689 downwards.
ATGTCCACGGAGCTACGTGGGGGGTAAACAATGTTTTATATCATTCTTCAGAAACTAAGTCAATTCTTTTGAATGTTTACATACCACCATCATTTCCTAGACTTTGTAATTAAAATTGAATTACCTTTCGAAATTTAGTTTACCCTTCCCTCCTTGTCTGAAACCACAACATAATTAAAAGTAAGTGCCGGTTCCATTGTGGATAATTTTTAATCTCCTGTTTTGTGTGTGCGTTTTTTTATTTTTACTGTATTTTTCTGGTCTGGTTACCGGTGTTTGTGAGTTTACAATGTTTCTCTACTTCTTCCTGTTGGTTTCTATTTTCTACTTTCTTTTACCATGTTTGTAACTTATTCTACCTCCATTTTGTTCATTTGCAACAATTTTCTACTATATGTAATTATTTGTATCAGTTCTGAACTCTTTTATTATACATTCCTAACTACCATTTGTATTAAGAATAAAGCAAATGCGTGGAAAGCAAATTATTCTAGTTGAGGTCCAATAGAATGTGGACGTGATATATCAATATAGTTTTTATATGATTATGTAAATTCAAGGGAGTGATGTGTAAGTATTGTATGTATGTATGTATGTATGTATGTATGTATGTATGTATGTATGTATGTATGTATGTATGTATGTATGCATGTATCAAACCCTACAATGAGACCCATTTGAAAACAAATCGTTAAAACCATTTTGTGAAACATTTTAAGTTTTTGAAAAACCAGTCATCAGTAAACACAATTTGATATCTATTTCTATATTCACCATATTTCATTTTTTTCTACTTCACATCTTTCTAACTTGCCTGATATTCTTGTAGAACCAGAACTACTTCATAAGCTGTAGAACCATAACTTATCAAATATTCATATCATTTTAGGTTATTTTATATTTGTATCTTTCCAAAACAATTTTTTATAAAGAATAAATTAACTGCTAGTAGAAATGCAAGGTCGTCGGTCAGTTGTAGATTATAAAACAACTCTTTATAATGAATAGAGCATAAATGCTAGTATTAGTTATTCAGAAACTTAAGTTTCCCCAAACAACGTATTTCGGCTGGATGTTCTAAGGGTGGTTTTCCTATCGGGTTATTCACTCTCCCTCCACGTAAATATAAGTAGCCTATATTTCGTCTAGATTATATCTTCTTCATACTTACACCATTCATTTAAACATGCTGATATCTTGGAGGGGCATACTTACACCATTAATTTTAAAATGCTGATATCCTGGATGGGTAGTAAGACACGTTAAATGAAACCAAACCATGAAACACCCTTAAGTGTAGCTATATAACCATTGAATTAGGCCTTCACTGGAAGTTTTGAAAAACAAGACAAAATTATTGTTTACATTGCCCTTTATGAATTTCACACGACTTACTGTATTTTCACAGTAAACACTTTGACTGTATTGACTTTACGAATATATTTCATGAATTCTTGTATGTTAGTTACAAACTCCTAAGAAGAGAAATCAGAACCGAAGACTCTGTAATTTGTGGTTAAAGAACCAGAACAAATAAAAGTTTAAGTTATTATCCCGGAAATAGATTATGTTTAAAATAAATGTAGCCTTCATCAATGGTCACATGGTTCAAAGGCGTCACTCATGCGAATAGATTAGATTGGCGGTGGGGAGGTGAGTGTTCAAAACCTGTTCAGGTATATTGAGGATATTTTAATAAGTAATTTCCCACTATCTCTTCATTACAATGCGGATATTTTTCTTCTAAATTCTACTTTCTTCATCCCTGCCCATGAATTCAAATATGCGGATAGCTAGGACGAGTAGTAAGACGTGGTGCACTGTATATATATATATATACATGTATATAATATATATATATATATTAAAATAATAGATTTTTTGTATTTTGGACCACGTCTAACTACCCATTCGGTTTATACGCTTAAGTACTAATTAAGCTAATGGATTAGGTATTGGGAAGGTTAAATTGAGAGAAAGTGAGCCCACACTTGAATGTCGGGAGATTGAAAAAACATTTAATAAAAACCACCTTCCGTTCACCTGACCGAGATTCAAACCTCAATCTTCCCATCCTTGGCAGTATAGTTCAACATGATACTAGCATGTTAGCCAACTACGCCACCGAGGTGGGTTAAAAACTAATAGATATTTCTCCAATGTAAACTATGGAGATTTTTTTTAATGATTTAATATTTTAAGAAATATAATTTTTTTATACTCAAATAAAAATATAAAGGGATTTGACTTGAATAAAGCATTCCGTATTAACTTTGTGTAACCCACACCAAAAGACTTTGGTTTGTATTCCGATGAGGTCCAAAGTTTAGTCTAAACGTGGTGCCAAAACAAGTTGGGGCTACCAGAACTCGGTTGAGATTGCATTGGTTTAAATTATAAATAGTATATGTATATATATATATATATATATATATATGTGTGTGTGTTTTATTTTGGTCACCATATATTACTACTTTATAGGTCTATACACATATAAACAGCTTCGGTGGCCTCATGGACTAAGGCACTATTCTTTCAGTAGATTATACTGCTGATGACGTGAAGGTCGAGGTTCGAATCTCTGTCTGGTGTATTGAGATTATTTCCAAAATGGTTTTCCAGTCTCCCGCCACGCCAATGTGGGTACACTTCCTACAAATATAGCCTTACTAATCCCTAAAACAATTAGCGTAATTGGTACATAATCATATAGCCCGAACGGGTAGTAAGACGCGGTGCTAAAAAATAAAAAATAATATATATATATATTATTTTTTATTAGTAATTAGTATATATATATATATATATTAATTACGCTAACTTGTTAAGGATAAGTAAGTTTGAATTTAGAGGAAGTGAGCACTTACATGGAGGGAGATTGGAAAAATCATGTAGGAAAAACTACTCTCAATATACCCAACCGGGATATGAAACCCAATATCCCGGTCACTAGTAGTTCAGTCTATTGCGAGACCCCTTACACCCTGTGACCACCAGTGTGGGTAAATATTTTGCCAATATAATAAGTATGTTCAGAGCTTGCTGTTAAATACACTGATATAATAAAAAGTGTTCAGTAGTTATAACGCCTTAACGAAGGCTGTGTGGTCTAACGGAACTAAACGTGATCTGAATCAAGTGTTGGAGTAAAATCATTTTCTTTTACCAACATGTCAATTTTTCCTCGACTAAAGAATGGGTGTTTTCAACTGCTGAAGAATTTCACGAACAATTAATTTCCAATACCTCTTTCACGAAGGATAGCGAGTGAGAATTTTTTTTTCCTTCTTAAAACAGGTTTGAGCTGTATTTAACAACTATACGCTTAATTAGTATGCCCTAAAATGTAAAGTGCATTGTGAAACAAGTTTGTTTATTTTGTGGTGGTGAATATATAAGTACGTGTGTTGCTTTAAGAACAACTTTATCAACAACTTTTTATGATAGATTAATTGATTTTGTCTCTCTTTACTATAGGTTTGTTTGTATTGCCTTACTTATTTATTACTAACGTCATTACAATTATATCAATGTTTGCTTTAGTGATCTTAAATTTCTTAATTTAGAATTTCTACTTACATTATGACCATCTCTCTTTGATTTATAAGGCTTGAGAGAATATGAAAAAAAATATTAAAATTTAATATATAGCATTTTTTTCACTAAAGATACAAATCAAATTTTGAATATTTAATAGCTAGTACGTGTGAATATTAATTATTTTGAAATATTTGTAATAAGCCCATAGAATCCAATAAAAACTATTATATTTAAAATACAATGCTCAGATTTTTAAATATTAAATACTCGAAACAAAAAATTTGTTTTAGTTTATAAAAATTTTAAGTTTAATTGATTATTTTAAATGATGTTGCCTTGTGCGCGCCAAGAATGAAAACTCATCATATTTTGGAATAATTTGTATCTACAAGAAATGTTTGGGGCCATTTATGTTCAATAATCCATTTTAAAAAAATCGTTGAGACTTTAATTAACATCTCGAGGACAATTATTTCCGCCACGATTACAATATAGTATTTAAATGAATAAATAATAAAAAATTAAGCAGCTTACCAGCAATTCGGAACATTTCCAAACTCTGTTAAGGTAATTAAACCATCAACATTGTATTGCACAATTTTAACAACTGTATAATTAGAACCTATAAATAATTATTCAATAATTTCAAATCATTACAGTTCCCAAATTATAAGGTGTATAATTTGCTTTTACGTTTTTAGGTAACTTTGTTCATGAATAATAATTAATATATGTGGCTGAAATTTAGTTTAACTAGACATTCACATGTGGTGTACATAGTAGTAATATGCGGTGGAGAAAATTGACACATTTCAGCTTAGACATGATTCATGGAACCCCGGTGAATCAACACATTTCAGTGTGGACATAAACTTTAAAAAGCGGGTGAATCAACACATTTCAGCTTAGACATGCAGCATAAAAACCGAGTGAATTAACACATTTTAGCGTAGATATGCACCATTGATACTTGGAGAATCAACACATTTCAGCGTAGATATGCACCATGGAAACCGGGAGAATCAACACATTTCAGAGTATACATGCACCATGGAATTGGGAGAATCATCACATTTCAGCGTAGATATGCACCGTGGAAACTGGGTGAATCAACACATTTCAGAGTATATATGCACCATAGAAACTGGGTGAATCAACACATTTCAGAGTATATATGCATCATGGAAACTGGCAGAATCAACACATTTCAGCGTAGACATGCACCATGGCAAACGGGTGAATCAACACATTTCAGAGTATATATGCAACATTGAAACCGGCAGAATCAACACGTTTCAGCGTAGACATGCACCATGGCAAACGGGTGAATCAACACATTTCAGAGTATATATGCACCATGGAAACCGGCAGAATCAACATGTTTCAGCGTAGACATGCACCATGGAAACCGGCTGAATCAAGAAAGTTTTTAAACTAAAAATAATCTTTGGCCAAACTAAAATAAATACTGCTTAAGTAGATAAGCTTAGTTTAATTTTCTAAAGTTAGTAAACACAAGGAATTTTATATTGGGATAAACGTGGCCACCCCGACACAGCTAAATAGATGTTTTAATGGTTTGTGATGTCGCAAAACCTTACAGTATCCTTTTTATAAAAATAAAGGTCAATTGAGTGTTTTGTCCTCTTTTTAAAGATAATTATATTTATGAGGTGGCGGTGAAACGTTGCCAATAAAAAGCTCGATGACAGTTGTAGCTTTATTTATCGTAATGAAGTTGGCAGGACTTAACAAAAACCTTACAACCAAGTCATAAATTTGAATATCCCGACAAAGTTCGATGCTAGTTGGTTTATTTATTGTTATTTTTTAGCAACTCCTCTTACTACCAGTTTGGGTTATGGGCCTATTTACTAATTTGCTAATGGTTCTAGGGTTGAGAAAGGTTATATATAGGAAGTGTACCTGCATTTGTGTGAAGGGAGAGTGGAAAACCATTTTGGACAAACCACCCTCACTACACCCGATCGAGATTCAAACCTCAATCTCCCCGTCATCGCCAGTCTAATCTACCTCAAGGGTAGCGCGTTAGACCACGTGGCTATCGAAGTGGGTAGTTAGTTTATTTCTACTAAGATTGGTTTGCTACTTTAGATGTGTTGTTATGCGCAGTCTTTATTTTCAAGTTTCTGTTGTTTTTCTCCACTTTGTCTTACTACCCATCTCGCCTAACTGCATATTTATACTAATAAGAGAAGAATAAGAAAAATATAATTTAGTGGAAATGTATCCGCAATGGCGTGGAAGGGAGTGGTAAATTGTTGACGAAAACTCCTCTTTACATTCGATCGTGATACAAACCCGAACCTCTTCGTCACCAGAAATCCTTTCCGTGAGTTCCTACGTGGTTCCTACAGGTTGTTTGTTTAAACTGAATTGACATAATATTTATATTTCACCTTTTGGCCACTCAAATTTAAAAGAGTAGGCCTAAATTTAAATAAAAAACAAAAAATGTCTACATAATTTGCCCCGGTGAGCTCGTGAATAAAGGCGTCAATCTCGTCTTATCTGGATTGCTGTTGACTGGAAGGTTGGGGTTCGAATTCCAGCAGGGGATACTGAGGTTGTTTTTTTTCCTAAACAGTTTTCTACATTTCTCCCACGCCAATTCTGGTGAATTTCCTCTCAATTCTACCTTACTCTTTCTTATCCCATTAGTGTAAATATGCGGCTGTCCTGTATGGGTAGTAATACATATTGAACCATTCTGTTAACCCTTCTCGGAGAATGAAACATGGTAGGGTCCATAGGAATAATAATTAAATGCTTATTTACAACAATTTTAATCAAACCAAATCAATTTTTTTTTGTGAATCTCCTCTATTATGGGGAGTTATTTAAAAACTTTGTTTAAAAAAAATCTGATTTGATGTAAGAAGTTGACTTTTAAAAAAAGATGATAAGCCTACTTAAGCATACTTAGAAAAACAATTATCTTACTGTATTTATTCTGATATCATAAACATTTCTCATCTTGCTAGCTGGCTTAAGGGTGTGTAAGCAAGTCCTTAATTATTTTACCATTTTATTCTATTTTTGTTAGGAAACCATTTATTCTCTCTTGATTAACAAACTTGCGTTTTAAAATAAAAGTTATTTGGTGTCTTTTTTTTTAATACTATCGTTAAAAACAGCTTTGATATGTTTATTTAAGTTTAATAAGCTTTTACTAGTATATAATTTAAACTTCAATAAAAATAATTGTCATAATTATATAGCAATGAAAATTATAAAAGTACCATAATATACTTCATAACAAAAGTTCAATAATCAAGAGAAAGCAATTATTAATTTCCCAACAAAAAAAATAGAACGTTGAAAATAATTTAAAACTGGTTTGTAGTGTCTTAAGAGCGTGCATCACATGCCAACCAACTCTGTGATATAGTTGGTTAGAGATCGTACATTTACACGAACACTACTGCATATATATATATATATATATATATACATATATATACATATATATACATATACATATACATATATATATATACATATATATATATAGCACCGCGTCTTACTACCCATTCGGGTTATACGCTTAAGTACTAATTACTCTTATTGATTAAGAATTGGGAAGGTTGAATTTAGAGGAAGTGAACCCGCATTTGCGTGGAGGTAGAGTGGAAAACCGTTTAGGAAAAACCACCTCCAGTTCACCCGAACGAGATTCGAACCTCGATCTCCCCGTCCTCGGTGGTCAAGCTCAACACGACTAGCGCGTTAGCCAACTACGCCACCGAGGTGGGTAACAATACTGTACGTGGATCATTTCTGATTTAACATTAGTGGAGATAAAGAGTTGATAGAGGTCCCTAATATTGAACATTGTTGAAATATTAAATGATATTTAGATAAAAACTGCATTGAAAAGGCAGCTTTTGATCATTTTAGAATGCCTCCATAGATAATCATTGTGCATAAATCTTCATTCTGTCATCTGATGGTTTTGGAAAACCCTTTCTTGAAAAAAATCTTCACTAAACCCGACCGCTATTAGAGCCTCGATCGTTAATCTAGTACACTGCAAGAGTAGCGCCTTAGACCATGAGGCCACCGAGGTGAGTTTTAATATATTAAACTATATTTTATACAACATCTTGTTTGTATTTAATTTGTACACATAATTTTAACAATACTGAATGATTTTTTAAAATTCAAATCAAACTTTTAAATTTGTGTTGAATTTATTTAATTTCCTTTAACAATTCATATATAAACACTGTTTAACATAGTCTACTTATTTTAAAAATTGAAAAATGACACCTGGACACGGAAATAGAACCCGGGACCTTTGGCTTAGTACGCCAATGCTCTAACCTCTGAGCATTGGCGTACTAAGCCAAAGGTCCGGGGTTCGATCCCCGTGTCCAGGTGTCATTTTTCACTTTTCAGAATATGTTATCTAGATGGTGTAATTCCCACTAATAGCATAAATAATAGCTTTGGCTATTTAATTCATAGTTTACTTAGTTTTGTTATTTATTTGTTTATTTAAAAATGTTCAACCTATTAGATGTGTTGGTTTAGTTGGGTTTTTTTTTTAACTTTCACGACGACTGCCTTAACACTTGCAATTTTTTCTATACTGAAGACAAAACCGAAAACTTCAGGTTTACGTTGATTTTACTCCTGTGTAAATGGTTTATGTAAATATTTTGGTAGTGTCTTAGGTGAAGTTTATTTATGCGTTACGCTCCATCATGAACTGTCTATCACGAACAACAAATTCGGACTCTTGAGGTAGTAAAATAATTTGAGGTGTAACAGTTTGAGACATCTTAATGAAAGGCTGTATTCCTATGGGAAATAGCTGTCGGCTAAATCAAGATTTTTAGTATTTGTGAACACACGAAGTTTCAAATTAATGGTTATTATAAAATTATAATTATTTAGCTTACGGTCTAGTAGAGTGAAACTGAAAGTTTCTTCTCAAATGCTGTCGTCGTAACAGGCCCAACTCAGCTCCCATCTCGCACCTGCCTTTGTGTGTGCAGGAGCAAGGTATGAATGTAAAAGGGAAAAGAAAACACGAGATGCCGGAAATGTGTGCAGTGCATTCGTATTTGAATGATTACTGGAAATTTCCCATGGTGACGATGGAGGGTAAAGTGACAAAGTTTCTTGTTAATAACTACATTATGTCCCTATTATGACAGAATGAAGATTTGTGGACAGTGCTTATCTGTGAAGCCATTCTAAAATGGTCAAAAACGGCCTTTTCAATGCATTTTTTATCCAAATATAATTTAATATTTCAACAACTTTCAGTATTATGAACTTCTATTAACTCTTTATTTCCATTAATGTTTAATCAGAAGTGATCCATGTGCAATAGTGTTTGTGTAAATTTAAGATTTCTAACCGACTGTATCACAGAATTGATTGGCATTTGATGCACATTGCTCGCTCTTAAGAGCCCATTTCATGGTTTCCAACTGAAAAATTAATACATTTATTTATGCATTTATACAACGTGTTTCTAAAACATTGCATCAAACTTTGGCAGGATACTCCTTGGGTGAGATTAGAATAATTCTCATAAGCAGCCTAGGGTCCATCTTCAATATTAAGGGCGGTATACACCCCTAAAGACAGAGCTAAAAACGACTGTTGTGTGAAATATTATGAAAACTGCTTAGGGTATTACAACGAATCTTTGTATACTACTTATTGAAACCTTGATCATTAATAAACTAAATGTGCTGTTACCGTTACCCACCCCCATCATGTAAAAAAGGGGGGGTTGTAACACATTTTTTCTAAAATAAAATATGTCAGAGTAAGTATTACCAATTTTTACTTAAGATTACAAAACAGGGAATCAAAATTAACAAAAAAGGTGTCTTGGAGAAACTGTCTAGCTTTCCCCGTTTCTGAGATAATCACACAAGTTTGAGATCAGAGCCAAGTGCAAATGCCTGCCAGGTAGGCAGCCAGAATCGCAGTTTTATTTCGCAATGCAGTCGTTTAACCATTTTTACCGGCACGTGTGACTATGTATCACGTACATTTGGTAAACAAGGCTGGTTTGTGTGTTATGATGGAGAAACTCTGATACTTTTCCTTCTTCATAAGCTCCGATGTGTTGCTATTTATTACATTAGTGAGTTATGCTTACACAGTTCACACTTGGGTGGGATTTTATTCATTACACTCACTGGAATATTGAAAGCTACATTAAGAAATACAAATTGTAGTTATTGCATGTTTTAGTTCCTAGCTTCAAAAGCAGATTCATAGCAAGTGTTCAAAATGGTGGCCCCTAACGTTATTGCAATAATTGAGGCGACGTATCAATGACTGGCGTACTCTTTCGAAAACACGTGGAGTTTCTTGAACCTTATCACATGCAGCAACTATCCTGGCTAACAGGTCTTCCTCAGATTCAACAGCTGTCTCGTACACCAAAGCTTTGACAAAGCCCCACAGAAAGAAGTCTAACGGATTTAGGTCAGGAGAGCGTGGTGGCCACGCAACAGGCCCACCTCTTCCTATCCATCGGGCAGGAAATGCAGTGTTGAGGTAGTCACGCACAGCTCTTGTGAAATGAGGTGGGGCACCGTCATGTTGTAGCCACATGCGTTGTCTAACGGAGAGCGGTACATTCTCGAGGAACTGTGGCAATGCAAATTTCAGAAATTGGTAGTAGATGTGGCCAGTCAAACGTCGTGGCATCAGGTAAGGGCCAATGAGATGGTTACCCACAATGCCTGCCCAGATGTTGACAGAAAATCTATGCTGGTTGCCCATGATGATAGTTGCATGAGGGTTCACGTCATTCCAAATGTGACTATTTGTACTATTAAAATAGCCGTCTCTGGTGAATGTTGCCTCATCGGAAAACAATATTATAGTGGAGAAATCAGGAACCACTCCGCACTGCTGCAGAAACCAGTCGGAGAATTCATGTCGAGGAGCATAATCTGCTGGCCCCAATGCCTGCACCTTGCGCATGTGGTACGGATGCAGCAGCTGATCATGCATGACACGCCATACTGTGGAATTGGACACATTCGTTTGATGCGCAATGGCACGTGTGCTTGTTGACGCGTTATCATCCACATAATTCAGTACCTCTTCTTCGACAATTGGAGTGCGAACATTCCTCGGGTGACCAGCTCCCCCTCGTAGCTGAAATATACCTGTTTCACGAAGTCGCTGAGTGACATCGGTGAAGGTCCGGTGATAAGGTTGACGTCGCGCAGGATATCTATCGTGGTACAACCGTGCAGCTGCTCTTGCGTTTCCTCTAGCTTCACCGTACAGCATGACCATGTCTGTCATTTCTGCGTTTGTGTACTTTGCCATTTGACTAGTAATACGCGCAACATGCAGTGAAGTCGTGTGGACTGATGCAGTCTGCTCGTGGAGGGAGGGGAAGATAGTGATAATAAGAGTGGGGGAAACGAGGGGGTGAAGCAACACAGCTTTATTGGCTCCCTACCTGGCAGGAATTAACACTTGTCTTTGAAATTAAACATGCATGATTATCTCAGAAACGGGGAAAGCTAGACAGTTTCTCCAAGACACCTTTTTTGTTAATTTTGATTCCCTGTTTTGTAATCTTAAGTAAAAATTGGTAATACTTACTCTGACATATTTTATTTTAGAAAAAATGTGTTACAACCCCCCCTTTTTTACATGATGGGGGTGGGTAACGGTAATAGCCCATTTAGTTTATTAATGATCAAGGTTTCAATAAGTAGTATACAAATATTCGTTGTAATACCCTAAGCAATTTTAATAATATTTCACACAACAGTCGTTTTTAGCTCTAGGGGTGTATACCGACCTCAATATTTAAGATGGACCCTAGGTTGCTTATGAGAATTATTCTAATTTCACCCATAAAGTATCCTGCCAAAGTTTGATGCAATGTTTTAGAAACACGTTGTATGAGGTTTTTAACGTACACTTCCTGAACCGAATGATTATACCAGGACACGTTTTATAAACTCCCTTAATTCATCATCATCAATGTGAAAGGGGAAACCCACATTTAACCATATATATATATATGCCATGTCAGAATCGTCGGAAAATTAAATATACAATATTACGCTTGAACCAGAAAAAAAACCCATCAAGGTATTCTTTTCTTAATCTTCTTCACTTGACAGTAAAGAAATTGAGATCGGATTAGTAATTGTTACACTATTGAATTATTATTTCTAATTTTGATGTATCTCTTAAAACATGGTAAAACAGTTTCATTTCTCAATTCCTTTGTTTGTATTCCTCATATAAAGAAAGTATTGTGATCGTAAACACTTTCTATCTTGATATTATGATGAATCTTCAAGTTGTGTGTTAACCCCTCACCTCCAATTACCTCCCGACCCAAAAGAGCAGGTTTTACCATTTCTATTTGTCTCTATGCCTGTCTGAATATAGAGCAAATTTGATAGAATTGGTGCAAACGTTTTATTTATATGTAATATTGTCATAACTTAGTGTGTTTATTAATTTTGATCCTATCCCACAAATTAATGGTAGTTAACTAAATATGAATGATTTTAGAAAATTCGAAGTTTTTCTAAAATTACAAATGAAATGGTTTGAAATGGATATCTTGGGAATGTTTTATATCACAAATAGAATTGTATGTATTTTTTAGGGAAGCGAGGGGGAATTTGTTTGAAGATAGTTAATATATGACCTAGTTTTTGAAAATTTTATATTTATAAAAATACTTTAACGATCAATTTTAGATTGTATATCTGTGGAGCGTTTGACAAAAAGTAATAACACTCATTTTTGTGACAAAATTTGTTTAAGACTAGTTTTATGACTAATGATACTTGAAAATTCAAAGTTTTTCGAAAATATCCATAGCAAATTTGTTTAAAGTTTATAACGGGAGAGTATTTGACATAAAAAGTAGTTTACTATACTTTTTTCATAAAAAAAATATTGTTTTAGAATAGTTCACTGACAATCCAATACATTTTCAAAATAGTTCTTGTAATTTGTTTAAAAAATATTTGGGGAGTGTTTTACATAATAGATAACAATATATACTGTTTTGGGGCAATATTTTGCTTTTTAATGGTGATTTAACTATGGCAAATCTTTGAAAATTTGAAATTTTTCTAAAATGGCTTTAACGTAATTGTTAAAAGTGCGTGTCTGGGACGTGTTTAACGTTATGAATGTGTGTTCGTTTTCTTAAATAAAAATCTATTTTACCATAGTTTTTGTAACTTTGGTCACAAACTATATTAAAAAGTATTAACGATTTTGTCATAACATTCGTTTAAAGAATAGAGTGCAAAAACCGCTTTAAGATGCTATAGGTGTTTAAAGGTGTATTTACTACCGAAGTTATGTGTTATCCAAGCGGTTAGATGGGCTCTTAGTTTATCTTGACGATATTTGTTTCGATCTCTGAAAGAAAACAGAACTAAACTCTCTATTATATTTTAAACAATAAGATATTTACTTGTAGGGCCTGCCAATTATTCCAGGAAAGGTACTCTCTCTTACCTTCCAGGGTTCTTTTACATGCCAAAATCAACATGGAACTGATGGATTTACATCCCCTACGAAGTAAGATGGGCTACACATTTTTATCACTCAAGAAAAACTCCTCAGACCCCGGCTGGGTTTGAACCCACGAACATCGGGTCCTGAGACGAGCACTTTACCCCAAGACCACCAAGGTCGACACTAAACAGAGAAGGTAGGATTTTTTCAACAGGTAATAAACCAACTGTTGGCTATGATAAGTCAAGCTAAACACTCATTTTTTTGCATAATTATGTAGACCCCATATGTATATATGTATGTAGGCCTATGTATACTAATGTATGTGCTATGTTGGCTTAATTAGTCACTATAGGAGCCTAGATTTATTTATATATAGTTGAAATTCTCTTAACCTAATCAAACTATATATATATATTTGTAAATTTCTATCATTTTGATCTCCCAATATTCGCTGGCCATGTACAATTAATTGTACAGGTATGATTTATCCATATATATATATTTATATACTAAGTTTTATTCATTTCAATTTTGATTTTATGAACCCTCTAGATTTAAAATAAAGAATTGGCACTCTTTGCTCTTTTCATAACATGATTTATCATACTCTCATAGTGAGTATTATGATATATTTATTTAAAATTCACAACAATAATAACTATCTTATTTTAGGTTAGATAATTCAATTAGCTGATAATTGCACTAAAGTGCATGACAAGAAACTACTAACGGTTAAAAACGTCTAGGTGCTACAATGTTTTACAGGTAAATAACATTTATTCTCTTTCAAATCATCCCCTGGTAAACGAGGTCATTAAACTGATGTATTACACTTGAATGGTTGCTCAGTTGTCTGTTCGAATCCTGGCTCAGGAATGTTAGTGGAACGTATGTAGTTGGTACTAGACGCCAATAAAACTTGTTGTTCAAGCAGTTGTAAATATTACAGTAAAAACACTTAACCGGGTTGATCAGTTTGTTTAAAATAGTCCTCCAGTTTACAATACTGTTCAGATGCTTCTGCAGGAGATTCTGAAGACACTGGGGTTTGATACACAAAATTATACAAAATGCGCTTTTACTTAATATTTAAATAAAATATGTCAGCTTTCAAAACACGTTCAAATTATAACTGTACTTTTATATAGTGTATTAGTTAGCTTAAAGTTTATAAAATGAATTATTAGTTTTCAATATTTCTGGCCAAATTCGATACGCTATTTGGAATCCATCATATAAAATTTTGTTGTTTTTTTAACATTCATACAGAACATTAGCTTAAGACCTATCGAAATTCTAAATTTTAGATTTCTAGGGTCTTAATAAGTGTTTGAATAACTCATGAGAACAGACAAATATCAAAACAATATCGAATTAGGATGTTCTACACCCGGCTGTACTTTTAATACAATGTGTTCTTTTGTTCTTTTACAAAATCAAGATGACCGTAACAAACTCCAACCAAATATGGCAATCAATACTTTTTTAAATATTTGAAACGAAACATTTAATCAGTCCATAATCTGAGTGTACAAACGAACGCAATCCATATAGAACGAAATATATTCTAAAGAGCAATCATATTATATGATAAAATAAATTATATACATTGATACAAAATCATAATTAAAAAAAAGAAGATCAAAGTTTAGCCAATATCACAAATAAAGTAAATAATAGGCTGTTAAAGAGACAAATTGGTCCCTACAATGACCTGCACAATTTTAATTTTCTACTACAAAAAAAATTCTAACAATTTTTGAGACAAATAGCCCCACATTACTTGAACTTAGTTTTAAAACTTCATCTAGCGCTATTTTCTGATTATTTGGGGTAGGTCACTCTTTATACCTACATGATTAATATATTCCAATTTTGTACTATACGGGAAGGGCTTTATTCTAGCATCCTAGAAATTTTTAACTGCTGATGATGGTGAGATTGGAGTTGGAATCCTGTTCGGGTGTACTGAGATTTGCTTTTAATTAATGGTTTTCCACTCTCCATCCACACAAATATTAGTAAAACTTCTTTTATAATCTAGTCTTCCTCATCCATAACATATTAGTAACTAAGCATATACCCCTTACGGGTAGTAAGATTCGGTGCTATAAAAAACAAAAATATTTCACAGTCCATATCGATAAGATATTTGATTTCATAATAATTGTCATTGATGAAAATATATAGAAGTTATTTGAGTGACATTTAATCCTATGCATCGAAAGTCACACATCCAGTTGCTAAACCAGCGTTATGAAGCAGTTATGAATTAATAGTGGCCATTGCTACACTCCTTCATACCTTGTCAACAAAAGGTAAACCATAGAGTGAGGTCACCTGTCTTTGCTTGTTACAACTGGGGTATGAAGCCTAAGCCCGTAGAGTGGGGTGCAGTGTCTGTCTCTACTCAGCCTTTTGTCCGCTTCCCATTCAATAATTTTAGTAAAAACTAAATATATAGATTTGTTTTCAAAGATTTAAAGTGTTAGAGTAACAATTTTTCCCTAGACGTTTTATTTTTTATGTTCATTAGAATCAAAATTGATAGTCCATAGATACTAAACTCTTAACATATATGGAAATATATGTGTTTAGGAACCAATTAATTAAGTTCGTTGTAGCCTAATGTTTACTACAACTGAGTCCACTAAATCCAGAGTTGAGTAATGTATCTATAATAGTAAACGAAAATAACCCAGGAGGGAAGCATACCTTTTGGTTTCGTTAATAACGCTGACCTATTCCAAGTTTTAGCTTGATATTTATCTTGGTTTTCGATGTATCCGTGGCAGTAGTCACGCAGTCGTAGATGTAAGGCTATAAATATATATATATAAACCTAAAAAAAATAATTACTGGGTCATAATCGTAAGTTTCCCTGAGTACATATGGTAATCTATTCCCGTTTTATGTTTTCTAGTTTTGGAGCTATCCACATATCTCATCACTTGATTTAAGATGGGGTGGAAGGATACGTGAAAAAAGGCAAGTGTTTTTGTAGTTTTTATAACAAAACGTCTTGTTTGGTAAAAAATAAATAGGATATCTCTCCCGTAGAAACAAAGAGATTAATTTTCTTCCCATGGTGATATCAACAGTTGTTGAATATTTTAATGTACACAACGGCAGTAAACGAGAAACTTTTTAAATTATGAAAAAAAATGCAGTTAAATTTTAAAATACCATTGACAAAGATTCAACAACTGTTGATGTCACAGTGTGAAGAAAATTAAACTAGGATTCTGCTGGAGAATGATTTGGCTTACCAAAAAAGGTTTTGTTTAAAAAAAACTGCAAGAAATACTGGGCTTTTATCGAATCCCCTTCAACCCTAGGCATCAAACTAACAAAATAATGTAAGGGTAAAGATAATAAATCAGAGATGCACACCACAATATTTCCTCTAGCACGTAAATTTATGCCAAAAAAATGATTTAATTATATTTTCTTGATTTTAGTGTTAAATGAATCAGTGGTCAAGCGGTCTCACAGAAGTGTAAAAAATAAACAAATGTTCCATTTAACACTTTTAGATTTTACATGACGATAATGCAAAGAATCAGATTTCTAGATTTTGAAGTAACCCACACTAGCAAATTAGAAGCCCAAGGCATTAGAATCTCAATATAGGTAAAAATAATAAAATAATATGCCTGATGTGTACTGCACAGGTACATTTTCTGGCATTTCTAAATTCCTTTGAAATGTTTCTTGACCTTGAAATTACATTGCTATCACACAAATATACTTAAGATTTTATTTTATCACATGGTTTAAGAAAGAATATTTGAAATAAATTGTATGGAAGTTCACACGGTCCTTCTAGCTCCATTGTTTGGAAATAGAAATATTTAGGTATTCCAAACTCGTAATACACGTGTAAAGAACTATTATACACCAAAAAACCCGAGCACAAATTGCGCTATATTTACGTAAAATATTTTTTGACTCCCGGTTTTAAATCTTATAATTTAATTTTTAAAGGATTGAAGACCTCATTACTATGTCTAGATCAATAAAAAAGATCGATATTGGGTCTACAAGGGTCAACACTCTATATTAAAATTTCAACTTCTGGTTAAAATTGTAGATATTTTATAGGGTGTTGCACATCCTATGGTTATCGCATTGCTATTATATTTTTCATTTATACATTTAGACAAAAAAAGTTAGACAATGACTATTGAGTCTAAAATGATAGAGATATAGAATTGCTGTAGAAATATTTCCCCTAAGAAATTAAAGGAAAAAGAACATCAACTTTTTGAGAGACTAACTTATTTACTTTCACTTTGGCATTAGAGAATTATTGCGTTAAAGCTCAAGTAGTATCTCTACAACTAAAGCTCACAAAATTGTATTAATGTATTTGCCAATATCTCAGAAACCAATGGTTTTATATAAATTTATTTCATTTAATTTTTTTATTTTTAATAGTACTACAATTTTGCAATCCTAAGCTATTTAGTATCTCAAATAGTTGCAAATATATTGGAATTACTGCTTCTGTAAAGTACCCTAAAAGTCATTTTCACAGAAATGTGAAAGTAGCCATTTTATTTATAATTTTAATCAAAGCCTAGATACGAATTTTAATCATAATCATTAGAGCCAATTTTAAGAAAATATAATTTTTCTCTTTTCGCTCTTTATTAAACTAATCTTAAATTTAGGATTAGACAGACACAGAGAAAGATGGCAAACTAAAAACTACTTTTTAGGGCTATGTGGGTTATGAAATGTTGATATCCATAAACACTCGGGTTAGAATTTTTTGAGGGTCGCAATACTTTACCTTTAGTGTTCGAAAAGTTTGTTTTTATATGTATATACTTTTTTAAAGTTTATATATATATATATACTTTTTAAAGTTTATATATATATATATATATATATATATAAACTTTTCGAACATTAAAGGTAAAGTATTGCGACCCTCAAAAATTATATATACATATATATATATATATATATATATATATTTGCGTATAGCTTGAAAACTATTGGTTTTATAAAAATATATTTCAAACAAAATATTTTTATTATAAATAGAACTACATATACGTAATTTCATATCTCAAAGACTTACGGATATATTATTAAAATTTAGGATTTACGCATCAGTACGGAGACCTTAAAGTCATTTTGATGAAAAATTGAGAGTAGCCATTTTGTTTGTAATTTTGATCAATGCTTAGAAATTAAGTATAATCAAATAAGTTAGAATCTATTTTGATAAAATCCATTTTTTTCTTTTCGCCCTAAGGAATCGACCCTTAATTTTAGGGCTGGATATCCAATTCCAAAAATATTTCTGAGCAACCCTATGAAAACCAAGTTTTAGCCCGAATGGTAAAATAGTTTAGGCTCTACTCCAAAGTACAGACAGACGGACAGACAAACAAATGGCATTGCGAAAACAACTTTTTTGTTTCAGGGGGTCATAAAAGTCAACATTTATCAAAATTTTGAACTCAATTTTTTTACGATCACATTACTTTTTCTACCTGTAAGGTAGCGAGAAAGTAAAAAAATCAATTTTATGTTATTTTAATAAATTATACTACCTATAGGCCTATAGTCCATGTGTTAGCCGGATGTCCAAGCTATACCCATGCCCAAATTTGTGTAGTGTTTTATTGCTTTAGAAACGAACATACAGAAATCAACTCATTTATGTATAGCCTATATTTAATGAATTATGGTCCAATAATCAATTATTTTGAGCTAAGCATTAATTTGTATGATATAGTCTAGTAAACAATAATTTATAACCCGCCTCGTTGGCATAGTTGGCTAGCGCGCTAGTTTCATGTTGAGCTTGATTGCCGAGGACGGGGAGATGGAAGTTTGAATCTAGCTCGGATGAACTGGGGGTGGTTTTCCCTAAATTGTTTTCTAATTTCCCTCCACGCAAATGTGGGTTCATTTCCTCTAAATTCAACCTTCCCAATTCCTAATCCATTAGCGTAATTAGTACTTAAGCGTATAACACAAACGGGTGGTAAGACGCGGTGCTAAATAAAGGAAATTAAAAAAAAAATCAGACAAAAATGTATACAACTTTTAATTCTAAGAACTTTTATTATCTTTCCTGTAAAATGTTATTTTTGTCACTTATAACGTTTAACATATCCACCCTTCAGTTGTTTTTATAAGTTTATCAATACTAAAACAAAGGTTCCGAAGTTAAACTATGCTCATTTACAACTCCCATTTGGTGATGTCAACATATTTACAATCAATGTGATTTATATTTTATAAAAGTAGCCGTCCCATGAAGATATCCCTACGCGTGATTCAATCAGTTGTGAAAGTTGCCCCTGCCCCACATACCCCCATTCCCCCCCTCACATATCCCAGTCTTAACCAAGGGTCAGATGTTTTCTTATTTCACTAAGAAAATAAAATAAGATAGGTTGAGTAGAATTTTTTTTTGTACCGGTTTTTGCAGCAGCGTAACCATTTGAAGCCAGGTCTATAAAAAAAAGTCTGGAAATCCATCCCCGTGATGGTCATCTCATGGATCTAGGCTACAAGCTGTTCGATGAAAGAAACACGCGAACAGGTCAGAGGTCACACAACAGGAAGATGTTAGGTTACTCTGAGCTGTTAGACAAATCTGTCACTTTATTGCGCACGGTGATTATTCTTTAACGATCTTGTCCTGAAAGGGGTTGAGGGGAGGTCAAAGGGACCGAGCCGCAGCGATTTTTTTTATTGGCTTCCTGAATAACGTAATGGGTTGTTTATGGTTCTTGGAGCCATTATGAATCAACGAAACTACGACTTGGCCACATGGATGAGACGTCTTAAAATATTGTCCCTTTTAGAATTCACGTAGTTTTAACACACAACTTTTACTTTTGTTATTTGTGTTCTAGATATTCATCTATGGTTGCTTATTTATCGCTGATTTTCTTAATTTATTATTTCAATATCAAGAATATAATACCTTTTCTGTATTACATATAAAATAGTTCAAATTTATACCAATTATAACAATAAATAACCATTTCAGACTATGCCACAGATTTCCAGTGGTAAATATCGGCTAGCCAAATAAATATTTTTGAACCATACGGTCCTTTTAAGGTGGGATTGAAGGTAAGACAAGTTAAGGGCAGTGTTTTGCAGTTATTGTAACAACACCTTTTTTTTTTTTGTAAAATAATTAAAATATTAATTTAGTACAAATATAGAGTTTAATTTTCTTAATATGGTGATATTAACAGTTCTTGAATATTTGTCATGTGCAGAGCAGCATTAGTCGAGAAACTTTTATATTAAAAGAAAAAGTTGTCATTAAATTCCAGGACACCCTTGAAAAATATTAAAGAACCATTTATATTACCATTTGAAGAAAATAAAACTCTTATGTTTGTACTGGAGAAATGTTATATTTATTTGAGGTGACCTGGCGGTCTAGAGGTAAGGTGTCGGACTTCTGTGCTGGGGGTCATAGGTTCAATCCTCGGTCACGGCACAGATTTATCTGATTGACAAACCCTTCCTTTACCTCTGAAAGGACGTGTATTAATCACGACTGATGAATTTGAGGAATGCCAAACCTCCACCGTGGTTCTGATTCCATGTTAAACTGTAGGTCCTCCATTTCATCTCACAAGCACCCTACCATTACACATTAGCGTAAGTGCGTATAACCCGAACGGTTAGTAAGACGTGGTGCTAATAATAATATATTTATTTGGACAAAATAAATTTTTAGATATAAAAATTGCAAAAATAATGCCCTCCCTTCTCCTCACTGCCCCCTTGAATGTTTCTATTTCACAACAAAAATGAGTTCGACTACCCATTAAAAGTGATGCTTAAAATTACTAGATTGATTTAATAGATATTTTAACAACATAAAGTTTATATCAGCCTCCTTTGTTTTAGTCAAAACACTATTTAGTTTTGGATGTATCTCGATTCAAAATCGTCTCGAGACAGTTTTCTTGATAATATACAACTAAACATGAGAGTTAAATGCAAATGTGTAATCTTTGTTGCAACATAGTTGCATACCTGACATTACCTTCTAATGTAACGGAGGCATGGCATTTCATTAGTAGAAGACCAACATTACTATGAAAGTTGGGTTGGCTACAGAGATAATGTGCCTGCCTTTAGTTCGGGCATCTAATGCTCGACCGCAACCGTCTTCCCGGAAGGTGTTTTCCTTCAATTGGGTGTTATTATTATTATTATTATTATTATTATTATTATTATTATTATTATTATTATTATTATTATTATTATTATTATTAGCACCGCGTCTTACTACCCGTTCGAGTTATACCCACTTACTCTAATGTGTAATGGTATGGTAATTGTGAGATGAAATAGAGGACCTACATTTTAACGTGGAATCCGAACCACGGTGGAGGCCTGGCATTCCTCACATTCACAAGTTGTGATTAATACACGTCTTGTCAGACGTGAAGGAAGGGTTTGGCATTCAGATAAGTCTGTGCCAGGACCGAGGATTGAACCCCGGACCCTCAGCACAGAAGTCTGACACCATATTCCTAGACCGCCAGGTCACCCTAATTGGGTGTTCCCAGTCTTCTTCTAAAAGATTACCTCCAGCCTTGTTTGCCTGTGATAGATAGTTCAGGGTTTAAATCTTGGATGTATCTACTGAATTTTTCATCAATGGTTTCTTTACTTTCACTCCACGTGAATATGAGTGCATTTCCTAAACAATTCTACCTACTTCATACCTACCTCATAGGTGTGATTAATTGATTAATTCAATGACCGCATGGCTGAAGACGTCACCCTTGCAATAGATTGTACTGACGTTGACGGGGAGATCAGGGTTCAAATCCCAGTGGAGTGTATTAAGGATTTTTTTATAAAGGGTATTACACTTTACTTCCACGCAAACGCGGGTGCACTTGTTCTAAATTTCCCCTTCCTAATCCCTAGACCATTAGTGTAATTAGAATATATGCGTATATTCTGAAAGGTTTATAAGATGCACTGCTAAAAGAACAATGCGGATGACTACGACGGGTATTAAAACTTAGTGCAGAAACCAAACAAGTTCCCGAAGGAAAGTATCGGTACGAGAACAAACACACCCATATGCCTTCGATGTTCTGTAACTTGATCCGTGCAGGTGATTATAGTCTTGAAAGATTTATTTTCCCTCCGAAGAGTAATTTGTTGCCATAGCAGTTGTGGGAAATCTCGCGCGGAGGGCACTAGAAACTACAAATGTTGTATTTTACGAGTATTTCCCAACACTTCCTGCAATGGGACACAGGTGGTTCACAAATCAGTCAGGTGTCTTGCAGAATTTCACAAGGTGTGGTGAAGAGGACAGATAGAGACAAACCTTTCAAGATAAATACATCAAAACAAAGCTACACAACGTAATCAAAATATAAAATGTTTGGAAACAAATTTTTGACGTAAATATTTTGAACGAGAATATACTATTTATTATCAAACCTATTTGTGACTATATTTTATAATATCATATATCATGTCATATATAATCAACGTACTATTAATGGGCTGTGCCAGGGTCAACGTAATATTTTTAATGTTTACTAACATAGATTGTCATATATACAGGGTGGGGCCGAAACCATTAGACGATAAATAACTTGAAAATTAACTCTTTAATTGAAAAGTAAATATTCACTAGCTAAATATGTACTAGCTGGTGTGTCCGTTTTTCGCACGGGGAATCAAAAAGAAGCTTTGTTTTTTTTTAGAATATAAAACTAATAAAAGGCAAACGTGACCAAATCTTGAATTTTTTTAAATATTAATCCTTTATTGGTTTAAATTGTGGGACTAAACGGGAAAAATAGAGAGGCTGACTAAAATATAATGTCAAAATAGGGATATAATTAACCTAAAAATATGCTATCTTTGCCCAAAAGTGATCATAAGCGAAGTTAAACAATGTAATATAATAGGCTACATTGGTATTTAAAAAATGGTAAGCAAAAAAGAACATCACAGTTCAACAAACAGCATAAATTAAAGGACTCTTATAAATACATATTTACCCGGAAATTACCTGCCATATTTTGATTTTATACTACACAAAGCAGATTTTTTCTATTAGAGTGGGACATATTTAGCAATTAATTTTTTTGAACTGATTTTCAAATTTTCAGTATTTTCTGTCTATCTAGAGTGGTCTTTGCTATTGCTTGCAAATATACCAATTTTATATCTCACCAAAAAAATTTTTTCTATGCATTTTGAAACTTTACATCCACCCACTTCCATTCACCGCCTAATTTACTCTGCCTTGCTTAGAAGTTAAACATTTTCAAACTCTTATAGTAATATTGGATTCTCCTTCTACGTATAAGTATATATTTCCATGTTCTACCATAAGAGAAATGTTTTATTATATTATTTTTGAAAATTTTAGGGGAAGATGTACCCTTTCCATTTTCCAGCCCTTCATTTTAAAATATAATTGGTTTTCAGAGTGTTTGTGGTGGCTCTTAAACTTTCCTGAGAAATTTCAATCTTTAACCACAGTGAGGATAAAATATTTTACATAAGATTTTGAAATTTTAACTCCCTCCTTTTTACAAACACCCACTTGGAAAAATGCATTTATTTAGAAATTATTTGGGTATTTGTAGTAATCTCACCACATTACCACCTACAAGTTTTATATTCTGTTAAATACCCTCCAAATTTCCCAGAATTTCATTTAAAACTTCAAATTATCAGAATTTATTGTTGTTTTTAGTTGCACACTTAACTTTCTGCCAAATTTGTGATATATAGTATACGTGAAAGTTGTTATTTAAATTAGTTTTATAAATATTGAATCCACCCTCCCTCATTTCATTGGAACAAATATTTGATCTACTAGAGAGTCTTTAAATTAAAAGGACCTCACAGATTTTGAGGTTTACTACAAATGATTCACACTCGCAATCATTGGTCAACAAATGCCAATGGAACACATTACACGACCAGTAATGAAGCCTTTGATTTTTAAACGGCTAATATGCTAGTTTAAATGTAATGATGTACAGTAGGTTATCACTTTTTAAAATATGTTTAAAGTTAATTTTAAATCAAATTAACGTGTATGTGAATCTCATTAGCTGAAGTATGCCCTTAATAAAATATTACTCTGACCTTACTAGCGAATACTGGCTATGCAAGCTTCCTCTTAGTCAGAATAAACATTATTTATATTAACTAATTAATGCGTTTGGATCGATTTAGTTTCAAAAACTGAATTTTTATGTTCATTATTGAAAACACAAAATGTATTTTAACACATTTATATCAGAATGAATGTGGGAAATAGATTGATAGACTGCCTCCTCCCTTAAAATTTAATTTATATTTCTATAGCTGCGTTATATTTTCTTTGATCTTAAGTTTATTAGATAATACTTTATTCAAAATACCATCAAGCTTGTTTAATCTAACCATAATTTTTAAAATTCAAAACATTAGCTTTGTAAATTTAAAATATCATTTTAACCTTGTGGAAAATCCTATTAGTAAAACAAAAAATAAATCTGAGCTAGCACTTTATGATAGCACTTACGTGGACACACAATATACTGTGCGATTTAAACTTATAAGTAATGATTATAAAATGTAAATGAAACAGCAACATTTGAATCTAACAACTTTTTTTTTTTTTTTTTTTNNTTTTTTTTTTTTTTTTTTTTGCTAAATTGTGAGATTGAAGTTGTTAACAAGTTTCAACCTTGATGATACATGAAAATAAATCTTTAATCGCTTAGACTCAGAAAATGTACAAATAGAAATGTTAACAAATCTTGTTAGAGGTTGAAAACAAAAAAATCTTGTGTGTTTATTGGTGAGTCATTTTAATTTTGGATTTTAGTGTGAGAGGGGAAAGGGGATTGGGAGGGGCCTGGCAGCCATACGAAATTTCACGAATCTAGAAAATAATTCGGGTGGTTTATTTTGTGTGCAGTGACTTAATACCTGTCTAGGCTACCCACATTTTTGCACTCATCGAATAGGGATGAGTGAAGTAGAATTTAGAGGAGATTCACCGACATTTATGTGGAGAGAGAGAGTGGTAAGGAAATCATTTTAGTAGAAACAGCTCTCGGTGAACCCAGCCGGTATTATAATCAATTCAGTATATTATTATTATTATTATTATTATTATTATTAATATCAATATAGGGGCATCTTAAACCATGCAACCACCGATGTGAATCGGACAACTTTTGACCAATTTTCAAAAGTCACACGGTAAATCCTCAGAATGCTGTTGGACATTGATTATAAATTAATATAAATCATTTAGAAATTTGAAAGAACTATAATTACTTCCTTTTCATTAAACAACTCAATTACTTGCATCTTAGTCAGAGCCCTTAATTTTAATTTGATTTTAAAAGTAGTAAATTACGATAGGGTGTAAACTGTAGAAAATATTATTTCCCATGCTCATACACGGGGCTAGTTTTATGCCCTTTATAATTTTATATCTCATTTATTATGGGAGTTTATTATGCTAATATATAGAATATATATAACTGTTCATTATAAATAAATTAGAGAAACCTAGTGAATAAATCGTAAACACGGCCGACTATTGCTGAACTTGTCAAATTTCTGTTCCATTTTATTTGGTCACTAGGAATACATGATCACTTTCTGGTTTTAAGTTGAAAAATAATCATTGCTCTTTTCTTGTCTTTCCTTTATGTTCGTAAGAGATTAGCGTGTCAAAGGGAGAAAAGAAAGATTTGGTTGGATGATGGATAGTTCCCAATAGAAAAAAAACCCAGCGTTGATACCTAATAAAACAATCCCGCATCATCTTATCGTTTTTTATGTTGTGACCCCATCAAAACATGAATTTGTTTGATAGAGAACGGTTATAATATATAGGTTTTTAAACTTTTGCTTGGACTCAGAGAAACAACTTTTGGCGTAAAGAGTCGTTGAAACTTTAAAAAAAAAATCGCTTAAAATTTAGTCTTTTTAATTGGTCATGAAAATGTTTACAATTTTCATTAACATTCTGTTGAAAACAATATTTAAAAATATCAAACTAATTCTTAATTCAAGTTGGATTTCTAAACGTATACAACGCGTTTCAGTGCTATTCCATGTAGCACCCTTAAGGTGGAGGTACATACCTTTCAGGTATCTGAGTGTATCTTCTACTAGAGTATGGGATACCAAGTGTTCCTTACCACTAACGATGGTGTGCAGGAACGAGGATGGGCATTGTTTTCAGTGCTAGTGTATTGTTAGTGTTGTTTTACTGTATAGCTCTAACTCTCCACTCACACTCTGACGTCATATCATGGTCGAATAACCATGCACTTAACTTAACCAGCAGATTTCACCAATAAATGTTCACTAACACTACAATAGCCCACACACAACATTTAGCCTCGTTCTTAGGGGC
Source organism: Timema bartmani (assembly GCA_902151455.1). Lineage (NCBI taxonomy): Eukaryota > Metazoa > Arthropoda > Insecta > Phasmatodea > Timematidae > Timema > Timema bartmani. The sequence continues at coordinate 8,213 of CABFWB010000371.1, read as the reverse complement.
CGTCCTTAAAATTACGTAAGGGTTTTTGGAAATAGGAAGTTTCAGTAATTTCAAACGTTTACGAGTGAGATAGGGGGTAATAATCCATCTTACCTAATGTTTTTAAATCAATTTTTATGATGCGAGAAAAATAACTGTCAGAAAATAAACATATTAATTACGAAATTTCACTTATATATAATTTACTTACTAAAATTAAAGTATTCTAAAATTTCATCACTTAATTTATTACCAATCCTTATGCCTAGAAATAACTAAATGATTAAAATAATCTAATTTACCAAATTATAGAAAATACTTAAGATAGAAAAGAGAGTAGGGAGGCTTAGCGGGAAATCTTACGATTCCTTACGTGAGAGCGGAGAGGTGGAGGGAGGGGGGGAGCCTTTTACGTCATATAAGGATGTTCCCTTATCTAAGAGAAATACAGGTTCAACTCATGATTATGACAAAAAACAAACATAAACACGTGACATACAATAAGGATAATTTGCAACGTGTTGAATCGAAACAATTTTTTGATCGGAAAATGTTCCACCTACTAAGTTGGGGGAATTGGCACCTAGGTCCTATTACATATATACATAAGTCCATCAAATAGTATGTTGGCGGACGAATGGTAGAGGGGGCGTATTATTTATCCGTTAATAAATCCAAACAAATAAAAGTAATTAGAGATAAAATTATTTCTATAGAATTTTCAAACCATTAAGTTCCAAGGGAAGTGGATGTTTTATAATATTGAAGAATTAACATATCTGGTCTACATTAGAGCCGATGCTAGTGAGAGATTCAACCACCAAGCGCTGTAGTCTAAACCTGAGTGTGGGAGTTGATTACTGTCCAGCTCACATCTCTAATTGTACATAAAGGTAACATCGTTCCTAATTTATATATAACAGCAAGAGGGGTTTGCACACTGCTCAAAGTTACGCCTTTTTTTTATTGTCGGTTCAACGAAAGGTAAGGATAGTTCACAGAAGGAAAACCTAATTCACATCTAGTATCTAGGCGGATCACCCAGCTTACATCAAGTTTCACCTCGTTCAGTCTGTTTGTCAAAAAGTGAGGTTATACCAGTGTAAATACCTCTCATTTACATCTGGTTTCTAATAGCAGTGGGTGCCTCTCTGCACCAAGCTATCCATTATTCTGTCGGTTCTACCAAAGATGGGGACAAACAACTCAACCCTCTGTTTTTTCACCAGAAAAGGTTTTGCCTCAACATCTGGAAGACGTTGTGTGACAGATCCTCCGAAGGCCATAATATATTAAATCTATGGTGAAGCTGAGATTAAGGATGATCACCAAGTGAAGGACGAGGGCATGCTGTTAGCGGTTGGCTGTCTCCATAGAATATGATAAAAGAGGTTCACCTCGTGATAGTTGCGCAACCTGCCTTTGGCCCCACAGTCTTTTGTTCAGACTAGGATGGTCCGGTTATCTACAAGTAGGCGATGAAGAAAAGCCCAGGCCTTAGAATAAATTTAAAGCCCCATTAGATATTTGGGTGAAACATGTTTTCGGGCCCTTAAGCCATCTGCAATAGTGCTATATAGGTTGATTCATGCCTGGTTGGAAGTTCTGTGATGGGACGATGTTGTTGTTTCGGACAAGGGTTTTAAGAAAACGTTTGGACGGTTCCTGTTAGGTCGTTAAAAGGAAACTTACTCTTTTATTGGGAAGTTTATTCTTGACCAAGTCGTTAGATAATGGTCCATGGATCTCTCACCCTGTACGGTCTGAACGAGGCTAGTATTGGTCTTATATGATGTACTATACCTAATTTGGGTATATAGGAAACGCGAGAAAAGGCAAGTGTTTTTGTAGTTTTTATATCAAAGCATATTCATGGTCAAAATAAATCAAAGAATTTCTTCAGTAGAAACTTATAGTTTAATTTTCATCATATGAGATCAAAAGTTCTTGAATGTCTGTGGAGGGTGTTCTGGAGTTTATTGACAGCTTTTTATTTTCATTTAAAGTTTCTCATATATGCTCATATATGCTCATGACATATTAAACAATTGTTAACATTGCCACGGGAAGAAAATTAACCTTTATATTTCTACTGAAGCAACATTTTATTTATTATATTGGCTTAAAAATGCGTTAATATATAAAAAATATTAGAAAACCTGCAAAAACGCTTCCCTTTTTTCGCGTTCCCTTCCACTCTGCCATAAGAGACAAAGTTAATTGACTTGGGGCTAGGCCTAGATTTTTACAGGTGAGGATAGCGATTGTTGAAGATAACGACCCTTTATGATAAATTAGCAATTAAAAAATAAGTTACTTTAAAACCATGCTTCTGTGTCTTAAAATTAGTTTGATAAAACTACTGTATATTGAATATTCTAGCCTCATATGTTTCCGTGAATGATTTAAATTACCAAGCACAATAAATAATGTGAGCTAGAAGCTTTTCCTTGAAATGGAAAAAAAAAAAGTTGTAAGAGCTGTGGTATTGTAACAATGACGGCTTAGTTTAGTATTTTATTTAATTTTTAATAATTACTACAGCGTAAATAAGCTAATGTAAAGAGCAGGAATGAGAAAGGTAGTTGATAGATATTGAATCTACATAAGTGTGAAGATAGGATGGGAAAATCTCAGTGATGATTCAAATGTGGAAAAAAAAACTTAACCATCCGGTTGAGATTTGAACCTTCTCCTCCCTTCAACGGCAACATTATTAAACGCCTTAGACCACATTAACATATGTGCGGATGATTCTCACTAATAACTTTTGATTTGTTCCTTTTATCTTAGATTTTTCACGATTACTAATTTCCAAACAACATAATATAAATATGCCACTTAACAAAACATGTTTGTGTGGGTTTTTTTAGACGAAAACGTATAGTTAATTTAAATCATAAAAACCTAATGAAGGTTTTATTTTACAAACAATTTAAAATCATAATTATATTACTCAAACAAAATGGTCACGATTGACTGAAAGGTTTTCTATTTTTTTAAAGTGACGCGGTCACAGCTTTTACTTTGCAATAACACCGCAACCAAGGACCTTATGTATCATAGCTCTATTTTATCGCCAAGAAAAATATGTCTCCATTATACATTAGGAACTCTTACCACACTTACTAATGTCAGGATCACGATTAACTATACGTCCACATAACGTAACATTCACTTAACTTTACCTAACGTAGATAAATGTGTAAATAGGTGATGCTGGTTATTAGTTATTGGGGGGCGTGGGGTGTGGGACAGAACGAACCCATACTCCCTTTAAATCATAGAATGAAAATGATTTTGTAGCAAATGAGTAACACAAATAATGTAACATAATTTATTCTATAATTAACGGATAAAAGACTTAGATTAATCATTTATGTATTGCTCCTAATGGGGATTTCTAATTTTCTGAATGAAACACAGATTATTGGAAGGGGGAGGTGCCCTCCCCACCCCCTCCCCCCCTCCGTGGCCCTCACTAGCGATACCCATGGTGTGACGGACTTGCAATAGAAGCTTACTGGAACTACAAAATAATTTGTGGAGCTACAAAATAAAGTGTAAGAAGAGGACATGACGTTTTGCTGTATTCGCGAAAAGCTAACAAACGAACTCTACCGAAGAAGACTTCTGCAAGCCATAAACATACAAATGGAGTATTAGATATCCACGTAATATATAACCTGGAAGCTATCCTCTCGACAACTCTTACGTAAAGTGAACGTCATGTCAACTTCTATTTAAATCCATCGTAATGACTTCTATTTAAAAACATGAGTATAGCCATTACGTTACGTTAGGCTTCTTGAACGTCAAATCAATTTTAATTTGATCGTTATCTTGGCGTTAATCTCATATTTCATATTTTTTTATATTCTTCCCCACCCAAACAGCTGACCTGTTAGCCCTGGACAATTGATAATGAAATTTGAAATAAAAAAAAATTGCACAAAAAATTATATGGACGCAGGGAGGAAAATATTTTCCCAACATATGAACATATGGTATACAAACAACCGTCTCGTAATAATGTTTATGTGCCATTAATGACGTGGGATCTATATCTATATTCTTGTTATTTGTATAAACTTACCACTATAGTCCACACTCATGAAATTTGCATTCACCGTAGGTTAAGTTTAACGAATAATTTAAAATTGTGATGCTCCCTTCAGCCTGACTCTTCTTAAATCTATATCCTCACAAAACAATTTGGGTGACTAGATAATTAAAATAGGTCTATATAAGATCCTATACATTATTGTTTTCTCAAACAAATACTTTTTAGTCTTATATTGCTTCCCATGTCCACTCGAAATTTATAAGAAATTACATTATTAGTAACATTACTACTCCACTTCATTTGATATGCATAATACTTTCGTTATTACATTCTAGATGGACGTCACTCTCACAATAGACTGGACTGCTAATGACTGGGAGATCGGTGTTTGAATCTCGGTTGGGTGAATTGAGGTTGGTATCTGCTTATTGGTTTTTTATTCTCCCTACACGTAAACGTAGGTACATTTCCTCTATAGTCTATTCTACCTCATTCCTAGCACATTATCATAATTAGTATACAATCGTATGGCCCATATGGGTAGTAGAACGTGGTGCTAAATACCAATAAAAAACTTCATAATACATATCTATAAGATCTATAATTTCAAAATAATTTTCATAGATGAATTGTAGCAGTTCATTGAATCACATCTCGTCCTCTGCATCTAAAGTCACACATTCAGTAGCTAAACCAGCGTGCCAGAAGAAGCTCTGAAGAGTGGCCATAGCCACTCTCCTTCGAGCCTTGTCGGCATACAGCGAAGTAAGTTGACTGTCTTCGTTTGCTGCAACCGTGGTGTGAAGCTTAAGACCATAGGGTGAGTTACTGTGGCTGTCTGCACTCAACCTTTCGTCCCCTTCCCATCCCATAACTTTAGTTTCTCTACGTGCTTCCCTCACAAGAACTCTGGTAGCGAAACAGTTTATTCAAATATTAAGTTCTAACACCAACGTAGGTTTGTGTTCAAAGAACTACAGTGCTAGAATTACATTTTTCTTTGGACGTTTGATTTTTTAGGTTCACTAGAATCAAAATGGATGGTTAATAAAACAAATTCTTATCACATATCGAAATGTATATGTAAAGGAACCAATTAATTGGGTTTATTGTAGTCTAATGTTTATTACAACTGAGTCCACTAAATCCAGAGTTGAGTAATGTATCTACAATAGTACAAGAAAATAACCCATAAGGAAAACACGCATTTTGGTTTATTTGAGATCGCAGGCTTATTCCAAGTTTCAGCTTGATATTCTTCTTGGTTTTAGATGTACAGTGGAACCTGACTAATGCGAGCTTCCGTAGTTCGAAATCGTCTTTAGTTCGAATTTTTCGCCCAGTCCTGTGAATATTGTATTAAAACAATGTTAAAGATCGTGGATAATTCGAATTTTGTTTTGGTTAATTCGAACTTTTCGTAAGTTGTAATGTACTGTGCAGTATTATTTTCCTACTTCTAGTTGCGGCGTCATGTTTTTCTATTTTTGGAACAGGAGAGGCAACGTTGGAATGCTGTCAGTATCCATCTTCACTCCTCTCCCCCTCCCCCGCTCACCCCTAAGTCTTTGTTTAGACGTACAGTTCTGTACTCCGTTAGTAAAGGTCGAACCTCTCGAGTGATTACTTGCGCTGTTCTTAGTAATTCGGTCTAGCGATATTCTTGTGACGTGTGAATTTATTTTGTTTTGTTGGTTAGTTTTTGTCTAGTTTTAGTTTTGTTTAATTCATACTTTACAGTAGTGTTTTTGTGTGTGTATGTGTGTGTGTGTGTGTGTGTGTGTGTATCGTGATGTCACTTTCCAAGCCACAGTAATATACAGCTTTAACTTGGGCCAAAAATGTAGCGGTGATAAAGGAAGTGGAAAAGAGACTTAAAAAGAAATCAGAAATTGTAAAGGCCTTCGGAATTCCCCCTAACACACTTTAAACATTTTTGAAAAAGAAACAAAAAATGTTGAGCGGTGAAAATGAGAGTGTACAAGATAAAAAGCGATTAAGAGGACCGGAAAACCCATATGTGGACAACTGTGTACTGAAGTGGTTCAAACAAGCGCGAGGCAAAAAAAAAAGTCCCAATGAGTGGCACTCTTCTTAGAGAAAAGGCTGAACGTTTCGCATCTGAATTAGGAAAAACAGACTTCAAAGTGAGTGCAGGGTGACTATATGAATTCAAACAACGAAACGGAATTTCCTTCAAATCTGTATGTGGCGAAAGTGGTACTTTTGATGTGCGTTCAGCCGATAATTGGAAGGAAGACGTGAAAGAAATGATCCAGGACATAGAACCGAAAAACATATTTAACGTCAATGAGACGGGGCTTTTTTTACAAGTGTACTCCTGACAAAACTCTTGCATTTAAAGGTGAACGATGCAGTGGGGGAAAGCGTAGTAAAGATCGAACAACACTGTTGTTTGGAGCAAATATAAATGGTTCTGAAAATCTCCCGTTGTTAATGATTGGAAAATCGACTAACCCACGTTGCTTCAAAGATGTAACATCGAAGCCAGTGGAATACGATTCAAATAGAAAAGTATGGATGACAGGTGATCTGTTTGAGAAATGGCTTCTAAAAATCGACAAACAGCTTGGCAAACAAAATCGGACAATCCTTTTATTAATTGACAATTGCACTCTGCTCATAACAGAGTTCCCCTTTTGGAAAATGTAGAGGTTATTTTTTTTCCCGCCAAACAAGATATCGGTTATTCAACCTATGAACCAAGGAATAATTAAGAACCTAAAACATTTCTACATACGATTGTTGGTTGAAAAAATTATTGCTGTAGATTTGTCTACTCAGAAGATTTCGCTTGACGTTCTTCAAACCTCAAGAATGTATAAGCAAACGTGGGACCAAGTGAAAGTTGAGACCATTAAGAACTGTTTTTTTGAAAAAATGCTGCCTTTATCAAGAAAGAAAATGATGGAGAAACTGTGACTGAATCTTATCCAGCTATTGACAACTGGGAGGAGGTTACTCCTGATCCTGCTATCTCCTATTTGGACTTCGTCAGCGTGGATGAAGAAGATGTGGCAGTGTATGGTTAAGTTACTGATGCGGACATCGTCACCGAAGTTCTCAACAATAACTTCCAGGCTGAGGAAGAAGAGGACAATTCTTCAGTAGTTCAGGAAAGGCCTATCCCGAGTGCGGCAGAAGCCATGGACCATATCCAAGAACTCAGGCGTTTTTTGAAAGTCGCAACAATGTAAGTGATTCAATTTTACAGACAATAAATCCATTAGAATCATGCACTATGACTGAGAGACTTAAATCAGGAAAACGGATTAAAATCTCTGACTTTTTAAAGTAACTGTGAACAGATTATGTCCAAATACGTTAAATAAAGTTTTTGAGCTTGGTTGCAAACTTAGCTGTGTTTCTTTTCAATTCCTTTTGAGAAACTTATTTAATTTGAATTTTTGGATAGTTCAAATTTTTTCCTGGTCCCTTCAAGTTCAAATCATCCAGTTTCCATTGTACCTGTAGCAGTAGTCGTGCAGTCTTAGGTGTAAAGCAAAGAATATATGTAAAAGCTAAAAAAAAAAGTGACTGGTTCACAATCTAAAGTTTCCCTGAGTACATATGATAAGCTATTCCCTTTCGATACATTCTGATTTTGTAGTTATTCATATAAGGCATCAATCTCACCATATAATGAAAGGGTAAAGATAAGAAATCCGAGATGTAACCTACACCCCAATCTTTCCTCGAGTGCGTAAATCTGTAGCAAATACAAGCTATTTTTCTCGATTTTAGCGTTAATTGAGTTGGTGGTCAAGTAGTTGAAGGCATCAGGCTCACAAAAACGTATACAATTAATAAACGCTCAATTTCACGCCTATAGGTATTATATGATTAAAATATAAAGAATCAAATTTCTGGATTTTGAAGTGACACGCAATGGAGGCTAGGTGGCCCATGGCGTTAGGGTCTAGATATAGGTAAAAGTATAGAACAATATATGCCTGAGATACACATCTTTAAGCATCGCTAACTACCTTTGCAAAGTTTCTTAGTCTTGGTGTTTAATTGTTATCACACAAATATATAATATAAGATTTTATTTGAGTATTTCCTTGTGTTGAATATTCCATTATTCGCTATTTTTACTTAAAGCTACTGCTCGTTGTTGGGTACCGTTCACTGGTTATTTTCTCCC
>CABFWB010000370.1:266797-326569 GCA_902151455.1 Timema bartmani | reverse complement strand
GTGTTATGAAGTTAAGAAATTTAGTTTAGGAGTTGTGACTTTAGGTCTTATAATTTTAGGTCCACTGCCGCATGTCCTTAAATTACTGGTCTGGGGCTGGTTGTTGATTTCATCATGTAATTACAATTGGTTTTTAACCACAAATAAACAGTATTAAAGCTCTAAAACAAATTTCACTTGAAAAATTGATTTCTTTTAAAGGATTTGAGTCTTGAATTAGAAATTTTCTTAAATCATCAAATCTCTAATATACTTAAGGATTCAAGGGTTCCATCCTTAGTTGAAACTTCTCCATATTAGATGATTGCAGAAATTATATAACTTGAGTATGCTTAGTTTTAATTTAGAGAAAGTGTACCTGCAGTTGCATGGAGGAAGAATGGAAAACTCGTTATAGGCAGACTAGTTTATCGTGAAAGTGATGCCTTAGACCAGGTGGCCACAGAAACAAGTTTTTTTTAAATTAAATTAAAACAAATAATGTTTAAGGCTTGATGACATTGACAAATAATATTTTGTTTGTGATGTGTGTCACGTCATAAACAAAGCGGACACTTTTTATTTTGTCATAAAAAAGAGAAAGTATAGAAATGCCACTCTAATGTTGGCAAGTTGAACCACATCGCTAGCGCTTGCGGCATATTTGCCGTGAACTAAAAAATTTCAAGTGGGACTTTACACTTAGAATAAATTTTTTTTATTATTATTATTATTATTAAATCAAATGTAACTAGATCCATTATTTTATAAACAAACTACATTATAAAATGTAAAATCTAGAAAATCTAGCTAAATTCCTTCTTTAAAGTAAACGACAAATTGCTAACAAAACAGTAATGGCGAATATTACATAGACTTCACGTCATTGCAAGCTGCTCTTAGCGATAGTGCCCCAAACTAGTTTATGGGATCAGCTAGTCCTATATGAGTGCCCACCCATGTTTCTGGTAGATTAATTATACAAATACAATTCATTAACTACATATGTCTAAATAATTCCTTTTACTATTGAGTAGAAATGTTATTTAAGGTCAAGCTCTTTTTATATTATTGTATTCAAGATTTTTATGAATCTCTAATCTCTGAAACACCATAGGCGGTGAGGAATTTGAAGTGTTCCATGTCTAATATTAATGTTTTAATCCAATTAGTTTTTTATAAAACCTCATAATTAGAAACAAAATTTCGTTAGACATGTTTTTAAGAACTTTCATCTAAACATTTTAATCTAAAATTAGAGCTGGACCGATCAATTATTTGTTGCCGATCAGGCCGATCTTCAATGTCAGTCATTTGGTTTATTTAATTTTAAATATTACAAAGATAATATATACATTTGAAATAAAGTGAATTAGACAAGTATGTAATAAATAAATATGATAGGATCATTAGAGTTGTTAGATTGTTGTAGCCAATAATCATTGTAATGGGCCAGGTTGTGACCAAGGACAGATATTTAAAGATAGATAACAAAAAGAAAATGTTTAATACAAACTAAATTATTTCATTTTAACTTCTTATCTTTGGTTTGTTTGATAGATATACATTTTAGAAATTTTTTCCGTCTTATAATTTATTGTACCATACCACTTAAAGTAAAGTTGAATTTAGGGCTATGCGAGTACTCGTATTCCGAGATTCGAGCTGAGCTTGTCGTTTAAGCTCGAGATCGAAAGTATTGTAAGCTCGTCATTTTCGAGCTTCTACTTGATGTACTTAATAATCAATTTTTAAAACACATTAGTAAGCATAGTCTATTTAATTGAAAGCATTGCAATAAATAAGATCAACATTGATTTTAAACAGGTTAACTAACATAATTCTATAACTAAATAGTAACTAAACTAGAGCTAGTTTTGTAACAAAACGTATTAATTAATATGAGTTTTAAATATCTTAAGTTTGAAAACATTTAATACAATAATATATTCTTGATGTTACATTTTTAATTTAACATAAATTATTATTTTAGAAGGAGACCAGGTAAAAATAGTAATTTTAATTTTAAAGTATCCGAATAAACTTTTATAAGCTTTAAAAATTGAAATGAAGTAAATTTCTCAATAAAATAATGTCCAACGAGAGCCTGTACAACGCACATGTGCAACCGCACATAGAGAAATGGAATAGAAGATGTGATTATGCACAACTACACTAAGGAATAATAAATGAAATATGAAACACAACCTAACTCTTTCAGGTTGACTTCCTTCACTATCATTTACCTTACATTAATGTACAGTGTTTCTACCCTGTCTTGTTATACTTTTCCAAGCCATCATGCAATTATTCATTTTATTAAAAAAAAATTTATAATTGCTAGAGTAATTTTAATGTCTTTAAAGACATGAGTGTTGTTCCTATTTTTAAATTGTGTTTTATAAGTGTTATTTCTAATTTGAAAACCAATATTTCCACTATTTAACTTTTTTTTTTCAAAAGTACAGTATTTACTCTCAATAAAAATGAGTGTCATTCATATTTTAAGAAAATGTGTTTTAATATACTTTTTAACATTTTAAAATCATGAATATACTTAAACTCGACTCAAATTTGGGAGCTTTTAGAAATACTAGATTCGAGTTCGACTCGAATGGAATAAACCCAAGATCACAGACCCGTAGTTGAATTCTAACCATTTTGAGCAAAAAGAAATAGTTTATTTACTTACTTTTTTATACCAAAATCCCACTTTTTATACACAAAATCCAATAATTTTACTTATCTACTTATATTCTCCGACATATTAAAATAACAAACCAGTTTTCCATCAAAGAAGCTACATGTCAAGACTTGTTTTGTAAAAGAAATGTAGTAAGTTACCTGGAACATGCGCGGAACAATCCGTCGCAAGTACTCCATGACATTGTGATTACTAAACTTGTTGTTTGTACTGGGCGCCTCGTTGACAGACACCTGGTATACTTGGTTGAACCCCATGCTGTGCAGTGTACCCTTGTCCACAGTGAAGTCTGTTAGAATGCTGCTCTCTTTATCGACCCACTGGTCGAGGGGTTCCAAGATCTTCACAAATCTTCGTTTGTAGTTTCTCTCACCATCCTGAGACAAAACCATCAACATGACCAAATAAATATTACAGCGAGTTTAAACCTACCCTTAACTAGGAAGTAGTAGTTATCCATATTTAGTCAAGTTCAAATGAAAACAAAGTTTTATTCGAGTTTGAGTAATATAGAACAATATTTGTAGGACAAATATTTCAAGTTTAATTTCTGTAACAGATCAATGCATAACGCATAAACACAAGTCTGTATGATTTTTATGAATTTTTGTTGTTGAAAAAATATCCCCCAAATTTTTTTTAATATAGGCTGGTTGAAGTTATATGTCTTTGTTTTATCAGACAATAGGAAATAGCTTGGGACTCAGTAACTTATGAAATGAATAGCTTAATATTGGATCTATAAATTAAACTCTTAATTTTAAAGATTAAATCACAAATTTCAAAGTTTTTAAAATGAGTTCAAAAATCTTCTAAAACCTGATTCAAACTCAAAATTTTGAGTACTTAAACAGCCCTACTTTTAATTATACCTAGTTTATTAGTTGGTTCATACTTTATTTAATACAATTAGTCAATATCTACTCGTTATTTAAGATTGTGTATGTGGTAAATAGTGAGTCTCCTTAAAGCTATCAATAAACACAACTATAGTGATTGATTCTATCTTTATTTTCATTATTACCTGTGATTTACCTTTTACTATTTCTGTGTTATCACCAAGAGAAGAGGGATGAGAAAGGTAGAACTTAGAGAGAATGTACAAACATTCGTGGGAAGCCTTCAGGAAAAAAAACTCACCATAAATACAGAATTTTAATCTAGAACACCCTATAACCAACAAACCAAAAAAAAAACTAGATTGAAGGCACAGTTATCATGTTCAACAATATGGGTTTCTGGCTTTGGGCTAATTTCATAGTCAGACTTAGTGTGCATCAAGTGGGGCTCGATTTCAAACACAAGATAACACCCACCTAGTATTTGATTTCGAGCTGCACTAGATCTGGACCTTTATTGCTGCAAAATAAGTATAATTTTAGTAACATTTAATGTTTGTGAAGGTTCAATTGTGTAGTAAAACAATATATAAACAAACACACATAATATTATCCTAACGTTTTCCTATCACAAATAGCTTAGTCAAGTAAAGAAAAATCCATCCAAAGTTAACGCATCTGGCAATGAATTTTTTCAACACCCGATGCTTGGAAATCTACACCATAACACAGTAAAAAGTATATTTTTATAGATTTAAAACTACACTACCAGGGTGTCCAGCCAAACTATATTTTAAAATTCCCTGACTTTTCCAGGTTTTCCAGAGCCAATTTAAAACTTTTCCAGTCCCTATATTATAAAAACTATTTTATTAAGATCACAACTTGACGCAATAATATTTCTAAACACATCCACACTCTGAAATTGTGACACTCTACAGCCTAAAGTAATGAGCTCTTGGGTAGAGCGATCTGAGTTAAATTTCAGTGAGATCATATTGAAACATTAAAATAGTGCTTTGCACAAATACAATTTGAAAAATAAAGATGCGAAGTAGAGGATGGAAAGATAAAAGACACACAAAAATCCCATGTTGACTTTGAGAATTAAAATTAGTATGTTCAAATGTGTTAAAAGAGATTGTGGTATGTATTAAATCGTAGAAAAACGTAATTTTGACTAGTGTGAATAAAATTTTAATTTTTTTTAGAGACTATGTGAAAATTCCAGAAATTTAATTAAATTCCCTGACTTTTCCATGTTTTCCAGGTTTTCCAGGTCGCTGGACACCCTGACTACTATTTATAAAACATCTTAGAGAAATATTACCTGAAGAGGCTCCACAGCCCGTAGCCTGATAAGGTTGTTCTCGTGATCCATCACACCAAGAACCTCCACCTTCACTTGTCTCATGTTGCCATCTTGAGAAGTTGTGCCCAAACTGATCACACCCACCTTCATAACAAACAGTCACAAACGTATCACAACATAAATAATTACAAAACAAATGTGTATGTCCAATGACACAAGATCAGGGTCAAAAATCAACTCAATACAGTAACATCATAATTCAAAGACTGATAATACTTTTAAGTTTTATATGTTAATAAATGCACCACAACCAAATTAAACAAGTCCATTAGCAAATAATTATTTAAGTCATCACAGCATAGGATGTGGGAATTACTAACACAAAGTTGTAACAATCTGATGCACTGAAAAAATATTTACTTTTATAAATGCATAAAATGAATGGTTTTAAAGAGCAATTTAAGAAGTTCAAAATAATGAAATTAAAAATTAATTATGAATATTAAAATTTATTGTAAATTCACAGTATTAAAAACTATGCTTTATGTGCTGGATAAATGAAGAAAATTTGTTTAAAATGCTAAATCCCTCCTTCCCCTTTAAATATTTGTATTACAATATCCTGTTTCGTGAACCAAAGCATTTCAGATGACTATACATATATAAAACAACAAACTGACCTCAATTTTTTTCCGAGGGCCGCCCATTTTCTCATACTTCTCGTGAACGGCTGCAGTGCACACACTGCGCATGTTGCTAAAGAAGTTTTTGACATAAAAATTGTCCACCTTGACCCACTGCACGACATTTTGAACATTTGTTTGGCAAGACCAGTGGTACATGAGCTTCAATAACACGGTAGGTGGGTGTGGGGCACCCTCAAATATAGACCCATGGAACACCTGTGTCACATTTAAAACATATTTGTAGAATAAATATAAGGACAGAATGATTTTATTAGCATAGGATAACTGTTTGTTTACATTCAACAGAACCCGCTGGCCTAAGGCGAATGTACACAACCCGCATGCCGCACAATTCTGTTAGCCTCTCTTTATACAGACCGCAAGAGGTTGACATAATTTAAAAGTGTGTTCGGGAATTCACCCAGAACATCTAATTTTCTGGTTTTGCATCACCCGTTGATTTGTTGGGGATTCAATATTTTGATACTATAGACATAACAAAAGTAATTACAAGTCAGCATATTCCACATCAAAGCCTAAACAATTTGAAGTAACAACACACAAATTAATCAGTAATTGTGACAGCAAATAGTATCACGCTGTCTGTGCATACGCGAGCGAGCGAGTTAACTTCCTAGCTTGCCTGAGTTGTAGCAGCAAGTTCCGTAATGTTGGTTGTCATTCAGTTAGTTGACGCTGATATGTGCATGTTTCACACCACTGTTAGCGATTGTAGAACAGTTTGGCAGTGACATTATTAATTTGCAAAGAAACCATTGGTGTAATGAAAGAGTATAACGTGAAGATACATTACGATACAAAACATGTTGGCAAATACAGCAAGTGGACTGGACAAATGAAAACTGGAGAAGGTATGAGGACTGCAATGTAAACTAACCAGCCAACAAAGATTATTCTAAAAGTGACCAACGACTCAGAAATTGCAGTCAAACAAGTTTTGTTGCATCTAACTTTTTTTTTTCATTTGAAGATGGTTATTTATATAATATCTGGAAGTTACAAATATAGCTTTCACAAAGAAAAAAAAAAGTATAATTTCAAAAATTGGTTTTAATCGTATGACAGAAGAAGTGGTATCAGTCATTTAAAGAACATAAAAAAAAAAAATTAGAATTCAAGTCCATTTCAATGGCCTTGGATGAAAGCACAGAGGTCAGTGATGCTACACAGCTTTCAATTTTTATCTGTGGTGTTAATAGAAATGTTTATATTACAGAGAAATTGTTGACGTTAGTTCCTAGGAAAGAAACAGAGACGTTCAGACATTTATTGTGAAGTGGAAAAAATCTTGAAAATGTTTAATTTGAACCTAAAATTATTAAGTGTTGTATCAACAGATGCCGCATCAGCCTAGGTGGGAAAGAAAAAAGGGGTCGTGAACTATTTAGCAAGATAATGCGAAAACGTGGGTAATGATATTGTCTCATGCCATTGAATTTTACACCAAATGAACCTTTGTGCAAAAACTATTTATAGGGAGCATGCAATGAAAGTAGTGATCAAAGAAATACATTTTCTTTATTCCAGAAGACTCACTCGACATCAGTTATGAGAATCCTTTTCAGACTTAAGCTGGGAACACACTGCCGTCACGTCACGTGAGCTCATGTGACCTCATACAGTAGAGATATGACGTGACGTGCTGTACATACTCACACTATAGTCACGTCATGTCACTCAACATGCGCTCTCGTTTCGTTTTCAGTAATACGTTTCTTATCTAAAGTTCTTCATTCTTGGACTAACCATGGAGAAAAGTGGATCAAGCAGTTCATCTGAGTTTGAAGAAGAGTTGGAAAATGCTTGTCCAGTATTAGTGGCTAATACAGTGGCTCGTAGGAAAAGGGTGTGGGTGCATCAAGTAAATTTGAAAAGGAAGGAGAAGGGCGAGCTTTATCATTTGGTTAAGGAACTTAAAGAACACCCAAGTCGATATGAAATGTATTTTAGAGTGACAAAGGAAGAATTTCAGTTCTTACATGATCTTATAAAGGAGCTCGGCTACGCACTTTTTCAATAAGCATTTCCTCCATAATTAACACACTCTAACAACCAAGAAAACTAAATGACTTGTCCACTGACGACACTTCAACGGACTCACGGCTCACGAAATATGTGCTGCCGCAGATATTGTGAGAGCGCGTGAGGGCGTGACGAGACATGAGGAGACATGACCTCACGTGATGTGTATGTAGTGACGCCAGTGTGAATGCGCACCCCTCTTATCAACAGAAATAAGTCTACTCACACTTTGATTGCTTACGTGAGCTCATGTGACCTCACGTGACGTGACGCCAATGTGTCCCCACCTTTAGTCTCTCAGTATAACAATGTTGTTTATTTTGCACAAGTTTGTTGGCTCAGTGCTGGAAAAATTCTGAAACGAATATATGATCTGCATCAAGAGATAATTCTCTTTTTAAAAAGTCATCATGAGAATATGGTATCAGACTTTGAGAGCAATGAATAGCTGAGTGATTTATCTTTTTGGTTGACACAACCCAACATCTTAATAAAGGGATAGACGAGGAAAAAAAACACTCGACATACTTAAGTTAATCAAGTTGTTTGAGATTAAACTTAAATTATGGCAGTCACAACTAAAGTCTGGGCAAATGGTGAATTTTCCAACAATGAACAATTTTGCTGTAAGCTCTGAAAAACCAAGCCCCATTTGAATAAATATGCCTCACTTGTAGATAATCTTAAAAATTAGTTACATTAATTTCTAGATGTGAGAAAATTGGGGAAATCATTTGATATTTTTGCTCTACCGTCCACTACTGATGTTGAGACAGTGCCCATCAATTTCCAAATGGAGGTTGAGCTTCAATGTAGCTCTGAATTGAAGGTAAATTTCAAGAAGTTTCTCTAGTGGATTTTTATAAAAATCACTTATCTAAGAAAATGGAAGCATTGAAGACTAATGCTCTAAAAATGTCAATATTATTCGGAAGTGTCTACTTATGTGAACAGCCATTTTCTTTGATATAACAGATCAACTCAAGAGGTAGTTCGTTCTCGTCTGACTGCTGAACATTGGGAGGGAAACTTGTGAATTGCTGTGCCCAGCATTGAACCTGACTAATAAAAAAAAACAGTGTCGAGTCTCTTAATAGTAGACAGTACTGGAAGCACTAGAATTGGAGGGCTAAATAAAAAAGGTGTCGAAAATTGTAATATTCTGATCAATTCTTTATGTTTTCGATAACAAAAAGAAACAACAGTGTAGTTTAATATCTAAATAACAATTAGTTGGATTGAATCCACAATTTTATAAATTCAAATCTTCACTTTACCTTTGAGCCCTGAATCTCGAATCAAAATATTGGAAAAAAGGATGAAAATAAGATGAAATATAATTGAATGGACCAATATAAAATGGAAATAACAACTAAATGTTAATATTCTTTCTTATAATCCATTCATTATAACATTCATACATTCAGTTATGTGTTAAATTACTGGTCTGGGGCCTGGTTGTTAAGTTCATTCAATAATTATATAGGTTCTGAACCATCAATAAAGCAGTATTAGAGGTCTAGAAATTTCTATCAAAAACTTGGATTTTTTTAAAGGATGTGAGTCTCGAATTCTTTATTTACTCAAATGATCGAATCTTGAATACCCTTAAGAATTTGTGATATTCAAGAGTCTCAACCCTAAATATATATATATTTTTTTCCAAGTCTTGAATCCGATATTTTCTTGAGCAATTGAATCTCGAACCTAACAATAATACATTACTCCAACATATATGTAAAAGCAAACTTATCGGTGACTAACCGAGACAAAGCGCTGGGGACAGCACTCACTAATCCAGACATAGCCACCGCTGTAGGGAAATTTGCTGACATCAGAGTACATGCCAAGCTTGAGCCTGACTGGCGGAGAGTCAGCGGTGAGGTGTGTCGCACAGTACTGCTCGCTGCGGACCAGACCCTTCTGAATCAACCACTCGGTAAACTTGGTTGGGGTGAACATGAGAACACTCTTCACTTTAGTGTCTGAAATACATAGAAAGTTAAAGACTATAGAAGATGGAACAATCTAGTGTTAATGGTGGAGAGATCTGTAGTGTTAGAGAAAACATAAATGATGATCCAATGAGTAAGAATAGCAAACAAAATAAAGATAGGAATACACAAAGTAAAAACAAAACAAAGACATAAGTATGAAAGAAAGGAAGGATACAACTTATATATGATTATGACCCAATGAGTTATCTTGTCAAGTGCTTTATACGGCATACTTAGTACTCATAGTTACATAAGTAGAGAAACCTAGACATTGGATGCAAGAGAAACAAGGTAGAAGTTGTAAGTTTTTAAAGAGCTTGTTAGCTGTCACTAGGAGGAAAAGGGTTAGGAATGCAGATGTTTGGGGAAAAAGTTGGGTCAAAGGGGGTTCATTAAAGAGTAGAGGAAGCAAGGCTGAGAAGGTGTGGACACATGAGAATGGAAAAGGAAATAATCCCGAGGAAAATGATGGGAGGAACAGATAATAGTTTGCAAGTGAGAGGAGAAGATAGAGAGTATGGGAGGAAGAATGGTGTATGGATGGATGCACTAATTTAATGAAGGCTAGATTATCTATCGGCTCCGGTTGGTTTAGTTAAAACACTACCCAAGAAGGAAATATTTGTAGCTCACCCAGTTCTGTTCTCTCCTGAGTGACAGTGCTCTGCGGTATCAGTTTAACTCTCAAGTTGGGCCTCGCCACCACCACAAGTGATGGGAATGTCTTGCCAGACAACTTGTTGAACGTCACTTCCCGAGAGTCTGCCGCAACATTTCCACTGCCGGTAGGACGGGCGTCGTCATCAGTCAGGTCCACAATGGGGGCCGAGCCTGCTGAGTTGTTCAGATAGTTTTAAGTCAAAAACTCTGTTTAAATGTTCATAATAAGTGCACATGTCATAAAGTTTATACCTCAGTTTTAGCTTATGTGGTGCTGACTGACAGCTCACAGCTGACTTCTGACGGCTTTGAAAAGCTACCAGACCAAATTATGTATCCCTACACCGAACCATTTGATCTGCAAAAAACATGTCTTTAGCAGTTGTCACTTCTGACATTCAAAATTTAGGTATATACCTAAATGTTGACTGTCAGAAGTCAGCTGTGAACTGTCAGTCAGCACTACATAAGCTACAACTGAGGTATAGTTAGGATTAATTAGGAGTGTGTCAAGTCCAACTTTTCAAAGTGAAGTGAAGTCGAAACGAATAATATGAAATATTTGAGAATCTGAATCAAAGTCTGAATATTTTTTAGGAAAAAAAAAGTTAAATGTAGGGGGGAAAATAGGTATCATAATTATTAGATTAGGTTCAACTACACTATCTTTAATCCAAATCTCCACTGTACTTTCATATCTCGAATTTGAATCTAAATCTTGGAAAAAATTAGCAACATAATAGAATATAAAATAGAATGTAAAATACAAAAAATTAAATAAATGTAGGAATGAGACCCTTGAAACCTTAAGGATATTCTAGATTTGAGGATTCAGGACTTAATTTTTCAAGTGAAATTTGTTGTAGAGCTCTAATACTGCCTATTGGTGGTTCAGAACCAATTATAATTATATGACATACTTAACAACTAGGCCCCAGAACATTAATTTAACACTTAATTGATTGAGTGTACAGTGGCTTCTTTAGTGCTGACTGACAGCTCACAACTGACGGCTTTGAAAAGCTACCGAACCAAATTATGTATCCCTACGCCGAACCATATGATCTGCAAACAACATGTGTTTAGCAGCTGTCACTTCTGACAGTCAAAATTTAGGTATATACCTAAATGTTAACTGTCAGAAGTCAGTTGTGAACTGTCAGTCAGCACCAAAGAAGCCATGGGGCTACTGTATGAATCATTTTAAAATGAATGGATTATGAATCAATCATTTAAAAGAGGATAGAAGGGCAAAGCCAAAAAACTGTAGGGCTCAAAGTTTACAACTAAAACATATAATTATGAAATATTTGGGGTACATTAGTCCCCTTCTTTAGCAGGAGAGAGTAAAACATAAACTGGAGTATGGTAGCATGTCTTGAGGTAGATCACGGTCACTTAAATACTGTTGTTGCCTGTTTTTTTTTTCTTAGATTCTGTAGTTGCCTGTTCAAACTTGTGTTAGTGACCAAGGACTTAAAGCGTAGAGTTTAATACTCCTCTAACCTGGTGGGGCAGACTTGGGCTTGTTGCTACCGGCCGACAGTCCCCCAACACTGTTACTCTCCGTGGGGCGCGGCATAGTGATGGATGGTTTGCCTCTCCCGCGACCTACTGAAACACATACATGCAAACAATTGTAAAAACTTGTTATAAGACAAAAGAATGCTAGGCCTCAACATAAAATATAGTAAGAGGGCTAGATATAATTACTTTATTGTGTAGACATTTGAACCTTAAAATGAAAAGGTCTTCTACACATATAATTCATTCCTGACCTAAGTTTACTTAGATGACAGCACAAAGAGTTACTAGAAATAGTTCCTAATATATCCCTATGCCAACAGCTGACATCTATCACTTTGGATAACTGTAATGAAAGCAAATGGTAATATATGAATGTGATAGTTGACCACAGTAATTTAGGCCAATATTATTTATATATTTATTTGAGGTCAGACACAAAGCTTATTTATAATTTTTTTCCACTTAAAGAAATTATTATTCACAGCACTTCCACAAAAGGTCTAGCGAAAATAGCTTCAAAATGGCAACTGACAAATTTAAACCATGTGGTTGAACATGACAGAAACAAGTTTTTTACAATGATACACCCAGGCAGTGGATAAAAATATTTTATTCAGTTAAATATTTCAAAATATAATAACATATTCATAAAACAATATATTATATATAAAAAAAAGACAAGTATTTTATCTTTTCCAAGTAAATACGATGCCTGTATTAAAAGGTATTGATATATGCACTATATTACACATAGTCAATAACGTTCCAAAATTAAGAAGAAGTACTTTTAATTATGTTTAGAATATTATTTCGAGTTGGATAAAAATAAATTATTAAAAGTAATGAAATAGTATGATAAAACTTAAGTTTATCATATTTTTAATGTAAAATATAACAAGGCATTAAAAAACTTAACATTTGTAACAAAACAGTGATCTCTTACAAGTGTTGACAACCCAAAACCTAAACTAAGTATTATTATTAATAGCACCGCGTCTTACTACCCGTTCGGGTTATACGCACTTACGCTAATGTGCAATGGTAGGGTGATTGTGAGATGAAAGGGAGGACCTACAGTTTAACGTGGAATCCGAACCACGGTAGAGGCCTGGCATTCCTCACATTCACAAGTTATGATTAATACACATCTTGTCAGAGGTGAAGGAAGGGTTTGGCAATCAGATAAATCCGTGCCGAGACCGAGGATTGAACCCCGGACCCTCAGCACAGAAGTCTGACACCTTACCCCTAGACCACCAGGTCACCCCTAAACTAAGTAGAAAGTTATTGAGCATTTTAAAATACAGTAAAAACTAATATTTTCAATTTCAAAATATAGGAGTGAAAAGTTTAAGTTTTTAACCTCTAAACTGTATTCAAAGTTTTTTTTTTAATCTCTCCCATAACCAGTCTCACAGTCAAATATCCTGAGGGTGTTTTTCCTCTAAATGGTTTCTGATGCAAATGTGAGTATATTTTAGGGGTGTGCAATGCTTTGAAACTATGACTTGGCTTTGAAACAAATATCAGCTTCAACTTTGATTTAAAAAAAATCCACTTTGATAATTATAAATCTTCAACAATAAAAACATTAAAAGCTACAATATTAAATTTATGCTTCTAGCTGAGTGAAATAACCAAAATTACAGATAGGTCTACCAGCGAAATCCACAATGTATGGGGAGTGGGGGTAAATTTACAAGTAAGCAAATTAAAGAGAGTACTAAATTGTTAACAATTTGATTTAAAAATCAATTACTTTGATTTATTTTAATTATCTCCAAGCATGAAATAACAATGAAAAATATACCTGGTGTGAGTGGCACTAAGTTTTGTTTGGGTGCAGCGACAGGAGTCTTTTGACCGGGCGGAGTTTGGGTAGGTGTTATCTGACCCCTGGTGCGTGTTTGTATGTTGGAACGAGATGAAGTTGTTACTTGAGTCTGTAAAGATGGTCACAATATTACAACAACTATCACAGGTGCCCAGTCAAAGTTTATCTTAAATTACAGTGGAATACAATATTTGTATAATGAAAGTGTACTGTCCTAAAAATTCAACACAAAGTTTCCAATTACATGATCCAAGAGGGTAAAAATAAGAGGGGTAATCAAGAAAACCGCTTTACATTCTTAACTAGCCTAAAAGAATGTATAGTTTACTGAAGAAGAACGTGGTTGGTCCAAGATCTTATCAAATAACATAAATCAACATTCTAAAATAATAGGATTTTCAAACCGCACTTAAGAATGGAGTTTTGGAGGAGATAATAAAGGAAATTAGGGTGAGATGGTATGGCTATGTAATAAGTAAGTAGGAGTAAATGAGATAATAGAGGAAGTAAAACTGAGATGAAATGGGCATGTAATGAGGATTTTGGAGTACATGAGATATTAGAGGAAGCAAAATTGAGATGAAATGGGCATGTAATGAGGATGTTTGAGTACATTAAATATTAGAGGAAGCAAGACAGATGGTATGGTCATGTAATGAGGATAAAAAGTTAATAATCCCAAGGAAAGTAATGGAGAGGAATTATGTAGGAAAAAGACCACAAGGGAGACTAAAAAAGAAATGGGAGAAGCATATAACAGTAAGTATGAGAGTTAAAGAAGAATAGAAGTAAATAAAAGAGGAAGAATGGTGGGAATAAAGAGGCATTTTATTAAATTGACCCGGCCACATGCTGGAATAGGTATATTATAGAGTAAATTAATTTTCCCAAACTAGCTTAAGGATAGAACAATTTGTCCGACTTACTATTGGAGTAGTCTTGCTGGCTAGGCTGGTTGTGCTCTGAATGACCGGAGTGCCTGAAATAAAACAGTTACTTTACTTTAAACTATATACATGTAGGGCACTAAGGTAACTCCTTAGTGGTTCAAGTTGTTGTATACCCCTTTTACCTATAATAGCACTACCACCATCTGAGATTTTTCTAACAATCTTCCACAGTTCAATTGTGTACCCCATGTTGGCAGTTATCTTAAAACTTTTCAAATGTTCCGTCAATCCTCTCGCCCCGAACAGTGACCTGCGGCGAGGAAAGTCACAATTTGGTCGCAGTTAGAATTTCAGTCGCTGTTGCCATGGTTATGGCAGGTTACAAGTCAGCGTTTCCACCCTGAGCACTTGAGCAACTCCTATACTTTATATGGCGCAACCAGCCAGGCAGAATGGCCTAGGAGACTTTTGGCGGGTTCTAGGCTTGTGCCAAGCTTCAATGAACTGTGTTGCTAAGCTTAGGAGAAAGCATGGGCTTCCTGGCCACAACTTGAAGATATCAGTACACAGCCCTTCCTGCCTCCCTCTCGCCTGTTCCCCAACCATACTACACACTTGACAAAACCGTGACTTGACCTTGCTGAAATGCCTTTGTACTGATAGTCGTTGAGGAGAGGAGACGACATGAGCGACTCTAAGGACAGGGTGCTTTTGTGGACTTAGCAGACCAGGCATTGATTATCATGAATACGTTTGTAGGGAGCAGTGTAGGCAATTATATTGTCCTGCTTGACTATTTTCCATTTTTGGTTTAGTAGAATATTATTTGCCTTGCCTATTCCTAAGTAGGATTCATGGAGTCCTCAATTTAATTAATACAATTTTTCTCATATTTATGCCGGTAGTGTGTTCTTCTTGACTCCTAAAATCAGGTTAAAAGTGACATTCTGACCAGTAGTGTGGCACCACCCTAGGATCTTTCATAGATACAATATTATCAATACTTAGCGCCATGTTTTACTAACCGTTCGGGTTATACGCTTAAGTACTAATTACTCTAATGAGTTAGAAAATGAGAAGGTTGAATGTAGAGGAAGTGAACCCGCATTTGTGTGTAGGAAGAGTGAAAGACTATTTAGGAAAAACCACCCCTAGTTCACCCAAACAAAATTTGAACCTCCATCTCCCTGTCCTTGGCAGTCTAGCTCAATATAAAACTTGCGTGTTAGCTAACTACGCCACAGAGGCAAATCTGATAAATATTACAATATTATTAACGTGTATGCCACTGGCTTTGCCACACTTTCCACAGAGACCAAAATAATGAATCAAGACAAACTCAGGGCTGGAAACCACAAGGACGCTGATGTCGAGGCAGTCTAAGGATAGCTTAGCATAGGATATTCAATGAAGAAGGTGTAAGTTCAAAAAGTTATGGAACGAGCTCAAAAGTGTGACAGAGAATTGACTTAATGGGGAAGCTTCAGTGCAGCCCAACACTCCACATAAGAAGTTTACATAAACAGTGGTATGCATACTCTGAGGGGAGGTGACAGCACCAACAATGAGTCCCAGGCGGGGGTCCATCACCAGCTGGTAGGTGCCTCCTGCTGTATGAAGAGTGTTGGCAGAAGAGCCCCTTGTCACCACACCACTCGCCTGCTGAGGCGAGTTCTGAAACAAAGGTTAGTTGGATAAAACTATAATTATTAATTGTAGGAGTGTGCCAAGTCCACTTTTTCAATTCGAAGCAAACTCGAATATATGAAATATTATTGGAGTCAAATTAAAGTTCAAATATTTTTTGCTGGTTGTTTTAGGCTTGAAAATAAATTATTTTAATTTTATATATATATATATATATATTGGTACCTGCAAAATAACGGGGCCATTAGGAGTTTGAACAATGTTGCTGTTTGGTGGGGGCTGCGGGATCATGGCAGCTTGCTGTCTAGTGAGAGGCGTGTTGGCCACCTTGGTGGTGGGCGTGGCCGCAGTCACGTTCACTACAGGATTGGGGGCGTTACTGAAACACCAGTGACATTGCCTTATTACAATCTTTTAACTATTCTAACAAATATGTTTCAGTAATGATGTTAGAAAGAACAGGAAGCTTTGGTTTGTTATAGATTCAGGGAGCTTTGGATTACTGTATAATCGAGGCGCTTTGGATTACCGTGGAATCATGGAGATTTGGATTACTGTAGATTTAGGGAGCTTTGGAATTTTGTAGATCAGGGAACTTTGGATTATGGCATAATCAGGGAGCTTTGTATTACTGTGGAATTGAGGAGCTTTGGTTTACTGTGGAATCAGGGAGCTCTGGATTGCTGTGGAATCAGGGAGCTCTGGATTGCTGTGGAACCAGGGAGCTCTGGATTGCTGTGGAACCAGGGAGCTCTGGATTGCTGTGGATTCAGGAAGCTTTGGATTACTGTGGAATCGGGGAGCTTTGGGTTAATGTGGAATCGGGGAGCTTTAAATTACTGTGGGACCGGGGAGCTTTGAATTACCGTGGAATCGGGAAGCTTTTGATTATTGTGGAATCGAGGAGCTTTCTATTACTGTGGAATCGAGGAGCTCTGGATTGCTGTGGAATCAGGGAGCTTTGGATTACTGTGGATTCAGGGAGCTTTGAATTACTGTGGAATCGGGGAGCTTTGGGTTATTGTGGGATCAGGGAGCTTTGGGTTATTGTGGGATCAGGGAGCTTTGGATTACTGTGGGATCAGGGAGCTTTCGAATTTTGTAGACTTAGGGAGATTTTTATTACTGTGGAATCGGGGAGATTTGGAATTTTGTAGACTCAGGGAGCTTTGGATTACTGTGGAATCTAGGAGCTTTGGAATTTTGTAGACTCAGGGAGCTTTGTATTACTGTGGAATCATGGAGCTTTGGAATTTTGTAACCTCAGGGAGCTTTGTATTACTGTGGAATCGGGGAGCTTTGAAATTTTGTAGACTCAGGGAGCTTTGGATTACTGTAGAATCGAGGAGCTTTGGAATTTGGTAGACTCAGGGAGCTTTGGAATTTGGTAGACTCAGGGAGCTTTGTATTACTGTGGAATTGAGGAGATTTAGAATTTTGTAACCTCAGGGAGCTTTGTATTACTGTGGAATCGGGGAGCTTTGAAATTTTATAGACTCAGGGAGCTTTGGATTACTGTGGAATCGAGGAGCTTTGGAATTTGGTAGACTCAGGGAGCTTTGTATTACTGTGGAATTGAGGAGATTTGGATTACTACAGAATTGAGTAGTTTTGTATTAATGTATGCTAATTCACAATAGCCACAAAATTTCAATCGTTATTTTTAATTTTCTCCAATTCAAAATTTCAAATCTATCTGGTTAAAATTCCAAACTAAAATTGATCAACATGTCTAAAAAAATCAAAATAATCCATATGTTAAAAAATAAACATATACTTAATTGCTAAAACCAATTGTTAATATACAGTTTTACCTGAGCAATTAAAAAATTCCCCCTATTACTGATGTTTCTGACAGTTTTATATCCTGACATTTTTTTGTTTTTCATATTTCCTATGATTGTGACCTCAAAAAACTTTTAAGGCATTTAGCCTTTGCAGCAAATAAAATTCATTTATTGAATTCTTGTTAATTCTAAAGGTAGTAATGCACAGTCGAAAGTGGCTCAGTTTTCAATGTAATCAAGTTTCTGATGCTTGTGGTCCTAAATTATCAACCTAAAAACCAAACCCACTAACCCGGTAGCGTTCATCTGGAGCACATAGGTTTGATCCGATATTTTCTCTATCATCTCAGCCTCCATGGACTTGACATATTTTTCAAGTTTCGCAACAACCTCCTGATATTCCTTTTCCCCCTTATTGTATGCAGCCTGCTGCTCTTTGGTCGGCTCTTCGTCGTAGCACTCCATAAGCAGCGAGATGTCAGGGGGCTTTTTGTTGCCCCCTCCGCTGCCGGAGCTGTGCCGTCGGCTCATACCTTTCCTGGTACGCTGCATAAATAACCAAACTGCTAACACAAAGAAAACCAAACACCTCCACCACCTGCAATGACTACACACAGTTGACAACGCTACAGCTTTACACTAATAATATATATTGAAGAGATTGTTGTCCAACACCAAAATAATTACTAACACAAATATGCCACTATCGGGGTCGTTTCAAAACTACAGTATTTTCATAAAATTTCGTATCTTTTCCAGACTTTACAGATATTTTCCAATTTCCGCCGCGGCCTAACCTTTATCCAGTTTTACCTCGTGGATGACTATTTTTCTGTTTACTACATTAATTTTTTTTTTGTTAGCAGCTAAACATTAAACTTTATAGGTTAGTTTTTCTTCCAGTATTAAATGTTTTAAGAGTTATTTATGATCCTGTGTAAGTTAACTATGGTATAAAAGAAACCAACACTTTACAGTCATTTCATAGGGACAGAATGCCATATCTAGACAATACAGTTTGTTGACAGAGAAAAATATCTCACTTTTATTTTGGCGTTTAGGTGCAAAATTAATGGGCTAAAAGCCAATTGTTTAAATTCCACGATTTTCCCCCTTTTTAAATTGAATTTCTAGATAGTTCTATGTTTTTCACTGAATCAAAAAAGTCCTGAATTTTCCAGTTTTTTTTCCTCCATTTTTCCTGACTGTAGCCACTATGAGTACGAGAGTGTTACTAGGATCGAGCTTGACTACTTTGACTTAAGGCCAGTTTCATAGTCAGACTTAGTACGCCTCAAGTGGGGTGCTATATTAAATACAATATGACACCTACCTAAATTTGAATTGAATGGGCTAGTTTCGCATATGAAACTGGCCCATTCCATTCTGGTCTAGGTAGGTGTTATCTTGTATTTAGTATAGCGCCGCACTTAAGTTGGAGGTGTAGGGAGTGCGAGTTATGGGCAGTGTTTTTACAGTTTTTGTAACTTTTTTGAGCAAAATAAAAAAAGTTTGCTTTGATACATACATATAATTTGGATAAGTTTTCTTCACATGGTGATATTGACAGTTGTTGAATATCTGTCATGAGCATAGCAATATTAGATGAGTAAAAGTTATTAAATTCTGGGACAGCCTTGACAAATATTCAAGCACTGTTAAGGTCACCATGGGAAGAAAATTAAACTCTTATGTTTGTAGTAAAGCAATATTTGATTTCTTTTGACCAAAAAGAAGTTTTGCTACTAAAACTGCAAAAACACTGTCTCAGATCCCCTACATATCCACCCCTTAGGTTTCTTTACTAAATGCGGACCAACACCTACCTAGCCCATAATGAAATGGGCCAGTTTAATATGCAAAACTGGACCATTCCATTTAAGTTTAGGTAGATATCCTCTTGGATTTATTATAGCACCGACTTGAGGCGTACTCAGACTGACTATGAAACTGGCCCTTAGTCTTTAAACATCTTCATTTGGAATGAAAAGCTTTCCAACAATATCGCTTTAATCTTCATTCGGATATGTCCATATAATTTATACAAACGCTAAAAATCGAGACTAAGGCCTCATTTCAGAGTTTCACAAATTACAATTTACAAGCGAATGTTTTACTAATGCAAATAGAAAAGTTTCAAGAAAATATTTGGACATTTAAAATTATGGTGCATAGAATATCTACAAATCTGCTCTTTAATGTAAAACTAAAATAACACTGCAAACTTTCTTGTTACAATTTTAACTAGTTGACTAAACAAAGAGTTGTAGTTTTATTTAATAACTGTACATTCAAAAATGCTAAAAAATATATATAAATATTACACATTCAAACTATGCACACATTTCCACTAATTAGGGCGAGCATAAAAAATATGAAATTTAAAGAAAATGGAGCAAGGAAGGAAAACATTTAAGAAACACTATCCTTGGTATATTCGACTGAGAATGGATACTCAAATCTTACCGCCACCGGCAATCCAGTCTAATGCAAGAGGCATAATTTGAGAATATAGCTCATGAAATTTCTTTCCACAAAAAAACTTAGCTACAAAATCATTTTACCAACCTTAAGTTAAGTAGCATAACTATACACACAAGTTAAGGTTTTTACTTGGAAACCAACCTACTTTTACTGATTTCTCACACATATATCAGGCTTAATTTTGTTGAATTTAAAACATAAGAATTCCCAGAAGTCATATTTTGAAACGTTGGAAACCTTCTATGCAAGATCAGGAATGCAAGATTTAATATTAATGTAAGAAGTTTTATGACTATCAAAATAAAATTGCATATATAACTATCAAATCATGCAAAGCTGAACCGTGTAAAATTGATATGTATGAATAATGAAAAATTATGTGTATGCTTGAAATTGTTCTAAAACATTTTGACTATCAAATTATAATGATTAGAATTTTGTATTGTTGTGTAGTTAAAAAATTGTATTGTAAAATAGGAACCGATTGTATAGCACCGAAGCATAAATAGCCACAATTACTACTTGAAGTGGTCTTCCACCAGCAAAATTTTAAAATTGGATGCTCTTATAAGCTATTGAAAATGGTCCTTACGCAACTTTTTTTTTTTAACAAATGAATAGCCTACTTGTAGAATTTCCCTTACAGGTATTTCTTTTAAAAATCGAATGCCTCTAGAAATCATTTTGATTAATATTCACATGGAATCTTTTTGAAAATTAGATACCTCTAGAAGCTATTTGGAATAGTCCTTCCCTCGCAAATTTTTGAAAAAAGAATACCTCAATTTATGTTATTTGAGGTTTGATTCAAGGTCATCTTTAAGCTTCATATTAAAAACTCCGGAAAATTTCAGGTGGAAGCAGCAGTTAGAACCCCAAACCCATCCTCTATGCCCTTGCATTAAACCATCATCATCAACTGTTTTCGGACTGTCACCGAGTCAGTTTAGTAAAATGCCTCCATCTTGTCATTTTATAAAGGTGCAAAAACTGTCTAAAACGACCACATTTATCTTTCTTTCATAGCATACACAACTCTTGAAAATGAATAGTTATTGTTCCTTTATTTTATTTAAAAAATGAACTTTTTACTGTGTCACTCTCATATTAAACTCGCATGGGGATTATCAGGGAGATGAGGGTTTGAATCCTGGCTGAATCTTAACAGCGTGGTTTTATATAAATGGTTTCCAACTCTACTTTCATGCAAATTGGGTGGATTACCACTAAAATACTTCCACATCCCAATCCCGGTAAAGTAATTATCATATGTATTTAACCTAAACGGGTAGTAATAGGCGGTGATAAATAAAATGTTTAAGTCTTCTAATGAAATAAGGCGAAGTTAACTAACAAATGTATATATCACAACTGGGAAATAGGAGTGAAGATCACAAATAAATATCTAGCCTATTTTAAAATGGTGTAGTTGTTATTTTGGCAGGGCATAAGTTATTTTAGCACCATTAATTAATGTTTATCACTATGATTCTTAACTGGAAAACTTAACCTAACCTTCCATGTGTAAATAAAATAAAATTTCAAATCAAATTGAAAAATTAAAATTTTGAAAATTATTAATAAAATAAACAATTTAATTTATGTGAAAAATTATGACAAAATTATCAAACTTAATAAAACCTAGTATTATTCAATTTTCCATCTTATTGGGTAATAAGATTAATTATAAAATAATAATTTTTTTTAAAGAGACAAATAAAATTTCTATAAGAGTGTAATATAAGATATTATTTCCCAGAAATCTAAGATTTATGTATGTGTATGGTCTTAGCCATTAATTATATAAAACAAGTTTTAGCTGTCATAAGAACACACCTTGGGAACGTTATACATAACCTAAAAGAATGCAAACGAGGTTTCGACTATAAATTAATACTAATGAATAGTAGGCCTAGCCAGATATAAGCTAAACACACTTATTTGTTAAGAAACACATTATTATGAAAATATGTTAGAAGAATAAAACACATTATAATGGCAAGAATACAAGAAAAGGGTTTACTTGTCAAATTTTTTATTTAACCTAAGGCGGTATGTAACGAGAAAGAAGAAAATATTCACATTATATAATCCGCATTAGTATAAAAGATTAAATAATCAAACGAAATAGAAGAAAATTAAGTTATTAATTTTAGTTGTATCGACTTAAAACAATGAAATATTCTCATATTATGCCAAGACAACTTATGGCGGAAACTTCATTTTGAATTTTTCTGAATTTTCCTATCGGTTTGAACATTCATGCATCACAAATATACACAAAAAGACTGCAATTAATTCTTCAAAACATACCTTTGACTTCTAAATTATATTCAAACAATTTCCAGAGATATTACAATTGAAACTCAGCAAGCAAGTACTAATTTCCAATATACACTTTAAAAAAACATCAACAAGATGGCGTACGACCGCCAAATGAGCAGATGTGAACCAATAAGAAAATTCCATTTGAGAGTTAATATTATATACATCATTGTTTATAAGATATAGTTCATCAAAATTTCATCCAAAAACTGTTGATTTTAATTAATGTGATTAATATTAAGTAAGTTAATATAAAAATAGTATAAAAATATAGCTTGGGAATTATTATAATATAAATTATTATTATTTTTCAATTTCCCGCTAAAATATATTATTTTAATTTAAACAATGGCTGCTAAGTCTCAATCTTAATTTAAAATTAATTTTATTAATATAAATATATTAATCTTTATTTATTCTGTAGTTAAACTAAATATTTTATAATATTATAATAATTATACTTTAGTATCCCAGAAAAGAGTTAAATATCTTTATTAGCGGAAGAATACTCTAAATTGGCAAATATAGTGCAATCATGACGTACATTATATGACGTCAGATTAGTTTACAAGAATAAAATTGTACTGTGCTGAACTGTACATAATAATAAATGTTAGATTGCTCTATTTTCTTTAAGGCTTGGTTTATATTCATGCATAATTCATAACTAATAGCGAATAGTGTATAGTGTATAGTGCGCAAGAAGTTGAAATACATTATTTTAAATGATGGCGTCTATAATCGATTTATAGTGAATAGTGAAATAGTTCACAGTGCATAAAGTTGATTTAACTTTAACTTTTCTTATACGTTATGCACGAGTTGTGAAACGATATTCTCGCGAGAAAAATCTAGCCAATAGGATTTATGGAAAACATAATTCGATATTTTTCAAATATTATTTTATAAGTTAGAAGTTGGTCGCCATATTGGGCTTTAATTATCGTTAAATAGTTTTATATTGTGATTTTAACTTGAAAATGAGTGAAAATGAAAGTGACAATGAATATACGGTTGAATTTACAGAAGATGGTTTTGTGTCTGTTGCTTGGGGGAGGAACCCCGCACCTCCTATTAATGTAGTTTTTGTACTTGCCTTGGTCACTTGGGAATTTTTATGGTTTAAAACACCAGGAGTTGGAAAATTCATTGTCTAAACCCACATAACCCCCCTCCAAAAAATACATTTCGTGCAACGCCCTTGTACTCTAGCCTCATTTCATTCAACCACTAAACCAGATTGTCCTCAAATGAAGATAAATAATTCAAACATACTATTAAATATAGAAGGATGGGTTCTATAAAATTCATTTACCCGTGATGATAAAAAGCCAGAAATGCAATTCTAGATGGTCTGCCATTAAATGCTAAATATATAAATTCAGATTAATACTATTTAGTAAACAGTACCAATATTTATCTCTCAGATTATAATACAGCTAGTAAAATTGGCGTGTTAAAGGGAACAAGGATATTATATTTGTAAGTATGTAAATTATTTTGAAGACCAATGATTGACATATCCATAGAGGTAGTATCCTTAAAATATCACGCGCGCAAGGCGACCACCTCTCAAACAAATGACAATCGTTATGAATGTCTTATTCACTACGACTGATTACATTGATTAAATACTAACCAAAATGATAAATTTAATATTGACTGCGACAATTCCGATATCTAGGTTTATGTTTTGAATTTTGAGGAAATTTCATACTAACATTTAAGGCAGCCATTGGGCTAAGTTATAGATTTAGATGCAATGTAGCCCTTCCTCAAACTCCTGTGAGCATGGCTATGAAAATTTTTAGCAACTTTCCTTGACATTCAATAATTTTGATTTAGGGATTGTGAGTAAAACAACAGTAAATTTCACATTAAAATAGTAATTTTATCCCCACGATTGAAAAACAACCCATAAACGACCTACTAGGTTCCTATCTTCTTTGTGATCCATGAGTATACAATCTTGTGTTTCAGTTTGGCCTTTGTTTAGTTTTATTATATACATTTTAATATATAATTTGTAAAAAAATAAAGCTAAATGAAATTTTTATAATGATTAGGCCTTCCTTGGGAATTTTTCTATATATTAAATAAATAAAATAGATTTGCTTCAATTTTGTTTTAAAATTAGAAATTTAAAAAATTGGTGAATTAGCCTCTTGCAACGGCTTTTGTATTGGAAAAACATAATCTATGAAAAAATATTATGTTTTATTGAACCATACACAGTGACCTCTCTCTATACCTCACCTCAATGTATAGAAAAGGGATGAGTATAGAAACCCCACTCAAATGTTGGCAAGTATAACCACATTGCTAGCGCTCGCCGCGTTAGTGTTGCAAATTAAAAAATTCGGAGCAGGACGTTACACTTGGATCAGAACGCATTTTCTATTGTGGAATGTTAATTATTCGATTCTTATATCAAACTCTATTAAATGTAACTAAATCAATTATTTTATAAATAAATCACACTATAAAATTGTAAATCTAGAAAATCTAGCTAGACTCCTTTAAAATAAACGACAAAATGCCAACAAAACAGTAATGGACTTCACGTCCACGCATGCTCATTCCTTTGTGACGTCTTTTTTTTTTCGGTCGTGTCGACCCGTGGCAGGTAATAACTACTTTTCTGCTCGATTTTTTGAATGGGAGTGAGTGTGGCAGGTTTTAAACTATGCTAGACCCAAAAAGTGATTAGATCAAAATTGACTAATTCTGAGTTGACTATGGGAGTTAGAAGTTAAACTTCTATAAAATAAATATAATCTAAGTCTTACAGCAACTTTGTTGTAAACCTCTTTCATAATTATTTTTTAACGTCTGTGTTTTCAAATATAAACACTTTTTTAGCAGACATTATATTTGTGATCTTAAAAAGGTGTGTATTAGAAGTTAAAAACATAATATACGGGGTATAATGCAAATTGTAGAATTCAGCTCAGTTTAATAGTAATAAAAACCACCAATTTCTAAAAATAAGAATTATAGTAGGTGGTGGCTTCATGGTCTCTTCACTCTCATGTTAAACTGGATTACAGGTGACTATGAGATGATTTAAAAATTATTTCCCGTTATCTTTGATAGGATAACTGAAACGATTGAAAAGCTTTTCGCACCACCTCAGAGAAACAGTCTGCGCCATCTGTTCCTAACTTACGTATAGCTGTACTCGTTACAAGTTTAGAACTGTTCCTAAAAGTCGAAATGAACAAAACTTTTATTTTCTTAAAAAGAAATTCAGTTTTTTTACTTATAAAAGAAGCGGTAAATTTGAATTTGAAAAAGAAATTGGCTATATGTGTGTCATGTTCATTATTAAAATTTCAAATCAAAATTTTGGCAAAAACAATAAATACCCTTGAAAAATCCCCCAATAATTTTATAAATATATTTTGTCTGAGCTATATTCTAGAACTTTGCACTAACATCTGTGGTACACTTGTTGACCCTTCATGCTGTACACCATATGCCACAGAACACAGGTTGAAAAACGCTGCTTTGGTGAGAATTTGGTATTTATTATTTAATTTAGGTTTATAAATAGTTCACACATTTATTTTTAAACTTATATTCAAATTATATTTTTTACATTTTTAAATTAAAACAAAACACCATACGGCCTTACTCTATTTCACTTTAGAAAGTATTTGAATATAATTTATTGAGGTGTATGCAGAAATAGGCATTCAGTTAGATTTTAAAAAAAGCATTTAAAATAATGATTTTAAAGTACTACTGGGAACTCATTATGCTGATACACAAATTATTAGTGGTGCCCATCTTGAGGTCAAAGTGTGTTTCAGTCATAACACTTGTAAAAAGAATTATGTGGATGTTAGAGAGCAGAGGAAAAGATTTAAAGAAGAGAGGGGGAAAGGAAACAAACCTGAAGGAAGCGCCATATGTTTAAAGCTTTTCAAAGCAATGAATATTCAAAATATTGCTGGAAGAGAGCCTCCTTGGTTTCCCTGGAGGTGGTTGGCATCAGAACGCCTTGAAATACTAGGTGTTTTTTTAAGACTTTGGCATCACAATACAATGAAAAATAATATCAACGGAGGTGCTAGTCCATCATTTTAAATTCAATATTTGCATTATATCGAGTAGCTAATCATGACTTCAAGCAGATAAATAGGTCTACCTAAACAAAGGTCTAAAAAGTGCCCTATCATAATCTAAAGAAGTGTAACACTTTTACAAATCCACTTCTATTTTTTCTAGCTTTCAAATAACTGGCGTGAAAAGTGTATCCAAACACTTTTTTTAATATTCTTAATATACATCAACATGGATGTTAACGACGTCTCGGCTAATCCTACACAACCGACGTCTAATAAGCACACATATTCAGAGTATGATGTGAAAAACCAAACTTGCCATCAAACTCAAGCTAAACAAAACGAGATCTTGGGAGCTGACTGTAGTGAATATGGCATGGGAAAGTTCAGGGCGTCTTCAGTTGTGTATAATATTGACAAAACAATGGATGGATCCAACACATACATGAACTACCATATACCGGCATCAACCAGCTATAGAGATTGTTTAGATGCTGCAACCAGTTTATCTCCATTAGAGATAATCAGGTAAAGTCAAATAAACTATGTCAAATGTAAAGTGTTTTTTCTAATGTTTATTTTATTTCTCCATAGTTTTGCACATTGTGTATAAGTGGTCCCACTCTATTCACGACGATGGACGAATGTTTGGGTTTCAGATGAATGTCCGAAAAGTGTGGGAGTTACACAAATGCCAAATGTTCAGTTGAATATTTGGGATTTGGGGAGCGGTTTTTTGGAAAAAATTAAAGGAACCAAATGTTCATCACTATTCAGGGTAGACATTCGCAAATGGTTTCTGGAAGACGAATGTGTGTGTGTGTGTTGCATGACACGAATGTAGGCAAACATTCTGGTGAGTATTCGAACAAAACATTCATCCACATTCGTGTATAGTGTGGGACTGCTTTAGAAGTTTTAGCAATCTTTCAAAAAACTATTTGGTTTTAAATTAGTTAAATATTGTTGAAACTGGTTATACTTTTTTAATTCAGTATAATTATTACAATTATTTTTTTAAAGGGTGTTGTGATAAAAAAAAAGTAGAGATAAATGACATAATATTGTAAATTTCATTTTAGTAGGTAGGCCTAGTGTTTTTAAAATTACTTCAATTAAGCTGACTTACTATTTACAATTTGAGGAATGTTAATATCTTTTAATAATAAATAAATATAAATGTTGTAATAAAATTGGTTACTCGCATTGAGCTGGCACTAAGATATCTACTTGTATTAAGTTCCTGTAAAACACTAAATAATATAACAAGTCAGAATTATCTTTAACTATCATATAATTAATGCTACATCTATTAGATCTTTTGTCACTAATTGTTGTTGGGTGCGAAACATGGCCTCTTACCTTAAATGATGAAAATAAATTTAGTGTGTTCGAAAATAGGGTGCTTAGGAAAATGAAATGAAATTAATAAAGATAGTGGGGAGTGGAAGAGGCAACATAATGATGTGCTGCATACCCTGTACTTATCACCAGACATTGTTAGGGTAATAAAATATTGCAGGTTATAGTGGGCAGGTCACACATCAGGAATGGGACTATCTAGAACTACATTCAAAGTGTTGAATGACAAACCCAATGGGAAAAGACCACTGGGAAGACCCAGGTGCAGATGGGAGGGTAACATTTGGATTGACTTGAGAGAGATAGGGTGTAATGAGATAGACTGGATATAATTAGCTCAAGATAGGGATTGTTTGAAAGATTCCTTACTTAAAAAAACACTCCATAGCATCAGCCCGCAATCGAGCTATACCGGGCATCATCCGTTGGTTAAGATTGTGCCAACATATGCGGATAGAGGGTGTCATTTGGTTAGTACAACGAACCATCCGGCCTTTAATCTTAGTTTTCTAGACCAGAGCCGCCACTTTTTCATCCAAGTGGCTTCTCATTTTTCCTCTCGAGGCCGAGTTGAACTCGTTTCAGACCCACTGCTTCACAGAAAAATCTGGAAACGTTGAGGATCGATTCAGAGACCTTTGGATCCCTTAATTATGCTACTAAAATTCATTATAATTATAAACCTTTCACATCAATCATTTTAAAATAAAAAACATTGCTCAAAGGTTTCATGAAATTAATAATAAGTTTTCATTATATTTATAGTTTATACGACTACTTGCAGAAGTACTAGTATTGCCCGAAGTAGCCACACAATGATTTTTCCCCTTCAAATAGACAGAAAATATATCTCTTCATTTTATTTTTTTCAGACACAGTTTTTATAAATTTAAAATCCCAGCTTTGAGGTTCACATGTTTGTGAACAGACGGTACTAATTTTAAAATGTCATACCTCTGTCTGTGGTAGATATTGCGTAACGCTCATGACATACATACACACAAACTCTTCAATTTAATAATATAGAAGAGAGATATTGGGTGGGGATATATTTCCCCTTGTAATTGTATTGTTCCTCCCAGAGTAAACAGAAACATTAACAACACACCATGGAAGAATCCGGCTAGGAGTGCCAACACCGAGGACGTCAAGTGCGCAGACCTAGACTCCACCATAAGAGAGGTGGTAGAGGCCATGGACCAATTGGCCCACGGCTTTAGCCAGGATGTCAGGGTGAGTTAGGACGCTTCTATAAATAAAGTATGTTTATAAATATTGCCTTCATTTATTAGGTCAAATGTTCAGCTAAGACCAAGTTTCTCAATCTGGAAATCACAAAATATTTTCCAATAGAGTTGTGTTTTTGGAAAACAAAAAAAAACAAAAAAAAAAAATCGGTTAGAATGATTGCCCATACAATTATCGCTTTTGACATTTACATCTGTCATTTACATCATTTTCATAAGTAATACACATCATATAATATACAGCTGCAGTTGTCACTTTTGATAGTCTTCAATTCTGACATAATAACAATAATGTTACATTTTGTAACTGTGGAAATAAAATATATATATTTATATATAAACTAAACCTACTTTTATACCACGATTACACTTTAGTAATAATATTGTAGTTACATAAGAATAAACTAATCTTTTAGTTTATCAATAGTCTTTATTATGGGCTTTGAAGCAAGTTAAATCTTGGTTAACCCTAGAATGCTATACCTCTCTGTCTGAGACATGAATGCTAAACACTCATAAATTTTACTACTTTACATTTTATTATAATGAAAACTTAATTTTATTAGATTATTGACAAAATGAAAACTATTCTCAACTAGTTCAAATGTTTTTTTTGTCGATTGTCATTTTTCTTTTACAAAACTTCAACACATGATAAGCAGGTGGGTTATCTACAGATGGCATGAGAACAGTGGCTGCAAAATGTCGTAGAGTCATGCACCCTTGGTTTCATTGTAGGTTTTAGTGATTTTGGGGTGTTTTGTTTTTTGGTTTATTACCATGTTCTCTTGTGTAGTAGGAACCAAGATTACACTTTTGTTTTGTTTAAGTTTGTAAGATACCATTGTCACTACATTATTATAATTATTCTTACTACCTGTTTGGCTTGTACACACTTACACTAATGTGTAATGGTAGGGTGATTGTGAGATGAAATGGAGTATCTACAATTTAACGTGGGATTCGAACCACGGTGGAGGTATGGCATTCTACACATCCACAAGTTGTGATTAATACACGTCTTGTCAGAGGTGAAGGAAGGGTTTGGCAATCAGATAAATCTGTGCCGGGACCGAGGATTGAACCCCGAACCTCCAGCACAAAAGTCCGACTCCTTACCTCTAGACTGCCAGGTCACCATCACTACATTAGTAAAATGTTTCATAAATGCTCAACACTTGTACCTTTTACGACTACTGAGCTTCTCCTAGAGCACAAACGATGCACGTCACAAGAGAAACACTGTCCACTATAGTGAAGTTTCAATACCGACTGAAAGTACTGGAGAGGGGAGCAGTCTAGTCCCTGTGTAAGGGAGGGAACATGACAATCTTGTAAACCACAGAAGTAAAAGTATTCTAGGGTTAACTGCTGCTTGCCTTATGATGGGATATTTTTTATTATATTACCATTTTAAAGTGCAGGGAATATAAAAGCAGTCTAAATTAGTGCATTTTGAAGAAGGTGTCGAAATGGTCTCCTAGGCTATGGCCATACTTGCGATCTGGTTGTTGGGACCAGAATATCAGCATGCAAATTCTTGTTATAAATGTGGGTGGCCACACTATGCAATAATATACAGGTTATTTCACCATAAATATTTAGAGATTGTTATTCTAAAGCATCTTGTATAATAAATAAATCTATCTTTTATCCAAGTGGTATTCTTTACCTATTCATTACACTCAATTAAAAGTATTTATTATGCTTTGCTGATTCAGGCTGTTATGTACCTTAAAATTAATATCCATATGAACAAAAGTGAAGTAATTGAATTACATATTATGATAACTCTATTTGATAAGATTAGAATGAAATATTACAGATGAATGTGCAATTAAACATTTTATAATTGGTTTTAATGGATAAAATTATAAATATGCACTGTGTGTTTTTTAAAGCATAAAACAATTAACAAAATAATTCTCTAATTTTGATTCACTTTCAAGAATATTTAAAATATTTTATTCGAATTGAATAAAGTGGAATTAACACAATCACACTTTCATTTAAATTATTAGTCAATTAGTATGTTTGAAACCAATTTGTTAAAATATTGTAATGAGTAATTCTTTTTTACCCTCTTGTGACAACATTACAGGCGATGTTTGGCAAAATAACCAGCAGGCTGCAATATGTTCACAGCCAGACACTGGCCAAAGAGATGAAGAACTGCGAACATAAAGTTAACGAGTTTCAAGAAGAGTTTTCAGCGATGCGCTGGACACTGGATGATCAAGCCCGCTTGTTATTGGACAAAGACTTGACAATACAACAACTTAATCAGCAGCTCATCGACGAGAAAATCATGTTAGTGAACAGCCGACAAGTAGATGAGAGGAGAATTGAAGACATAAATAATCACTTGGAGGTTAGATTGGCATTATTTGTTTCTGTGGTCTCACCAAAGAAATAAAAATAACACATGATATTAAAATTGGCTTAGTAATTATGATTATAAAATATTACATTAAAAAAATCATAATAATAATATGTAATAGCATAATTATTTAAGGTTTATTCTGGCAAGAGGTTAACCTACACTTGTACATTTCCTTGGAAGTCAAGGGTGTTGGGTTGCCATCCTACTAATAGCATATATCTCATATAAATTGCATCCTGTTGACTAGCGAGCACGGTGTGACCGATGGACCTTCTGGCTTGTTGGACACATCTTGATCAGCAAGTTTAAGTAAGAGTAATAACACCTTGTTTAGTGATTGGTCGATTAAAAAGCTTCACCCCAGTTGAAGAGAAGCCATGCTTGGTGCATGAGATTCGTAATCTAGCAACCACTGACTAAGACACGGAGGCAAAAAATGTGATCTGCTGGTTTCCCCATTGGAGGGTCGATCGCGGGTCTCTAGGAAGTTTTGCGAGTCCCGTTATAGTGCATGCTCCCTCGTCACGGCAGATCTACCCGTTTTACTTATGTAGTAGTTTAGTCATCTGAATAGATTAATAAATATATGTTATTGAACTAACACTAGAGTCTCACTCCCCACGAATCACCCATTCCAACCCCTACCGCTCGGGGTCCATTCCAACCATGTAAGTCCCTACAGTGCCGCGGTGGTGTTGCAATTAGGGTTGGCTATCGGGCACCCAAATAAAACGGGGGCGTTATAAATAATAATTATTATTATTTTACAATAGATGTGTGCAAAGCTTTGAAACAAATATCAGCTTTAACTTTAGTTGAAAACATAAAAAAATTGGCTTCGACAATATTACGAAGCTTCACAAATAAAAATATTGACACCTTAAATACTCAATGTATGTTGATTTATTTAATTCAGAGCTGTTATATATATTACAAACTAACAGTCATATGAAAAGTTCTTAAGTAATTGATTAGCATGTTGTGATAATAACTTACTTGATTTATTAGATTATAATGAAATACTATTGAATATTGTACAATAAAACTATTTTTAAATTATTTTGGTGCATAAAGCTATATAAATAAAAACAATATAATATTTTTTCGAGCATAAATCAACTAACAAAAAAATATTCAAAATTTGAGAATATTTCATATATTCGATTCAAGTTCGCTTCAAATGGAAAAAGTGGACGTTGCATACCCCTATTTTACCATTATATATATATATATGGGATGTGTCAAATTCTAATCCAAAAATTTTCTTTCAAATCTAGAATCCATTTTGTTGTTTCCCAAACTACCAGATTTTATTTAATACCTTTAAACAATTGCATAAAATTTTATTAAAGATATCATTTTTTTAAATCTCTAAAATACTTCAGTACCTATTTGAGAAACCCATCTCTAAAATATTAAAGTAAATTTTAATGCCACATGGCAAAGATGAGTTAGTTATATTTTTTATTTCTTATCAATGGCATTTGAATAAATAAAACATTGAAACTTCGGAACAAATAACAGAGTATTACAATTGTTCACAAAAATGTTTCAACACATTTGTGTTAAAGTCAAAACAGACATATACATAATTATTATAGGTGTGTCAAGTCCATTTTTTCAATTGAAAGTAAAGTTGAATTTAATATAATGAAATAATCCCAAATCTGAATTGAAGT
This sequence comes from Timema bartmani, assembly GCA_902151455.1. NCBI lineage: Eukaryota > Metazoa > Arthropoda > Insecta > Phasmatodea > Timematidae > Timema > Timema bartmani. The sequence goes on along the minus strand of CABFWB010000370.1, from coordinate 293,114 downwards.
TTGGATAGTTTATAAAAATTGTTTAATGCCAAACACGAAAATATAATATATTGCGCATATTTATATAATTTTATACAGTAAATATTACATAAGTGTTTTATTGCTAAAATGTACGGATTTCATTTTTCAACCAAAATTTATGTTACTATTACATCATGTTATTCAATTACTACAAATTTTTGTAATACACATAACAATAAATAAAATATAAAATACATTTGGCTCTTAATATTTTTATTGTAATTATAGTCTATTTTTTCCCCCAAGCAAAGTTAAAGTTGTCTTCACATACTCAATTTTATTTATCGCCGGGTCTTGCTACTTGGTGAAGCTATATACATACTCTAATGAACTAAGGATGAGGAAGGAAGAGTTTTAGAGGTAATATGCCTGCATTTGCATGGAAGGAGAGTGGGAAACCATTTAGGAAAAACCACCCTCATTAGACCCGGCCGGGATTCGAACCCCGATCTTCCCGTCATCAGCAGGCCTGTCCAACACTAGATTGACGCCTTCGACCATTCAGCCACTGAACAGGTCATACTCCTAATAATTTCATGTAGACACCAATTTAGGCTATTAAGTGTTTTCAACATAGTTATATATTATGTTTGCATAACCTGTATCTTATGATTTTACTCTAAATTAAATTTTTACATACATATAAAACCCTTCATAGCATGTATATAACATTATCTATTTTTTATGTATATACTAAAGATATGGATGGCTAGTAATTATGATGAATCTTCTTGGCCCTTCCGAGACTCGGTGTCTTAAGGAGTGTCTCAAATAATTGTTTTTTCTTTAAATTCAAGTGGCCCAGCATACTCTGTTAAAAGAAACCCAATTGCACGTAAAAACTAAAACCAATAACCCTAAGAAAAGGCAACCTTGATACAACATGTAAACTTGTCCACAGATCTTCCAGCAACATGCAGTAAAAATGCTTTATAGACGTAAACTGTTGTCTCGAACATTCAATATGCTGCGGAGTGCTGCTGTGGCTTCATATGTAAAAAGGGTTGATGGAAAGTACCAACAACTGCAAGAAAAGTACATCACTTGCAAGACAAAGGTAAGATTTTCTGAATAATCTTGAAAATAGGAATGTTCACTTTTTAAATTCAAAGCAAACTTAAATCAAATACATGAAATATTCTCGAAGCTGAATTGAGGTTCAAATAGTTTTTGTCGTTTTATTAATTTTGATTGGTTGAAAAATGACACCTGGACAGGGATTTGAATCTAAGACCTTTTGGTTTAGTGTGCCAATGTTCTATCAGGATTCATCCCATGCTCAGGGTCATTCTTCACTCATAATTTAAGGCAGAGTCTGTGATGGATGTGTTGAAATCATCGGCTACCATTGCACAAGTTATAATTCCATGACCATCTAATACACACCATGTGATTTTGTATTGATTGAAATTCACTTTAATTACAATCTTGTGGTAGCATAGCAGCCCGCCTGAGTCGAAGATGGCTGTGGTATCAATGAAAGCTCATGTTAACTGATGATTTACACATGTCGATCACAGACTCTCAGATCAGATTCCTGTGTCCAGGTGTTATTTTTCAATCTAAATAATATTTACATTATTGGTTAAATGGACTAAGAATGTGAATACAATTTTAATATTTTTATTTCCATCATTGTGACAACATGAGTATCTAGTTTTCAAATAACAGGCTTTCTATGAAAATTAGACGTACAATTGAGTGGGTCGGTGAAAAAGCACTAGGACCCGCATAAATTTAGATGGGATGTATTCAAAATTTAAAATTTTATGAAATACTGAAATACATCTTAAAAAAATAATTAAATATTCATCGATATTAAATATGCTTAAGGTTGTGACTGTCTATAAAAAAAAACTCGTAATTCAAGAGGTAAGCTACCAAAAATCACCGTTAACACATTTTTGCGTAAAATGAAGTTTCTCATGTTTTTGTCCCGACTACATCAATTCTCTTCTTAATACCCATCCCAGGCTACCTGTGTGTAACTACACAGTTGGAATAGGGACAGGTAAAATAACAAGCAGTTATATGTGTGTTGGTTGCATAAATAAAAATTGACAAAATATTCGTATTTCATTTATAAACTATACTTACTTTATGAGATTGAATTTAACCTTCAAATAAGGTAGATGTGGAAACTAATTTAATAATATGTGCCAAGTTCACTTTTTCGGAAGTGAAATAAAATCCATAAAATATTCCCGAAGCCGAATAGAAGTTTGAAGATTTTATAAAACTTGTTTTGCGTTGAGAAAAATATTATATTGTCCTGTGCAGATATTTATAACTAAATCTAGTATAAAAGTGTTTTATTTAAAAAATATACAGAATTTGCTATGCCAATAGCAATATAAGTGAAAAAAACAATGTAAAAATAAATGTATCTTGGTTGACATTTTATTTGCGGAGCTTCATAGTTGTTGAAACCATTCTTTTTTTTGTTCACAGACCCTTATATTAAAAGGTAATTTCTTAAATGGTGAATGAATTAATATCATTTACAATGTTTTCAACACAAGGAAAACCTCTTTTTGCTTTATGAGGTAATTGTATTATATTTTGGTAGAAGGTACAGGAAAGGTGGATATAAATGTATAAAAGGAACGAACATGAATTGACCTTTACAATGAAAAGAACACAATTCATACTTTACTTTAAAATGCTACCATTGGAAAAAGAGTTAATTTCTGCCTTTCCAAGAAAATATATCGTTACCACACTATCGGAACTCATTAGGAGGGAAAGTAAAGCGTGCAACGTAATGTTATAGGGTTACAATGTTTCACAGTATTTTGTACGAACAATGTTTTAAGAAAGACTTGTTTGAGTTACAATGCAGGTTATGAAACAAGCAACTGTTCTAAAAATACAAAATAATGTTTCAAATCCATTTTATTGATTAGTTGGAAGAAGAGTTGGAGATGGCTCACAAAGAGAAGGCTATGATGAAGCGAGAGTCGGGAGAGTTTGAGACCGCCCTTCAACATTCACTCATGAAAGGATTGTGCTTGCTCAACTTGGAGGCGCTCAGCGTGTTAAAGAGTAGGGGCAGTTTGGATCAAGACAAAAACCATCAGTAAGTTCTTTTATAGTTCAAAGTTTCATCCTCAACATATTTGCGTTGGATAAGGCCGACTAGACTTTAATTAAAGTCTCACATACCTAAGTATGGTGTTCTCCATCATTAAAATTTTGACTTCATATATTTAGATAGGTTTGATTTTGTTAGATAAGTCTACATACAACAGGCTTTAAATTATAATTGGGAGGGTAAGTAGAAAATTACTATTTTGGTAAGGAAAATTGTATCAATACCCTCACTAAAGGTAATTTAGATTTGACCAGATAAAATATAAGTTGATGGCAGAGTCAAAACTGTGTTATATTGACACTTTTTTTAACATACAACAAAGCAAAATCAATTAAACGCAAATTTTAAAAGTTCAAAATACAGTGAGTAAACTTAATATAGTGGTTCTTGATAAGGAAGGCCTTTCCTACCAAAATCCTATCTTAAAAATGTATCGTACCATGCAATCAACAGAATAAAATGGAAATTATTATTTTAAAGATATACTACTATGCTGAATTTAAATTCACAAGGACATTATTTACAGAATTTCTAATTTTTTGCTTCATCTAAACTTTGTAGTGTAAAATTATGCACAATAACTCAACCCTTTTTTTTATGGGCGTTTGGCTTAGAGTTTATGAAATATGATTGACCAGTCTATGGTTTTGTTGTGACAACTGCTTCAATACTTTGTGCAATAATTATGTTTTTTTGATTTATTACTTTCACTTGTATTTACCTTACCCGTTGTAACAAACATAAAACAAAATTTAACTATCTAAACGGCAACATTGTTAGATGTCCGGATAGTCCTCGGGAGGAGGGAAATCGTGGTGTGGTGGTGCCGAGTAACCATACCCGTTTTTTAACAAGCAGTACAAAATAGCAAGGTGCCCCAACAGTTTTTTAAAAGCTGGATTTCGCATATAACTTGGACAAGTAGTAGGTCATAGCGCTTAAAAAAATCTGTATTTTAAGCACTATTTTAATGCACATAGCTTATAACCATAACTAATAATTAGATGTAGGCTGTGGAGGAGCCAACATGCCTACCTCCTAGCCTCCCCAAGTAGGAAACATTCTTAAGCCCTTATGCTCAACAGACACTTTATGAAACATGGCTAGCAAGTTCTGGGAACTGAACAACATTTTGAGTACTGCATACATGAGCACCATCATTTCGGTATTCGTCATTGAAATTATTTTCATTATTCTTTTATTTTATTTTTATCAAAGCATGTCCCTCATGTTAGATTGGATCAACTGGGATAGAGTAATCAGGGTTTGTCTAAGTTAGTGGCACTGAGGCTGATTTATACTCAACGGTTTACCACTTTCCCTCAACGCAAAATGTAGTATGTATATTTCCACCTCCTCCTCTATTCTATTAGCATAATAAGGTAACCTTAAAGGTACCGAGAGGTGATAAAAAATAAAAACTTACTCATCCATGTTTTATTCTACTTCTACAGATGTGATATGGTTGAACATCTTTGCCAAAAAACTGATATTTGTGAAACTACTGGCTCTCCATCAAACCCAGTTAGTTACACAGGACAAGCCCTTGAAAACAAATCTCAGAAAATAAACACGGGTAAGTTATTTCTAAAGATGGGTCAAATTCACTATGTTAGCATTCCAAAACTCTGATTTACCTTAAAATCCTGAATCTTGGAAAAAATCATGAATGTTAAAGTAAATATAATAGAGCAATAGAAAATACTAATAGTAACTAAATTGTTAAACATTCTGTCTTATAATCCATTCATTATAACTACCTATTGGAACAGTGCAAAATAAAATAAAAAATGTACCCTTTTTAAATGTTCTCTATTTTAACACCTCTTAAAGGCTATCTAGGTTTGAAATCCCTTTAATATTCTTATATAATTAAACCCCCTAAATGTTCTTTATGTTTGAAACACCTTAAATGTTTTAAGATCTAAAACCCCAAGTAAATATTATATAAGTTTTAAACCACTTGAATATTATTTTGGTGTATGAAACCCTTTGAAACTCCTCTTTGTTTAAAGCCCCTTTAATGTTATCTAGAATTGACACCCCTTAAAGGTTCTTTAACAATCCTGTAATCTCTACTCTTTGTTAGGTTGTTAACAACATAGAGACTGATGCTCATAAATAGTTGACCTAGGCAAGCTACTTCCTCCCCCCTATTTTTATGCCCCAAAAAATGGTAGTATAATATAGCTCTGTCCTCTACTAAATCTTTCAAGCTCTCTCTCTTGCTGAGCCTAACAAATTAACTGTTGATAGACAAAGAGAGCACATTGTCTCACCACAAGCAGTAGAATCCCCCCCAAGATAACTGTCACCAATAGATTGAGCCAGTAGCCAGTAGTACCTGCTGAAACAATAAGCGGGCTTTATTTCCCGCCCGAACTCTTGCCGGGGAAAGTGTCTTTCCCGCCTGATTCTCGTAAATGGATAAATTCCCAGAGGGTTCAGGATCCCATCCACCCCCACAAATTAATATTCATGTGAAAAATTCTGACCTAAATTGAATGTTTTGGTAATAACTATTTATCAGATTAGAATAAAATATTACAAACTAATGTGCAATATTTTAAATTGGTGGCATAAGTTATGTAAATAATTCTATTTTTTCAAGCATAGCCAACCAACACTAAATATTCAAACATAAATTTGGCTGCTAGAATATCTAATAAATTTGAATGTTTTTATCAAAACTTGAGAAAGCTAAAATACGTATTCCTTTACGTTGAAAATGCCAGCAGCAATCATCAAAGGTAAATCTACAAGACTTGGTACTCCAGAACGTGTTCTGGACACTGAAACTGTAATCCTCTCAACTGCTGGACAGCCAAACCAAAATAAGTTTGGCCTTAAGACCAAAACAAGCAAGTACATCAATAACTCGACAAAGTTGAACCGAGCTTTAAAAGTGATAAATGCAAATGTTACTAAGATCAGCCACAATCACTCTGACCTTTGTGATACAACTAAGAAGAAACCCTAGTTTACATATAAAATAAATTAATAATGATACCAGTTGTGCCATTTAAAAAAAAAATTATATTTAAGACGTGATAATATTTGATATCTAAAATGTATTTTTTTTTATTAAAAATTTATTTCTATAAATTCAGCTGAGATTAAATAAAGTTAATGATGCTCTAAAAATCAATTTCTATTCAAATAAAAGCTTTTGATTTTTGAATAAAAACTACAGATTGTAAAGTTTTATTAAACAGACATTCCTAATCTTATTTATAAAAACACTAAACGGTATCTGTAAATGTAAATGTATTTCTTGCTTAACTCTATTATACCTCTTTTCGCTTCATGCAGTAAATATATTATATTGTAACTACTTTTGAATATAATACAATTTGTTTGTCTTGAATATTTAATGTGTTCATTTAAATGTACATAATTATTATATAGGTATTTTAGGAGGAAAGGGAATATAATTAGAAAAAGCCCTTCAGTGGGATTAAAGCAATTTTTATTATCATTCTTATATAGAAAAACAATACAATGTGAAAAGCTTAGAAATTAAAATAATGCTAGTCCGTTAAGTCGATGCAAAGAAAACACAAGCACATTAGTTATTAAATAAGTGAGGTGAATATTGTGAATTAATGCAGTGAGGTTTGATCAATGCTTTCTGTCCTTTAGTACTTCTTCCTCCAATAATGAGACCTGAAAGAACACAAAGGAATTAATAACATTTATAGCACATCTTACTACCCGTTCTGGTTTCAGTGATTCTTAACCGCTGGGGTGGGAGACAGACCTCCAAAAAAATATATTTTTATTACTGAACACTCGATTATCATAGGCATTTAAGTACATTACTCTCGATTTTCCGGGTAATGGAGATGGCAAGCATGAATAGTACAATAATCCCCAGCTGTTTACTAACACCAACATTTATTGCCCTTTATTTATACTTATTTATGTGAAAAGGGATTTTCTACAATGGTAAATATTAAAACAAAGCAACAAAATTGACTCCTGCATGCAAATAGCATTAGGTAATACAATTGAAACAATAGACAATTTAGTGGAAAGTGTTCAACAGTAGAGATCCCTTTAAATACATTTAGGTAAGTTAATCTCTTGTTTTTTATTTGTTTGTTAATATAATCAGTAACTAAACCCACTATTTTAGAATAAATCTTAATGATTCATATGTTAGTAAAAATTAGGGGGCCGCAAAAATATTGTAGGGTATTTAGGGGGCTATTGTTGCAAATTATTACATTTTTGCATTATTTTCCTTTGTTATGTTTCTTATTACATTTTTGCATTATTTTCCTTTGTTATGTTTCTTATTAATACTTTCCAAACTATATTAAAATAAAAATGTTTTTCTGGATCCCAAATAAATGATATGTTTGATCAGATAGGTTTTTTCAACCCTGATTGAGAGCGAAGACACTAAAGAACCATTGGTTCAAATTGTATCACAAGTTACAAGATTGCAATGAAACAAAAGCAATGTTAAAAGTAACTTTTGACAAAATAATTTTTGTTGCATGGTGTCTGGCCAGTCTGGTGTTGAAACAATCATGACTAGTAACTAGACCATGCTTTGGAAATTAAATTAACAATATTCACTTTAATTTAAAAATAGTTAATAAAATAGAATAGACACACCTTCAAAAGAGGCAACAATTACATGCCCATTCCTTCATTTGGCGAGCGAATGTCGTCAATCTTCAGTACCATCTTGACAAGTTGAGTCGCCAATACTATCTGCTGCTTCTTGCTGTGCAATGTTTCGATAACATGTTGCTCTTTCATATCTAGAAATCACAACCATAAATGTGAGCCTTTTTAAAGGAGATTATCTAATAAAAATAATGTATTAAAATTAATTATTTAATTTATATTACTCAAAATTTTGCTATTTATTTCGATAAAAAATGCTATTCGCAAATCCCTCTCTATATTATTGTTTTTTTTTGTAATATATTTAATTCTGTCAAAGCTTTTATAAGAATTACCATATTAGTTTAATAAGCAGAAAAGTGCAGGAAGAATGGTGGAAGGATAGAGGAAGCTGGAGGTATTTTACTAAACTAACCCGGCCACAGGCTGGAACAGTTGATGATATAATTATGTTTTTATCAACATATAGTGTAGCCAACATCGAGAAATTACCAGTCCGCAAAGAGACGGGCAATTATGCCTGGGTTGGCAGTACTATAGCACCATAAAATAATCGCCTTCATACCTACTGAGAATATCAGGCTGGTTCAGTGGTGCAGTAATTTTCAACTAAGATATAGTCAAGTAACAAGATGAGAGAGAAAAGACAAGTTAGGTTATAGTNTAGTTTAATAAGCATAAGAGTGCAGGAAGAATGGTGGAAGGATAGAGGAAGCTGGAGGTATTTTACTAAACTAACCCGGCCACAGGCTGGAACAGTTGATGATATAATTATGTTTTTATCAACATATAGTGTAGCCAACATCGAGAAATTACCAGTCCGCAAAGAGACGGGCAATTATGCCTGGGTTGGCAGTACTATAGCACCATAAAATAATCGCCTTCATACCTACTGAGAATATCAGGCTGGTTCAGTGGTGCAGTAATTTTCAACTAAGATATAGTCAAGTAACAAGATGAGAGAGAAAAGACAAGTTAGGTTATAGTAACTATTTTTAAGAAAGAAAGAGGTGTACAAATTGTAGAGGGATAACTCTGATATACCACTGTAATAAAATATGTAAGATACTGGAAAAGAGAATAAGAAATAAAATGAAAGGAAGGCATGGAGAGGAATGGCATGGGTTTAGAGAACAGAGGTCTACAATTGACTTATCTTTGCCATTCGACAGATGATGGAAAGAAGTTATGAATTTGGGAAAGACTTGTTAATGGTAATTTATGGATGGATAGTATGGATAGAAATAAAGTTTGGAAAATGGAACGCGATAGAGGAGGGTGAAGCGGAAAGAGTTGTGATAAAATGAAGTGAAGCACTACTATAAGTAATGGTAGTGGAAATGGTCATGAATAAAGTGGCAGGAGAACTCGAGGAGTAAATAATGAAAGGCATGTTGTTAAGTGATGACTTGATGGTGTGAGGGGAGAAGGAAGAGGAAGTGAGAGTGTGGAATGAAATTTAGCATGCCAAATTGTGACATGGTTTTGACAAGGGGATCAGGCCTAGTAAAGCTATTAAGTTGGATGAATAGAGCTGAGAAAAGTACAGAACGTAAAATATCTTGGAAACGTGATTAGGACGAAAGGTGAAAGTAGAGAGGATATAGTAAGAAGACAGACTGGAAAGTTGTTCTACAGGTGTGTAAGAGACCTGCTATGGATAAGCGAAGTGCCCTCTAAGTGTAAGTAAGTGTTGTACAGGGTATGTTTTGTACCCAGTGTCACATTTGCAGCAGAAACAATGACAATGAATGTAAGAAAGATTAGGAAAGTTGAGGCCATTGGAATGAAGTTTGTGAGGAACATGTTAGCTGTCACAAGGAGAAACAATATTAGGAATGAAGTGTCGGGGAAAGAGTGGGGGTACATGAGATACTAGAGGAAGCAAGACTGAGATGGTATGGGCATATAATAAGGATGAAGGAGAGGATGCCAAAAAAATTTATGGAAATGAAGTATGTAGGAAAAAGACCGCAGGGGAGGCCAAGAAAGTTATGGGAGTAGCAGATAAGAGAAAGTGTGCAAGAGGATAAGAATGTAGTCATTTTACTAAACTGACCTGCTCACAGGCTGGACCCAGTTTATGACGATATGAAATATTTTTAAGATAAAATATAAGTTTCCCCTTCCAATATAGTTCACAAAATGTACCATATTCAACCAATGAGTGGATGACAACAAAATTCTTCCTTACCATTGGTTCCCTTCAACATACAGTCAATGCCTAGAGCTGGGTTCTTTTCTTTTATGTGTCGAGCCTTGATTTCTGTGAGCGTGTGAATCGGTGACAAGCCCGAATTCTCTGCCAGTGCTATGGGAATATTCTCCAGGGCGTCTGAGAACGCTCGGAATGCGTATTGCTCCAAAGAGGAGATCTGAGATCAGATAGGTCAAAAGGTTTGAGTAATGATATTAACTTATGTTATCATTGTGTGTTAAGTAAAATGTATCTTAGGGATACATTTAGACTACTTGATATGTTTTCATTGGGAATGTCCAAATCCACAATACACGTGTTCCTAGCACACTTAGTTTATTTCTTGACTTAAAATAATGAGGCATAAAATGTACACTGTGCAGTTCTGTACCTTGTCCGCCTCCTTGGAAACAGCAATAGCGCAAGAAATCTCTGATGCTCCACCCCCATAGACCACTCTGTTGTCTTGCACTAAATTACGCACCACACAGACAGCGTCGTGAATACTGCGCTTGGCCTCCTCAATAATCTGAAGTGTTTAGATCAAACATTAAGAAACACAGGTACATTTTAGTAGTGTTTTAATTAAAACAATTTTTATTCAAGTATCACGTCTAATTTTAACCATGATTTAGCTTTGTGCTCTATTTAAGATAATTATAAAACTAAATGAAAAAATGTTAGTACCGTATACAAACTGATTCAGTAGCATAAAAACATATCTGTGAAATCAAGAGATTTAAACAGGAAAGAAAAGAGCCCTCCAGTTTATATATCTGGGAGATGTCTTTGTTTTAGCATAACTTCCACATTCATCATCCTAAAAGTAAATAGGAAGAATCCGGCACTAGTCATGCAAGTAAAATATTGATCAAATATTAACAGGACTGAGAAAAACTCACCATCTTGTTACCTCCACGGATGAAGATGGTTACTGCACGGGAATTCTTACACTCCTCAATGACAAGCATGCGGTCCTTGGTGGTCCCAAACTGCAGCTCTCTCACTAGACCAGCATATCCAAGCTTGTCTGGGGACAGTTCTTCAAACCTTGGTACGATTCGACCGCCTGTTGCTATTGCAATCAACTGTAAGAACATAAGTTTCCAAATTTATACTAATTTTATTTTTTCCTATGAATCCTAAGTACACGACAAGTATAAATGTTTAATGTTCCCCTAGTGGTATGATCATTTCTAGCTAAAATTTTGATTTTGGCTAACTTAAGCAAAACCACAAATAAACTATATGTTTTCAAGAAAATACAATTCTGTACCATTAGTCAACCGTCTCATCACCATAAGTGATAAAAAAAAAGGTCTAATGATTTTCTGTTGCACGGTGTCTGGCCAGGCAGATAAAATAACAACACTGCCTAGAATTTTCCCGTGCCACCCTTCTGAGACATCTTAGTGTGGTGTTCCCCAAAGTAACAGTTGACAAGACTGTTGCTACAAGACTACTTTTGGGGATTATTCTTAAAACTAACGATGTATGAATAGCATGAAACATTCCCAAAGCCAAATCGAAGTTCAACTATTGAATCAAATTAAAATGTTTTAGGTTAAAAAAATATAGAAATACTGTGTTGTATTTATAGTTATATGCATTAAATAGTCTACATAATTATATATTGTAAACATGATGAATACTCAACAAAAAGTCAAAGCTAACCTCTAATGTTCAATGAGCTCATTTTAAAGTCTAACCTCGATTTCTGTGCCCCCAACCCATCTGATGGCAGGAAGTTCTCTCTGCAGAAGGAGGTGGTTAGCTTCATCATCAAAACCCCACTGGCAAATGGCGAGAGTCGCTCCGGCATCTTTTACCTGTGTCCAAACAAAAATAGCCGATCCTGCAGTAAAATATCCAAACATATGTCTAAAAATAAGTTCTGTAAAGTTATTTTTTATCGAGGTGTTCGACCCACATCAGTCTGTGAGACCCATGGCTAAGAGTCCCCCAATGGTTCAGGGCAGAGTTCATATAGCAGAAGTTACTAGCCGAAAGGCCATCAAAGACCTCACAGTGGTAAGAACTCTGCACAATAGGATTGTTCTTCTTTTCATTGTAAAAGCCATATTGTGTTCCTTCCTTTTATATGTTTCTATCCACCTTGCTTGTATCTTCTTCCATATATAATATAAATTAGGCTGTCAAACTAGATTCTTGCTGGTATCGAAATAATCGAGAATAGATCTTAATTATTAAGATTCTTAGCTCTCAATAAAACTGGTAAATGAACAAAACGGTAACATCCAAAATTGGTAAAAATCCACTATTTCTCATATTCATTTAGTTGCCGTTTCACTTACATGCCAGCAAATTGTAAATATACCATACTGGCCCGAATATAATACAACCTGACATGACATAACAAGAGGTAAAAACTTAACTATGTTAACTATAAGTTAAGTGGGACTGTCAGAATACATTAATTGATTCTAAACAAGCAATCGATATACAATACGTAGACTAGGGATGGAAATTTTCTGTAATATAACAATATATCTATCATTAATTGATATAACAATCAACTCTTTGAATAAGACAAGTTTAATAAAAATAGAACAAAAAAATATATTTTAATTCAATAGATTTAGAGCGTTATCGTTGCCAAAACTTCATAACTAATTTCTGGTGAGCTAACATGCATAGGATCAGTTATGGTGGAAGACTTTAAATTTTTGTAACGTGTGAAGCGTAGTTCTTCTTTCCAATATAAAATCCTCTATTTATTCTATTAATTTTGAGTTTACTCAATTGAATTTTTGGTTTGATTTTCAGTTTTGAAGATTTTAGTGTGTCTAGTAAAGATATATAAGATTGTGAGATTAAAGTTTCAAGCGAACATATGTTGTAATGGTGGAGTCCAAATTTCACAATGAGGGGGAAGTAGGATATCAGGCACTTAGATTTTCTATACAATAATGCTTGGAAAAATAATAAACAATGAAATGTTCCAAGAATCGGAATTGAGAAAAACAGGTATCGTGGCATCTCTAATATAAATACCTTTACTAGTAAAGAATAACTAAACAAAGTTATAAGAATAAAAAAACAATATATTTAACTAATACTTTATAATAACGTTTAACATTTTGTTAGCACTGCATCTTACTACTCATTCGAGGTATACAATAATGGTTTTCGAAATTAGTAAGGTTATATTTAGATAAAATGTACTCACATTTGTGTGGAGAGTGGAAAACAATTTTTAAAAAACCTCCGTTAGTACACCCGACCGAGATTTAAATCTTGATTTCTCTGTCATCGGCTACTATTGCAATAGTAGTAATGCCTTAGACCATGCGACCACCGAAGTGGGTGTTTCACTATAAACAACCCTACTTTTACGATTAATTGTGCACTGTACATTATTAGTTGTGCGTAATGCGTGAATATAAATCCAGCAATATTAGATATCAGTGCTTTTAATACAAAAGGATAAATATATGGGCATTCCTCTATCCGAGCCCACCTCACCTGCTGCACCATCTCTGAGAACTTGTCCTGCTCGTACTTCCTAAGGGCCTTGTAGTCCTCCACAGATGTCACATCAAGCTTGTGCTTCGTCTTGGGCTTGGGTGGCTCAAACGGACATGTGAGGATGGCCAGCTTAACATCTCGGAGCACCTGACACCAATTCAGTTATGTTAACCCCACTAGTTAAAAATACCAAGGACGCGCAAGTACTATAAAATTAAAGTTAGAGTCTAGTCCTAGTAAAGGTTTTAGCTTGACAGATTTTACAAATCTCAAAAAATCACAGTACTTGGCATTTCAGATTTTAAAGCAAATATTCCAAGTTTAATTTATTAAATTCTTATTAAAGGTGTACAGATTGTAACGATATTGATTTGGACCACTCTCATATATTTAAAAAGTCATGGATGAAGGTATTTTTCTTTAAAGTATTGTATGTAGATTATTCTTTTAAGACTTCATCCATGGAGAATCACGCGCTTTTCAAGAATAATCTAGAAGCATTGCACCATTAAAACTTTTTTTTTATATTCAAAATTTCCCTCTGTAGTATTTACCAAACAAGCAAGAGAAGCCAGCTCCCTATATCCAATAGGAAGCTAGCTTTCAAAGACATGTAGCAGGAATGCCCTTGATTGGTTGGTCTTGACACTGGTCACGAGAGGTCCAAGGGGCAAGGGGCACGTCGCATATAAGCTGTGTGTGTGTATGAATAAAGAGAGTGCAGGTGAAATAGATAGAGTAGACATACAGAGAAAGTGCTGGCAAGAGAGTGTGTGTCGACGACAGAAAGACAGTAATCACAAACAAAGAGTGCCGACGAAATAAACAGACAGTACATAAGTTGTATCTTAAATAAAAGTGTATATGAAGATATAATCATTCCAATAATTTCTTTATCTGGTTACGTAATCTTTGAATAGACCACAACCCAGATGCAGTGTGTATATGATTTTTTTCTGCGAATTTAATCACTAACCTTCTACCTAGAAAATTTTACTTAAAAAAAGACGATTAATCGGCATAATAATTGCTAATTATGATTAATGCCCAATGCACTAATAATCTCCTGATAATGATTCATCAGTATCCGCATCGGTACACCCCTAGTAAATATTTATTTCACAGCACAAGAGTCCCTCAATATTTTGTTTTTGTCCAATTTGAAAATTCAAGGAAAAAATGCTTACTATTAAGTCCTAGAGATACTTTCAGGAAAAACAACACAAACAACAACTTCAAATATATTTTAAAGATGAGTCAAATTAATAATTTTACAGATTCAAACAATCATTTTGCCTTTTAATCTTAAATTCAAAGAAAAAGTATAAACATATGAGGAAATAGGGATATAATCAAATAATAAAATATTAGTAGCTAAATGCTACAATTTTTTATTAAAATAAGATGCATACCTCCTGATTTAGTGTTAAATCAATTTTCTGGGGGTCTGGTTGTTAAGTTTTAAGACCCTAATTCCAAATTTTCTCAAATCCTCGAATATCTGAAAGGATTCCATCCCTAATATGTTTTAAAAATGCAAAATATTAAATAGGCTGTGCATAGTTTATTTTGATCATTTTTAACAACAACCAAGATAAATATAGGCCCTATGCCAAATTTAATACAGAAAATTAAAAAAAGAGTGTAACATGTATATTTTACATAAAAATTACATGCAGACTTTTGAATATAATAAAAATTTAAGTATTTGCTATGTTCTGTTTTAAATTTATCAGCTGTATTAATATTCTTATAACATCAGTCATCTACAATAATATGACATTCTTACCTGAATGTTTGTTTTTTAAACCTAGGAATATGTATAAAAATGCCATTAAATAATGTCAAAATAAGACGTTCTTTCATTAAATCAAGCAAATAGTTGATATATTCAAGATACAAAGCTAAAAAGTTTGTCCGACCCACATCAGTCTGTGAGACACATGGCTAAGAGTCCCCCAATGGTTCAGGGCAGAGTTCATATAGCAGAAGTTACTAGCCGAAAGGCCATCAAAGACCTCACAGCGGTAAGAACTCTGCATAGTGCCTATGACTTAGGTATTAATTGACTAATGCAAGTACATTAATTTGGCTGTGTGAGCACAGCTTGCACCGTGTAAACAGACAAGCAAGGCACTAACAAACAAGTCCGCTTGCAAATGAAAAATTTGGTCACCTTCCAACTTTACTAATGTAAGAAGACAATTCAAAATGGTGGAAACTAAAAAATTGGTTGTGCAGGGGACACTTATTTGTGGAATGTTATGAAAAGAATGAATTTTTGTAGAATTTTAAGCACCAGATTTATAAATATAAGATGCGAGGGATATTGCACTACAGGATATTGTTAAGTGATATCAGCCATACATATTCTCAAGAAGTGTCCAAATTAAATATTATGTAAATATTGTAAATGTGCCTTGTGAGAGATATTATTTAATATAGGTAGACAAATGTTATAAATAATTTCATCAAACCATTATTTCCTACCAATCAATGTGGCACGTGTAATTTTTTTATATATATACAATCACAAAATATAATACAACATTGTAGTACCGTGATTAGTTCTGGCAACATAATATTCGCGTTATCGGTAAGTAAGATATGAATGGCCGGCGATTTTCATGCAAAATCACCGGCACACTTTCCAATCTCTATATTTGACACTTTAACCAATCTTTATAAGTTTTAATTAATAATGTTCAGCCCATACTCTTCAGAAACTTTGTAGTAATGCTTTGGCAACTTGAGTGGATACACAAGATAATATTGTCTCATAGCAAACCAGATTTATATTTAAACCAATCTACAAATTAATTTATAATTATTTTTGAAAAATATTTTAGGCCTAACTAACAACATATTTTATTATTAGTATACCAACATTTAAAACAGGGTTGAAAAAACCTGGGTTAGGCCTATTTGAAAAAATGCCCAACCGAGTTTGGTTGTATTGGGATTTATTGACCTTGTTTGAGTTTAATTTTATTTACTATGTATGATAAGTGAGTTAACAAATCAAGCAAAATAATATAATTATTTGGGATCAACTGAAATATATTTTAATGTATTAAGGAATTAAGAAATAGGAGACATACTAATCACTAACTTTTTTTATGTCTACATAATTTTTTTTTAAATAGGTCAACTAATTATGATAAATTGTGTTTACTGGAAAATTGTAATTTATTTTGCCGCTCATTCTTATTCTAAATTCACCCTTCCTAGCTCCTAGCACATAAGCGTATAAATAACCCCAATGAGAAATGAGACACAATGATAAAAAAAATGGCTCCAATAAAAAGACCAATTAACACCACTTCATTTTTGGCCATGTCTTTAAAAGCGATACTAATAAAAGTGAAAAATGTGTGTCAACACAACTAGCACATTAGTAAGCTAATACTAGTAAACTTGCATATAGAATGTTAGTAAGCTAATACTGGTCCACTAACATAGTTTCAACGGGCCTTAAAATATTATTATTAGGGGAGAGGGTAAAAAAAGAGATCATTTGACTATCTGTAATTTTCAATCTCAAATAGCATAGCCCTACTAATATTGGCTGACTCAAATATAATCTGAATCAAATCTCATACTCTATCTGTAATTTTCAATCTCAAATAGCATAGCCCTACTAATATTGGCTGACTCAAATCTCATACCTGACAAAAATCATTTATAGTCTAATCCTAATCGAATCCTAGTTAAATCTCATGCTAAGAAAAACATTGGATCGAATATTTTATTTAAAAAATAGGTTAAAAGCCTAATCGAATAATTTATTTTAGGCTTAAACTTGATTCCCACTTTCGCCGAGAATAAAATTTGCTTGAGTGGTGCAGCAACTCACATGCTGTATATTGACCAATGATGCATTGCAACATATATATGATTAGCAACATATTTTATCTTCTAGTGGATATACATATATTTTAGATAATTCTCATCATCTTATAACATCATCCACCTACGATAATATGACATTCTTGACCTTAATGTTTGTTTTTTAAACCTAGAAATATGTATAAAAATGCCATTAAATAATGTCAAAATAAGACATTCTTTCATTAAATCAAGCAAATAGTTGATATATTCAAGATGCAAAGCTAAAAAGTTTGTCCGACCCACATCAGTCTGTGAGACACATGGCTAAGAGTCCCCCAATGGTTCAGGGCAGAGTTCATATAGCAGAAGTTACTAGCCGAAAGGCCATCAAAGACCTCACAGTGGTAAGAACTCTGCGTAGTGCCTATGACTTAAAAAGATTATTATAAAACAGTTAAAGATGATTATTATTATTAGGGGGGGGGAAGAGAGCACTTGACTATCTGTAATTTTCAATTTCAAATAGCATAGCCCTACTAATATTGGCAGACACAAATATAGTCTGAATCAAATCTCATCCCTGACAAAAATAATGTATAGTTTTAATCCTAATCAAATCTCAAGCTAAATCTATTTTATCAAATCGAATCAAAGCTTGATTCCCACTTTCGCTGAAAATATAAATCAGAATTTGCTTGAGTGGCGCAGCAACTCACATGCTGTATATTGGACCCATGAAGCATTGCAACACAAACACATATTTTAGATCATGCTCCCGATGGATGTTTTCAAATTATAATGCTGTGTCATACCACAAGCCAATACATCAATACACATGCTTTACATTAGCAGGTTATTTCAAATCTTCTCACAAAGGCCAACGAAGTTGTCTGCTTGCTTTTGGCTATACAGCCCATGCGTTGTTAAATTTGCATAAAAATTGATTTGAGGTGGTTGAGTTTGAAATCTGATTGGCTCTCATGTGCCCAGGCAGAGATGATTAAGTAGGAATGAGTTGAACTTTATCATAGCTGCTTGCGCCGGTGAGGCAGAAGACTTAAGAGATAGTCACGTGACCCCATTTCTGTTCTGCGCTGGTTTTTCATATGTGTTAAATATTTTACTTTGTTAAGATTCCGAATCCAATCCAATATTAAAATATTTCAATGTTGATCATCATTTTAGACACATTTCAGATGTATTAAAAAGATGTTATCAATAGCACCAATCTCAAAATATGGAGTATCAAATAAAGACATTTTTTCAATCATAGTACAAAGATTGATCAATATTTAGAAAAAAGTGCACCTTTTAAAAATAAAATAAATGATTTTTATAGCAGTGTCTTATTACCAGTTCAGGCTATATTCCATGTACTAATTACACTAATGTGTAAGGGATAAGGAAGGTTTAATTTTGAGGAAGTGTACTCACATTTGAGAGGAGAGTGGAAAAACAACTTAGGAAAAACCATTCTCACTGCACCAGACTGAGATTGAAACCCCAATTTCCCCGTCCTTCGCAGTCTAGTCTAACACGAGAGCAGCGCATGTGACAATGCAGGCACCGAAGCAGGTTATGGTAGAGTTTAATTTTGAGCTTAACACCTCAAAGCAATCTAGGATTCATTTAGATTCAAAATTTTGAGTTGAATCCAATTTATCTCAATAGTATTCGGATTCCATATTTCGAAGGTTCACACAGGCTTAGTACTAGAATAAAATGCTAACTTATGCTTGTATATTCAAGAAACTCTCCTCACCTTTGGCATTTGCGGATGCGAGAAGTCCTTGTCGATGACAACCCCCCTGACAAGCATAGTGTCTTCAAGGCGACCTCCAACCTTCCCCTCCACCTTGATAAGTTCAAAGTTGACGTCTCTCTTCTCCATGTCTGCCACCGCCATAACAGCATTCACCGCTATCTCTGCCATCTGTCGGTGGCACTTATTGATACTGTTTGAGACATACATTTTCATGATGTTGTTTGAGGTCTTCATAATTGTGTTCAAGTGACAGACCTCTCAAAAATGTTTCACATTGGTGGCAAAACAATTTAACCTCTCATGCAGGTAAACAAAAGAAGAACGTGATTCTAATTTATCAGTTTGACATTTTATAAGCTAATAAATTACTGTGGGCCAAATTACAAACAATAAATAAAAAAACTTTCTGCAAAAGCCTACCTATGTGGTTATAGGTGAATTGTCCTTTTAGTATTTTGCTAAGTTATGACTAGTCATATAATAATAACTTTCTTTATTCCTAAATTGTCAGGTATTTGGAAATTTAAAAAATATAGTTAATAGGGATGTGTGAAGCTTCGATACAAATGTCAGTTTCAAATTCTCTTACAAAAAAAATCCAACTTCGACAGTCAAAGTAATGACTACAAATTAATTTTCATACAGAAAAAAAACTGATTTGAAGTTGTGGACAGCTTAAATTTATCATACTAAAATTAAATATTACAAACACAAGTGCAACAAAACAATTTCAAGTCAATTTAGTGCATAAAGTTATGTATAAATAACCACAATATAATATTTTTTCAATCGTAAAACAACCAACGAAAAATACTCAAAATTTAATAAACTTCAACAAAATTCATATATTTGATTAGAATTAACTTTGAATTGAGAAAGTGGACTACGCACCCCCATAAAATTGAATATAAATCCAAAAATGTATGAATCACTGCAGTCAACAATTTGCTGAAATAACATTATAAATGATGTAGACTGGTGTATTATTTTAACTTAGGCCCATTTCTAACTCTACAGATATTTACCACCCTATAAAAAAAATTCTTTCAATTAACTCACATTTTAGATCCCAATGTGGTCATTGCAGTCTGAATAAGAGGTTCTAAGTCATTTTTGTCAACAGGAAAACTATCTGAGATAGTTTCAAGATGTTTGACAGCACACTGGGCAGCCAACTCAAATCCATCGGCAATCCTGATGGGGTGAATGCCCTTATCAATCAACTGCTCGGCCTGTTCCAACAGCGCACCAGCCAGTACTGCAAGCATCATACCAGACAGTGTTTAGCTTTCTCAACTTGGATTCCCATTTACAGGAGTGTGTGGTGGTTGTGTTGTTAGCATTCATACCACAGGACTGTGTGATGATTGATTGTATCATTAGTATTCACACTAGAGGACTGTGTGATGAGTGTTGTCATTAGCATTCACATTTCACACTAGAGGAATGTGTGATGACTGTGGTGTCATTAACATTCACATTTCACACTAGAGGACTGTGTGACGAGTGTTGTCATTAGCATTCACATTTCACACTAGAGGAATGTGTGATGACTGTTGTGTCATTAGCATTCACATTTCACACTAGTGGACTGTGATGAGTGTTGTCATTAGCATTCACATTTCACACTAGAGGACTGTGTGATGAGTGTTGTGTCATTAGCATTCACATTTCACACTAAAGGACTGTGTGCCGACCGTGTTGTGTCATTAGCACTTCCATTACAGGACTGTGTTGTGTCATTAGTATTCACACCAAAGGACTGTGTGACGACAGTGTTGTGTCATTAGAATTCACACCACAGGGCTGTGTGACAAGTGTTTTGTCATTAGCATTCACACAGCAGGACTGTCCGCCAACCTTGTTACAAACATGCTTTGACTATTTTGGTCATCGGTAGTTGTAAACATGAATTAAGCAATGGAAATGGCATTAATGGATGTGGGCTAAATCTTCTCTCACAAGAATAGTAAACACGGACAATACTGGGATCACAAAGTGTTTAGAGCAGAAGTAGAATCTTACACTATATTTGGATAGCTCAATGATGACAACTACAACATTTTGAAAAATTTAATTTTCATCATATCTCCATTAAGATATTTTCTTTAGTTTAGTTAGTTTATGATCATAACCTTTATGCTGCACTCATACTCTTTGACCATAATTATTCTGCTTTATTTGTCCATAATTATTGGCTTATTACTCACAAACAGCATTAGAATATTCTGTAGCCAATGTCAGATCATAGATAATCTTTGTGAAGGTTTGCACATGCCGGAAGCGAACTAGGGGAAATGACACTAGCTCACAGACAAATAATAAACCCAGACACTCAGCCTCCAGAGTAAAATGGTTGCACTCCTTTTGCCAGCTAGTGTCCTTCAACACTAGGATTGTTACATTCAGTCCTATTATCATCCAGGAGTAACACTAGCAAAGCCCAGTGTTGAAAGACTCGAGCTGGCAAGAGGAGCTCCCCATAAGGTTTAGTCTGTTTCTATTATTTGTCTGTGCACTAGGTTGACCATATAGCACTGCATTTCAATTCACTCACAGGATTGTGCGCCTATCTTATTGGACTGTTAGCTACTTTAAGAAATCACTTTCGAAACAAGCCAAGATGAGAAAGCCGAACCAATGACAGTGCACAGTCCTGTGAAAGTGAATCAGTTGCTCTCAAGGCTTGTTCAAGATTGTTAGCATCACGACTTAGGCGACGCAGTCCTATAAGCGTGAATCCAACTTTAAGGGTACTGAAATTAATATATTTGTTCTTTAAAATAAGTTCAAGTGTGTTTTTAAATTTGTTCAGAAGCTTTATCATGGGGTGTGAGATGAGTAAGGCAGTGAGGTGATTCTCATCAGGTCTGTTTGAAAGTTCACTTTTCCTAAGTTTCATAGTTGAAAACACTTGTTCATATTTGCATATATATGAAGATGCAAACATTGCAATATATTGTGGACATGATTTACCAAGTTTGGTAATGTTGAGGGTCAGTATGGCAACATAACAGAACACAACATATCCCACAGACTGGAATGAACACACCAGCGGGCTGCAGTCTGCCCATCCAGTATTTAGTAATACAATACTGTACCTGACTATGTTACATCCCAACAAAAGGTGTGCCAAAACCCTTTAACACTTCGTCAAAGAAACTGTTTCCTTCCATTTTGCATTATACTTTGGTGGCATAAAGCTTGATTCACACATTCGCCGAAAATAAAAAGCAGAATCTGCTTGAGTAGCGCAGCAATTCACACACTATGTTGACCCATGATGCATTGCAACTCAAACTTAAAACAGCTGATTAACAACATATTATATTTTCTAGTAAATATTTAGACATATATTTTAGATCATTCTCCAGATGGGTGTTTTCAAATTAAAACGCTGTATCGTGGCACAATCCAGTACATCGATACAAACACTTTAATTTAACGGGTTATTTCGAATCACCTCACAATGGCGAACAAAGCTGTCTGCTTGCTGTTAGCTCTACAACGCATGTGCACTAATTTGAATGGTTCTCCAGTGCCAAAATCTAAGGAAAAGCATACAAAGTAGGGATATGTTGAACTTCAATAGAACAGCTCGCGCTGATAGTGAAAATCTTGTGATTAGTTCAGATCTTATCACATGACTACATTTCTGTTCTGTGCTTGTTTTTCGGCAAACGTGTGAATCCAGTCACTTTACTGATGTTTCTTTAGCTTGAATCTTGGATGTATTGCATAGCAAAATTCTTTTAGATAGGCGAGTCAAGATTTAATTTAATATATAATTATCGTATCGTTACAGTGTATATATTTTGAGTGGGGTTTTTTTTTCTTTCAAGCACTGCATCTTACTGCCTGTTTGGGTTATACACTTATGTACTAATTTGCTAGTGGTTTTAGGGCTCGCTAAGATTACATTTAGGGGAAGTGTTCCCACATTTAAGTGGTAACCCATTTTGAGAAAAACACCCTCGGTACTCCCGGCTGAGATTCGAACCTCAATCCTTTCGTCATATGCTATTGATCTAAGTCCTATCCTTTTTCTCTCAGCCTTTAAGTTCAATGTTTGAGCTACTGACAAAAATGAGTTTAACACGCAGCAGAAATAGTCCTATACTCATTCTTCTATATAATCAAACCATACCTACAACTCCAGTTGTCCCATCTCCTATTTCATCATCTTGTGATTGTGAAAGCTGCACCATTAACTTGGCAATCTCATGGTCTACATCCATCATCTTGAGAATCGTTGCTCCATCATTAGTTACAGTAACATCTCCATCTGATGAAATCATCATTTTATCCAAACCTTTAGGTCCTAATGATGTTTTCAAAGTGCTGGCAATTGACCTTGCTGCCAAAATGTGAGACTACAAAGAAAAATACCATATATGGTATTGAAAATTGTCATCTTTAGTATTCAAATTCAATCATTTAAACATTTGTATTAGAGATAAAAACTTACTATTTCACTAAGATTATTTGAATATGAAGAATGAAACTAAACAATCATATATCTTAAATCATAAAATGTTCTTACCTTGATAGCATCATTGCCGGTTAATCGCTTTTGATTTTGTTGATCGCGAATGATAATGAATGGTCGACCATACTCATCAAACGCCAATGATCCAGGCATTGACGCCATGGTTGTAGTTTTTAAAGTACAAGTTTATAATAAAAGATTTCTTTATTTTAAAATTTTAACAACTTTAGTTACACACACCCAAATTCCATTTTGTAACACAAAGACAAATAGCTAAAGTGACTAGAGTGAAACATGGATAAAATTATTAACATGTTAATAAGTGCTATAGTGCTGCATTCTTCAGTCTCATTCCACACTTAAGATTCGTTTATGTAATACATTCGTAGTTACATTCAATGAGTATCAGTTTTTAAGTGGGAATAAAGAAAATTAGGCTAAGTACAGTAGGAATAAGGGGAACTGGAAATAAAAATATTGAATGATGACTATGATGATAATAATTAAAATATAGTTTCTAATTTATTATAGTTCGTTGTGCCAAACATTAAAAAATATTCGCTTAAGGGGCATTCTTTTTATTGTTTTATCACGGGTCAATAGTGTGGAATTTTTGCTGTTTGATTTATTTTTTGCTCAAATAGTGTATACCAATATTTATTTACTTCATTTTCAGGAAAATAAGCTTATATCACGCTTCTTTTCACTACTTGTGCTGGGCTAAAGTATTTAGCTCATCACAATGAGGTTTAAAGAATTAAATCTAGTGCCACCGTACATGATATTTTCCAACACCGCCTAGTAATGTCTTGAACTCATAATATTTTCTTGATTGACCATCACGTTGACCGCAGACGTTCTTCTTCAAAGGAGCCACCACTAGAAATTAGAAATGGGTGATATTTCACTGACGGTGATTTTTTCACCGTTACTCCTTGATCACCGTCACTCCCAGTGACTGGATCTCAAAAGTATCAGTGATTGAGATATCGGTGTTGGTGTTTAGTGATACACTCACCAGAAGGTGATTGCAGCATTCCGGTATGAAAGCTACGACCATGACTGACAAAATATATGTTGGCGTCTGGTGATATGGTGACCCACAGGTGCTGGCAGTAACGGTCTATGTCCTTAATTTTCCTGTTTCAATAAATATTCTTTGAAAAATACCCAGTAATTAATTACTTTGTGGTGGCGGACTCTATCGCCTTACATTTTTCAACACAATAACATGTTGGATGTTTATAAAATTTCACTTTTCTAACCCAAACATGATAATTATATACTATACAGCAGGTATAGTTGAAATAATAATTTACATATTATAAAGCACTATTGTCTAGTAACATTCCACAAATTTAGTATTTGTTCTTAGGCCGTTGATTCCCAACGTGAATTTTGTTCTGTTTAACAAAAATAAATCTGTTATTTATTAATTTTTAGAGACTGGAAATTTAGCCATACTGTGTTTCTATATACGGTCCAACACATTACTTTGTTAACACTTAGTGGCAAGAATGGTACAATTTACTAAAGAGTGGTGACTGGGTCAATCTATTGATACAGCAACAAACTGCGATTGTGAAAAAATATCAGTCGACAAAACACTGTGACTACCAGTCACCGTGAATAGTCATTGGTATAAATCACCTATATTATACAATCACGGTCACAGTAATCACCGAAATAAAAAAATCATGGGTTAGCCCATCCCTATTAGAAATGAAAAAATTGAATAGAGCGTCTTGTGTGCGGCCGGATACGCCTAATATCCTAGCACATCCCCGCTATACTGTCGATGGCTCCAGGTTATTCGTGAACCATCTAGCCTATTTGCTGAGGGAGGAGTTATGTTTCTTTCCTCTCCTTTTCCCCCTACTTCTTTCGTTCATATATATGGGACTGTCCCAAGAATCATGTACAAACACTTTGTCTTATCCTTGCCTGGAGAAGAAACTCTTGACATCAACAGCCATTTGTTTCGACTAGTGTAACCGCCATGCAGGAGCGAATGGTCTCACCGGCACGACGCATAAGGGCTGCTCCGAACTACTAATGATCTCGTTACTAATATATAAAACCCGTGTTTGGGCTAAGATATACAGATAGTTGAGTTAAACTTTTATTCTGATAACATGTAGGGCTTACTTGTACCTATATTATAAATCCCGTGTTCGGGTTAGCATTTGATTTACTAGTTTTATTCTGATAACATGTTGGGTTTACTTGTAACTATTTTATAAATGCCATGTTCGTGTCAAAACTCTTAATTTGCTAGTTTTAACATGGCTTTGGAATGTGAAAGGGTCCACTTACATGTTTTGGATAGAATCCAACAGTGGCGGCTCGTGACTTTTTTTCATGGGAGGGCACAAAATTGAAAATAAATAATAATTAATAAAAATATAAACTCACTTCTTATTTATCATATTTTGTAATGGAAGTCCATCCTCCTTTCCTTGATATTTGAGAATACCTCAATAACTTTGTTGTCGAAATCAGAAATTGAATTAATAAATTTCTTTTCGACTGATAGAACTGCTAGAGCATTTAGTCTTTTTTTCGTCATTGTACTCCTCAAGAAAGTCTTAATCCGTTTTAAGGTAGAAAAACACCTTTCACATTCATTTGTTGACATTGGTGTAGTACAAATAATGTCCAATAGTTTGAAACTTTCAGATAAAATCTCACGCAGGTTATTTTGTGAAATAAACACTAATAAAGATAGCACACCCTCAACTTCGCACATATCATCACGACTGTAAATTACATTCAATTCACTCTTTAATT